>OY982930.1:14245000-14640068 GCA_963891755.1 Pyrrhia umbra | reverse complement strand
GTTTCGTGGTACATACATAAAGTTTACCTTAGGCGTACAACATCTCCATACATCGCGGATACTTTTTTGAAAAATATCGTAAATTCATGCGGTTTTCTTTGTGATTCGTCTTATATTAGTTCTGTCTACACCCTAAAAGCATTTAAACGCACCTAAGTTACAAATAATTAACATTTTAACACATATCTAGTTTGCATAAAAATTAATTTAATAAAATTACACTTTTTCATTTTTATTATTTTATTAGTGCTACTAATTAGTACAAAAACTTTACTTACCTGTCGGGGCTGTCGTCCGGTACGCCTGGCGTCTCTTGGATTCGGCAGTTCTGGCTGTTTGATCGTAGTTCTGCATCACTTTTGTTAAATTTTTGCTTAAAAAATCAGTTTTTTGAATATAACTTTTTAAATTTGTACTAAACTCACCTCTAAATTATATACAGTTTTGTAGCTCTCGCCGAGACGCGTCTAACGACACCTCTCCCGTCGCGATAGCTCCACTAAAACGTGAATTGGCCCCGAAACACTGTTTCGTGGTACATACATAAAGTTTACCTTAGGCGTACAACATCTCCATACATCGCGGATACTTTTTTGAAAAATATCGTAAATTCATGCGGTTTTCTTTGTGATTCGTCTTATATTAGTTCTGTCTACACCCTAAAAGCATTTAAACGCACCTAAGTTACAAATAATTAACATTTTAACACATATCTAGTTTGCATAAAAATTAATTTAATAAAATTACACTTTTTCATTTTTATTATTTTATTAGTGCTACTAATTAGTACAAAAACTTTACTTACCTGTCGGGGCTGTCGTCCGGTACGCCTGGCGTCTCTTGGATTCGGCAGTTCTGGCTGTTTGATCGTAGTTCTGCATCACTTTTGTTAAATTTTTGCTTAAAAAATCAGTTTTTTGAATATAACTTTTTAAATTTGTACTAAACTCACCTCTAAATTATATACAGTTTTGTAGCTCTCGCCGAGACGCGTCTAACGACACCTCTCCCGTCGCGATAGCTCCACTAAAACGTGAATTGGCCCCGAAACACTGTTTCGTGGTACATACATAAAGTTTACCTTAGGCGTACAACATCTCCATACATCGCGGATACTTTTTTGAAAAATATCGTAAATTCATGCGGTTTTCTTTGTGATTCGTCTTATATTAGTTCTGTCTACACCCTAAAAGCATTTAAACGCACCTAAGTTACAAATAATTAACATTTTAACACATATCTAGTTTGCATAAAAATTAATTTAATAAAATTACACTTTTTCATTTTTATTATTTTATTAGTGCTACTAATTAGTAGAAAAACTTTACTTACCTGTCGGGGCTGTCGTCCGGTACGCCTGGCGTCTCTTGGATTCGGCAGTTCTGGCTGTTTGATCGTAGTTCTGCATCACTTTTGTTAAATTTTTGCTTAAAAAATCAGTTTTTTGAATATAACTTTTTAAATTTGTACTAAACTCACCTCTAAATTATATACAGTTTTGTAGCTCTCGCCGAGACGCGTCTAACGACACCTCTCCCGTCGCGATAGCTCCACTAAAACGTGAATTGGCCCCGAAACACTGTTTCGTGGTACATACATAAAGTTTACCTTAGGCGTACAACATCTCCATACATCGCGGATACTTTTTTGAAAAATATCGTAAATTCATGCGGTTTTCTTTGTGATTCGTCTTATATTAGTTCTGTCTACACCCTAAAAGCATTTAAACGCACCTAAGTTACAAATAATTAACATTTTAACACATATCTAGTTTGCATAAAAATTAATTTAATAAAATTACACTTTTTCATTTTTATTATTTTATTAGTGCTACTAATTAGTACAAAAACTTTACTTACCTGTCGGGGCTGTCGTCCGGTACGCCTGGCGTCTCTTGGATTCGGCAGTTCTGGCTGTTTGATCGTAGTTCTGCATCACTTTTGTTAAATTTTTGCTTAAAAAATCAGTTTTTTGAATATAACTTTTTAAATTTGTACTAAACTCACCTCTAAATTATATACAGTTTTGTAGCTCTCGCCGAGACGCGTCTAACGACACCTCTCCCGTCGCGATAGCTCCACTAAAACGTGAATTGGCCCCGAAACACTGTTTCGTGGTACATACATAAAGTTTACCTTAGGCGTACAACATCTCCATACATCGCGGATACTTTTTTGAAAAATATCGTAAATTCATGCGGTTTTCTTTGTGATTCGTCTTATATTAGTTCTGTCTACACCCTAAAAGCATTTAAACGCACCTAAGTTACAAATAATTAACATTTTAACACATATCTAGTTTGCATAAAAATTAATTTAATAAAATTACACTTTTTCATTTTTATTATTTTATTAGTGCTACTAATTAGTACAAAAACTTTACTTACCTGTCGGGGCTGTCGTCCGGTACGCCTGGCGTCTCTTGGATTCGGCAGTTCTGGCTGTTTGATCGTAGTTCTGCATCACTTTTGTTAAATTTTTGCTTAAAAAATCAGTTTTTTGAATATAACTTTTTAAATTTGTACTAAACTCACCTCTAAATTATATACAGTTTTGTAGCTCTCGCCGAGACGCGTCTAACGACACCTCTCCCGTCGCGATAGCTCCACTAAAACGTGAATTGGCCCCGAAACACTGTTTCGTGGTACATACATAAAGTTTACCTTAGGCGTACAACATCTCCATACATCGCGGATACTTTTTTGAAAAATATCGTAAATTCATGCGGTTTTCTTTGTGATTCGTCTTATATTAGTTCTGTCTACACCCTAAAAGCATTTAAACGCACCTAAGTTACAAATAATTAACATTTTAACACATATCTAGTTTGCATAAAAATTAATTTAATAAAATTACACTTTTTCATTTTTATTATTTTATTAGTGCTACTAATTAGTACAAAAACTTTACTTACCTGTCGGGGCTGTCGTCCGGTACGCCTGGCGTCTCTTGGATTCGGCAGTTCTGGCTGTTTGATCGTAGTTCTGCATCACTTTTGTTAAATTTTTGCTTAAAAAATCAGTTTTTTGAATATAACTTTTTAAATTTGTACTAAACTCACCTCTAAATTATATACAGTTTTGTAGCTCTCGCCGAGACGCGTCTAACGACACCTCTCCCGTCGCGATAGCTCCACTAAAACGTGAATTGGCCCCGAAACACTGTTTCGTGGTACATACATAAAGTTTACCTTAGGCGTACAACATCTCCATACATCGCGGATACTTTTTTGAAAAATATCGTAAATTCATGCGGTTTTCTTTGTGATTCGTCTTATATTAGTTCTGTCTACACCCTAAAAGCATTTAAACGCACCTAAGTTACAAATAATTAACATTTTAACACATATCTAGTTTGCATAAAAATTAATTTAATAAAATTACACTTTTTCATTTTTATTATTTTATTAGTGCTACTAATTAGTACAAAAACTTTACTTACCTGTCGGGGCTGTCGTCCGGTACGCCTGGCGTCTCTTGGATTCGGCAGTTCTGGCTGTTTGATCGTAGTTCTGCATCACTTTTGTTAAATTTTTGCTTAAAAAATCAGTTTTTTGAATATAACTTTTTAAATTTGTACTAAACTCACCTCTAAATTATATACAGTTTTGTAGCTCTCGCCGAGACGCGTCTAACGACACCTCTCCCGTCGCGATAGCTCCACTAAAACGTGAATTGGCCCCGAAACACTGTTTCGTGGTACATACATAAAGTTTACCTTAGGCGTACAACATCTCCATACATCGCGGATACTTTTTTGAAAAATATCGTAAATTCATGCGGTTTTCTTTGTGATTCGTCTTATATTAGTTCTGTCTACACCCTAAAAGCATTTAAACGCACCTAAGTTACAAATAATTAACATTTTAACACATATCTAGTTTGCATAAAAATTAATTTAATAAAATTACACTTTTTCATTTTTATTATTTTATTAGTGCTACTAATTAGTACAAAAACTTTACTTACCTGTCGGGGCTGTCGTCCGGTACGCCTGGCGTCTCTTGGATTCGGCAGTTCTGGCTGTTTGATCGTAGTTCTGCATCACTTTTGTTAAATTTTTGCTTAAAAAATCAGTTTTTTGAATATAACTTTTTAAATTTGTACTAAACTCACCTCTAAATTATATACAGTTTTGTAGCTCTCGCCGAGACGCGTCTAACGACACCTCTCCCGTCGCGATAGCTCCACTAAAACGTGAATTGGCCCCGAAACACTGTTTCGTGGTACATACATAAAGTTTACCTTAGGCGTACAACATCTCCATACATCGCGGATACTTTTTTGAAAAATATCGTAAATTCATGCGGTTTTCTTTGTGATTCGTCTTATATTAGTTCTGTCTACACCCTAAAAGCATTTAAACGCACCTAAGTTACAAATAATTAACATTTTAACACATATCTAGTTTGCATAAAAATTAATTTAATAAAATTACACTTTTTCATTTTTATTATTTTATTAGTGCTACTAATTAGTACAAAAACTTTACTTACCTGTCGGGGCTGTCGTCCGGTACGCCTGGCGTCTCTTGGATTCGGCAGTTCTGGCTGTTTGATCGTAGTTCTGCATCACTTTTGTTAAATTTTTGCTTAAAAAATCAGTTTTTTGAATATAACTTTTTAAATTTGTACTAAACTCACCTCTAAATTATATACAGTTTTGTAGCTCTCGCCGAGACGCGTCTAACGACACCTCTCCCGTCGCGATAGCTCCACTAAAACGTGAATTGGCCCCGAAACACTGTTTCGTGGTACATACATAAAGTTTACCTTAGGCGTACAACATCTCCATACATCGCGGATACTTTTTTGAAAAATATCGTAAATTCATGCGGTTTTCTTTGTGATTCGTCTTATATTAGTTCTGTCTACACCCTAAAAGCATTTAAACGCACCTAAGTTACAAATAATTAACATTTTAACACATATCTAGTTTGCATAAAAATTAATTTAATAAAATTACACTTTTTCATTTTTATTATTTTATTAGTGCTACTAATTAGTACAAAAACTTTACTTACCTGTCGGGGCTGTCGTCCGGTACGCCTGGCGTCTCTTGGATTCGGCAGTTCTGGCTGTTTGATCGTAGTTCTGCATCACTTTTGTTAAATTTTTGCTTAAAAAATCAGTTTTTTGAATATAACTTTTTAAATTTGTACTAAACTCACCTCTAAATTATATACAGTTTTGTAGCTCTCGCCGAGACGCGTCTAACGACACCTCTCCCGTCGCGATAGCTCCACTAAAACGTGAATTGGCCCCGAAACACTGTTTCGTGGTACATACATAAAGTTTACCTTAGGCGTACAACATCTCCATACATCGCGGATACTTTTTTGAAAAATATCGTAAATTCATGCGGTTTTCTTTGTGATTCGTCTTATATTAGTTCTGTCTACACCCTAAAAGCATTTAAACGCACCTAAGTTACAAATAATTAACATTTTAACACATATCTAGTTTGCATAAAAATTAATTTAATAAAATTACACTTTTTCATTTTTATTATTTTATTAGTGCTACTAATTAGTACAAAAACTTTACTTACCTGTCGGGGCTGTCGTCCGGTACGCCTGGCGTCTCTTGGATTCGGCAGTTCTGGCTGTTTGATCGTAGTTCTGCATCACTTTTGTTAAATTTTTGCTTAAAAAATCAGTTTTTTGAATATAACTTTTTAAATTTGTACTAAACTCACCTCTAAATTATATACAGTTTTGTAGCTCTCGCCGAGACGCGTCTAACGACACCTCTCCCGTCGCGATAGCTCCACTAAAACGTGAATTGGCCCCGAAACACTGTTTCGTGGTACATACATAAAGTTTACCTTAGGCGTACAACATCTCCATACATCGCGGATACTTTTTTGAAAAATATCGTAAATTCATGCGGTTTTCTTTGTGATTCGTCTTATATTAGTTCTGTCTACACCCTAAAAGCATTTAAACGCACCTAAGTTACAAATAATTAACATTTTAACACATATCTAGTTTGCATAAAAATTAATTTAATAAAATTACACTTTTTCATTTTTATTATTTTATTAGTGCTACTAATTAGTACAAAAACTTTACTTACCTGTCGGGGCTGTCGTCCGGTACGCCTGGCGTCTCTTGGATTCGGCAGTTCTGGCTGTTTGATCGTAGTTCTGCATCACTTTTGTTAAATTTTTGCTTAAAAAATCAGTTTTTTGAATATAACTTTTTAAATTTGTACTAAACTCACCTCTAAATTATATACAGTTTTGTAGCTCTCGCCGAGACGCGTCTAACGACACCTCTCCCGTCGCGATAGCTCCACTAAAACGTGAATTGGCCCCGAAACACTGTTTCGTGGTACATACATAAAGTTTACCTTAGGCGTACAACATCTCCATACATCGCGGATACTTTTTTGAAAAATATCGTAAATTCATGCGGTTTTCTTTGTGATTCGTCTTATATTAGTTCTGTCTACACCCTAAAAGCATTTAAACGCACCTAAGTTACAAATAATTAACATTTTAACACATATCTAGTTTGCATAAAAATTAATTTAATAAAATTACACTTTTTCATTTTTATTATTTTATTAGTGCTACTAATTAGTACAAAAACTTTACTTACCTGTCGGGGCTGTCGTCCGGTACGCCTGGCGTCTCTTGGATTCGGCAGTTCTGGCTGTTTGATCGTAGTTCTGCATCACTTTTGTTAAATTTTTGCTTAAAAAATCAGTTTTTTGAATATAACTTTTTAAATTTGTACTAAACTCACCTCTAAATTATATACAGTTTTGTAGCTCTCGCCGAGACGCGTCTAACGACACCTCTCCCGTCGCGATAGCTCCACTAAAACGTGAATTGGCCCCGAAACACTGTTTCGTGGTACATACATAAAGTTTACCTTAGGCGTACAACATCTCCATACATCGCGGATACTTTTTTGAAAAATATCGTAAATTCATGCGGTTTTCTTTGTGATTCGTCTTATATTAGTTCTGTCTACACCCTAAAAGCATTTAAACGCACCTAAGTTACAAATAATTAACATTTTAACACATATCTAGTTTGCATAAAAATTAATTTAATAAAATTACACTTTTTCATTTTTATTATTTTATTAGTGCTACTAATTAGTACAAAAACTTTACTTACCTGTCGGGGCTGTCGTCCGGTACGCCTGGCGTCTCTTGGATTCGGCAGTTCTGGCTGTTTGATCGTAGTTCTGCATCACTTTTGTTAAATTTTTGCTTAAAAAATCAGTTTTTTGAATATAACTTTTTAAATTTGTACTAAACTCACCTCTAAATTATATACAGTTTTGTAGCTCTCGCCGAGACGCGTCTAACGACACCTCTCCCGTCGCGATAGCTCCACTAAAACGTGAATTGGCCCCGAAACACTGTTTCGTGGTACATACATAAAGTTTACCTTAGGCGTACAACATCTCCATACATCGCGGATACTTTTTTGAAAAATATCGTAAATTCATGCGGTTTTCTTTGTGATTCGTCTTATATTAGTTCTGTCTACACCCTAAAAGCATTTAAACGCACCTAAGTTACAAATAATTAACATTTTAACACATATCTAGTTTGCATAAAAATTAATTTAATAAAATTACACTTTTTCATTTTTATTATTTTATTAGTGCTACTAATTAGTACAAAAACTTTACTTACCTGTCGGGGCTGTCGTCCGGTACGCCTGGCGTCTCTTGGATTCGGCAGTTCTGGCTGTTTGATCGTAGTTCTGCATCACTTTTGTTAAATTTTTGCTTAAAAAATCAGTTTTTTGAATATAACTTTTTAAATTTGTACTAAACTCACCTCTAAATTATATACAGTTTTGTAGCTCTCGCCGAGACGCGTCTAACGACACCTCTCCCGTCGCGATAGCTCCACTAAAACGTGAATTGGCCCCGAAACACTGTTTCGTGGTACATACATAAAGTTTACCTTAGGCGTACAACATCTCCATACATCGCGGATACTTTTTTGAAAAATATCGTAAATTCATGCGGTTTTCTTTGTGATTCGTCTTATATTAGTTCTGTCTACACCCTAAAAGCATTTAAACGCACCTAAGTTACAAATAATTAACATTTTAACACATATCTAGTTTGCATAAAAATTAATTTAATAAAATTACACTTTTTCATTTTTATTATTTTATTAGTGCTACTAATTAGTACAAAAACTTTACTTACCTGTCGGGGCTGTCGTCCGGTACGCCTGGCGTCTCTTGGATTCGGCAGTTCTGGCTGTTTGATCGTAGTTCTGCATCACTTTTGTTAAATTTTTGCTTAAAAAATCAGTTTTTTGAATATAACTTTTTAAATTTGTACTAAACTCACCTCTAAATTATATACAGTTTTGTAGCTCTCGCCGAGACGCGTCTAACGACACCTCTCCCGTCGCGATAGCTCCACTAAAACGTGAATTGGCCCCGAAACACTGTTTCGTGGTACATACATAAAGTTTACCTTAGGCGTACAACATCTCCATACATCGCGGATACTTTTTTGAAAAATATCGTAAATTCATGCGGTTTTCTTTGTGATTCGTCTTATATTAGTTCTGTCTACACCCTAAAAGCATTTAAACGCACCTAAGTTACAAATAATTAACATTTTAACACATATCTAGTTTGCATAAAAATTAATTTAATAAAATTACACTTTTTCATTTTTATTATTTTATTAGTGCTACTAATTAGTACAAAAACTTTACTTACCTGTCGGGGCTGTCGTCCGGTACGCCTGGCGTCTCTTGGATTCGGCAGTTCTGGCTGTTTGATCGTAGTTCTGCATCACTTTTGTTAAATTTTTGCTTAAAAAATCAGTTTTTTGAATATAACTTTTTAAATTTGTACTAAACTCACCTCTAAATTATATACAGTTTTGTAGCTCTCGCCGAGACGCGTCTAACGACACCTCTCCCGTCGCGATAGCTCCACTAAAACGTGAATTGGCCCCGAAACACTGTTTCGTGGTACATACATAAAGTTTACCTTAGGCGTACAACATCTCCATACATCGCGGATACTTTTTTGAAAAATATCGTAAATTCATGCGGTTTTCTTTGTGATTCGTCTTATATTAGTTCTGTCTACACCCTAAAAGCATTTAAACGCACCTAAGTTACAAATAATTAACATTTTAACACATATCTAGTTTGCATAAAAATTAATTTAATAAAATTACACTTTTTCATTTTTATTATTTTATTAGTGCTACTAATTAGTACAAAAACTTTACTTACCTGTCGGGGCTGTCGTCCGGTACGCCTGGCGTCTCTTGGATTCGGCAGTTCTGGCTGTTTGATCGTAGTTCTGCATCACTTTTGTTAAATTTTTGCTTAAAAAATCAGTTTTTTGAATATAACTTTTTAAATTTGTACTAAACTCACCTCTAAATTATATACAGTTTTGTAGCTCTCGCCGAGACGCGTCTAACGACACCTCTCCCGTCGCGATAGCTCCACTAAAACGTGAATTGGCCCCGAAACACTGTTTCGTGGTACATACATAAAGTTTACCTTAGGCGTACAACATCTCCATACATCGCGGATACTTTTTTGAAAAATATCGTAAATTCATGCGGTTTTCTTTGTGATTCGTCTTATATTAGTTCTGTCTACACCCTAAAAGCATTTAAACGCACCTAAGTTACAAATAATTAACATTTTAACACATATCTAGTTTGCATAAAAATTAATTTAATAAAATTACACTTTTTCATTTTTATTATTTTATTAGTGCTACTAATTAGTACAAAAACTTTACTTACCTGTCGGGGCTGTCGTCCGGTACGCCTGGCGTCTCTTGGATTCGGCAGTTCTGGCTGTTTGATCGTAGTTCTGCATCACTTTTGTTAAATTTTTGCTTAAAAAATCAGTTTTTTGAATATAACTTTTTAAATTTGTACTAAACTCACCTCTAAATTATATACAGTTTTGTAGCTCTCGCCGAGACGCGTCTAACGACACCTCTCCCGTCGCGATAGCTCCACTAAAACGTGAATTGGCCCCGAAACACTGTTTCGTGGTACATACATAAAGTTTACCTTAGGCGTACAACATCTCCATACATCGCGGATACTTTTTTGAAAAATATCGTAAATTCATGCGGTTTTCTTTGTGATTCGTCTTATATTAGTTCTGTCTACACCCTAAAAGCATTTAAACGCACCTAAGTTACAAATAATTAACATTTTAACACATATCTAGTTTGCATAAAAATTAATTTAATAAAATTACACTTTTTCATTTTTATTATTTTATTAGTGCTACTAATTAGTACAAAAACTTTACTTACCTGTCGGGGCTGTCGTCCGGTACGCCTGGCGTCTCTTGGATTCGGCAGTTCTGGCTGTTTGATCGTAGTTCTGCATCACTTTTGTTAAATTTTTGCTTAAAAAATCAGTTTTTTGAATATAACTTTTTAAATTTGTACTAAACTCACCTCTAAATTATATACAGTTTTGTAGCTCTCGCCGAGACGCGTCTAACGACACCTCTCCCGTCGCGATAGCTCCACTAAAACGTGAATTGGCCCCGAAACACTGTTTCGTGGTACATACATAAAGTTTACCTTAGGCGTACAACATCTCCATACATCGCGGATACTTTTTTGAAAAATATCGTAAATTCATGCGGTTTTCTTTGTGATTCGTCTTATATTAGTTCTGTCTACACCCTAAAAGCATTTAAACGCACCTAAGTTACAAATAATTAACATTTTAACACATATCTAGTTTGCATAAAAATTAATTTAATAAAATTACACTTTTTCATTTTTATTATTTTATTAGTGCTACTAATTAGTACAAAAACTTTACTTACCTGTCGGGGCTGTCGTCCGGTACGCCTGGCGTCTCTTGGATTCGGCAGTTCTGGCTGTTTGATCGTAGTTCTGCATCACTTTTGTTAAATTTTTGCTTAAAAAATCAGTTTTTTGAATATAACTTTTTAAATTTGTACTAAACTCACCTCTAAATTATATACAGTTTTGTAGCTCTCGCCGAGACGCGTCTAACGACACCTCTCCCGTCGCGATAGCTCCACTAAAACGTGAATTGGCCCCGAAACACTGTTTCGTGGTACATACATAAAGTTTACCTTAGGCGTACAACATCTCCATACATCGCGGATACTTTTTTGAAAAATATCGTAAATTCATGCGGTTTTCTTTGTGATTCGTCTTATATTAGTTCTGTCTACACCCTAAAAGCATTTAAACGCACCTAAGTTACAAATAATTAACATTTTAACACATATCTAGTTTGCATAAAAATTAATTTAATAAAATTACACTTTTTCATTTTTATTATTTTATTAGTGCTACTAATTAGTACAAAAACTTTACTTACCTGTCGGGGCTGTCGTCCGGTACGCCTGGCGTCTCTTGGATTCGGCAGTTCTGGCTGTTTGATCGTAGTTCTGCATCACTTTTGTTAAATTTTTGCTTAAAAAATCAGTTTTTTGAATATAACTTTTTAAATTTGTACTAAACTCACCTCTAAATTATATACAGTTTTGTAGCTCTCGCCGAGACGCGTCTAACGACACCTCTCCCGTCGCGATAGCTCCACTAAAACGTGAATTGGCCCCGAAACACTGTTTCGTGGTACATACATAAAGTTTACCTTAGGCGTACAACATCTCCATACATCGCGGATACTTTTTTGAAAAATATCGTAAATTCATGCGGTTTTCTTTGTGATTCGTCTTATATTAGTTCTGTCTACACCCTAAAAGCATTTAAACGCACCTAAGTTACAAATAATTAACATTTTAACACATATCTAGTTTGCATAAAAATTAATTTAATAAAATTACACTTTTTCATTTTTATTATTTTATTAGTGCTACTAATTAGTACAAAAACTTTACTTACCTGTCGGGGCTGTCGTCCGGTACGCCTGGCGTCTCTTGGATTCGGCAGTTCTGGCTGTTTGATCGTAGTTCTGCATCACTTTTGTTAAATTTTTGCTTAAAAAATCAGTTTTTTGAATATAACTTTTTAAATTTGTACTAAACTCACCTCTAAATTATATACAGTTTTGTAGCTCTCGCCGAGACGCGTCTAACGACACCTCTCCCGTCGCGATAGCTCCACTAAAACGTGAATTGGCCCCGAAACACTGTTTCGTGGTACATACATAAAGTTTACCTTAGGCGTACAACATCTCCATACATCGCGGATACTTTTTTGAAAAATATCGTAAATTCATGCGGTTTTCTTTGTGATTCGTCTTATATTAGTTCTGTCTACACCCTAAAAGCATTTAAACGCACCTAAGTTACAAATAATTAACATTTTAACACATATCTAGTTTGCATAAAAATTAATTTAATAAAATTACACTTTTTCATTTTTATTATTTTATTAGTGCTACTAATTAGTACAAAAACTTTACTTACCTGTCGGGGCTGTCGTCCGGTACGCCTGGCGTCTCTTGGATTCGGCAGTTCTGGCTGTTTGATCGTAGTTCTGCATCACTTTTGTTAAATTTTTGCTTAAAAAATCAGTTTTTTGAATATAACTTTTTAAATTTGTACTAAACTCACCTCTAAATTATATACAGTTTTGTAGCTCTCGCCGAGACGCGTCTAACGACACCTCTCCCGTCGCGATAGCTCCACTAAAACGTGAATTGGCCCCGAAACACTGTTTCGTGGTACATACATAAAGTTTACCTTAGGCGTACAACATCTCCATACATCGCGGATACTTTTTTGAAAAATATCGTAAATTCATGCGGTTTTCTTTGTGATTCGTCTTATATTAGTTCTGTCTACACCCTAAAAGCATTTAAACGCACCTAAGTTACAAATAATTAACATTTTAACACATATCTAGTTTGCATAAAAATTAATTTAATAAAATTACACTTTTTCATTTTTATTATTTTATTAGTGCTACTAATTAGTACAAAAACTTTACTTACCTGTCGGGGCTGTCGTCCGGTACGCCTGGCGTCTCTTGGATTCGGCAGTTCTGGCTGTTTGATCGTAGTTCTGCATCACTTTTGTTAAATTTTTGCTTAAAAAATCAGTTTTTTGAATATAACTTTTTAAATTTGTACTAAACTCACCTCTAAATTATATACAGTTTTGTAGCTCTCGCCGAGACGCGTCTAACGACACCTCTCCCGTCGCGATAGCTCCACTAAAACGTGAATTGGCCCCGAAACACTGTTTCGTGGTACATACATAAAGTTTACCTTAGGCGTACAACATCTCCATACATCGCGGATACTTTTTTGAAAAATATCGTAAATTCATGCGGTTTTCTTTGTGATTCGTCTTATATTAGTTCTGTCTACACCCTAAAAGCATTTAAACGCACCTAAGTTACAAATAATTAACATTTTAACACATATCTAGTTTGCATAAAAATTAATTTAATAAAATTACACTTTTTCATTTTTATTATTTTATTAGTGCTACTAATTAGTACAAAAACTTTACTTACCTGTCGGGGCTGTCGTCCGGTACGCCTGGCGTCTCTTGGATTCGGCAGTTCTGGCTGTTTGATCGTAGTTCTGCATCACTTTTGTTAAATTTTTGCTTAAAAAATCAGTTTTTTGAATATAACTTTTTAAATTTGTACTAAACTCACCTCTAAATTATATACAGTTTTGTAGCTCTCGCCGAGACGCGTCTAACGACACCTCTCCCGTCGCGATAGCTCCACTAAAACGTGAATTGGCCCCGAAACACTGTTTCGTGGTACATACATAAAGTTTACCTTAGGCGTACAACATCTCCATACATCGCGGATACTTTTTTGAAAAATATCGTAAATTCATGCGGTTTTCTTTGTGATTCGTCTTATATTAGTTCTGTCTACACCCTAAAAGCATTTAAACGCACCTAAGTTACAAATAATTAACATTTTAACACATATCTAGTTTGCATAAAAATTAATTTAATAAAATTACACTTTTTCATTTTTATTATTTTATTAGTGCTACTAATTAGTACAAAAACTTTACTTACCTGTCGGGGCTGTCGTCCGGTACGCCTGGCGTCTCTTGGATTCGGCAGTTCTGGCTGTTTGATCGTAGTTCTGCATCACTTTTGTTAAATTTTTGCTTAAAAAATCAGTTTTTTGAATATAACTTTTTAAATTTGTACTAAACTCACCTCTAAATTATATACAGTTTTGTAGCTCTCGCCGAGACGCGTCTAACGACACCTCTCCCGTCGCGATAGCTCCACTAAAACGTGAATTGGCCCCGAAACACTGTTTCGTGGTACATACATAAAGTTTACCTTAGGCGTACAACATCTCCATACATCGCGGATACTTTTTTGAAAAATATCGTAAATTCATGCGGTTTTCTTTGTGATTCGTCTTATATTAGTTCTGTCTACACCCTAAAAGCATTTAAACGCACCTAAGTTACAAATAATTAACATTTTAACACATATCTAGTTTGCATAAAAATTAATTTAATAAAATTACACTTTTTCATTTTTATTATTTTATTAGTGCTACTAATTAGTACAAAAACTTTACTTACCTGTCGGGGCTGTCGTCCGGTACGCCTGGCGTCTCTTGGATTCGGCAGTTCTGGCTGTTTGATCGTAGTTCTGCATCACTTTTGTTAAATTTTTGCTTAAAAAATCAGTTTTTTGAATATAACTTTTTAAATTTGTACTAAACTCACCTCTAAATTATATACAGTTTTGTAGCTCTCGCCGAGACGCGTCTAACGACACCTCTCCCGTCGCGATAGCTCCACTAAAACGTGAATTGGCCCCGAAACACTGTTTCGTGGTACATACATAAAGTTTACCTTAGGCGTACAACATCTCCATACATCGCGGATACTTTTTTGAAAAATATCGTAAATTCATGCGGTTTTCTTTGTGATTCGTCTTATATTAGTTCTGTCTACACCCTAAAAGCATTTAAACGCACCTAAGTTACAAATAATTAACATTTTAACACATATCTAGTTTGCATAAAAATTAATTTAATAAAATTACACTTTTTCATTTTTATTATTTTATTAGTGCTACTAATTAGTACAAAAACTTTACTTACCTGTCGGGGCTGTCGTCCGGTACGCCTGGCGTCTCTTGGATTCGGCAGTTCTGGCTGTTTGATCGTAGTTCTGCATCACTTTTGTTAAATTTTTGCTTAAAAAATCAGTTTTTTGAATATAACTTTTTAAATTTGTACTAAACTCACCTCTAAATTATATACAGTTTTGTAGCTCTCGCCGAGACGCGTCTAACGACACCTCTCCCGTCGCGATAGCTCCACTAAAACGTGAATTGGCCCCGAAACACTGTTTCGTGGTACATACATAAAGTTTACCTTAGGCGTACAACATCTCCATACATCGCGGATACTTTTTTGAAAAATATCGTAAATTCATGCGGTTTTCTTTGTGATTCGTCTTATATTAGTTCTGTCTACACCCTAAAAGCATTTAAACGCACCTAAGTTACAAATAATTAACATTTTAACACATATCTAGTTTGCATAAAAATTAATTTAATAAAATTACACTTTTTCATTTTTATTATTTTATTAGTGCTACTAATTAGTACAAAAACTTTACTTACCTGTCGGGGCTGTCGTCCGGTACGCCTGGCGTCTCTTGGATTCGGCAGTTCTGGCTGTTTGATCGTAGTTCTGCATCACTTTTGTTAAATTTTTGCTTAAAAAATCAGTTTTTTGAATATAACTTTTTAAATTTGTACTAAACTCACCTCTAAATTATATACAGTTTTGTAGCTCTCGCCGAGACGCGTCTAACGACACCTCTCCCGTCGCGATAGCTCCACTAAAACGTGAATTGGCCCCGAAACACTGTTTCGTGGTACATACATAAAGTTTACCTTAGGCGTACAACATCTCCATACATCGCGGATACTTTTTTGAAAAATATCGTAAATTCATGCGGTTTTCTTTGTGATTCGTCTTATATTAGTTCTGTCTACACCCTAAAAGCATTTAAACGCACCTAAGTTACAAATAATTAACATTTTAACACATATCTAGTTTGCATAAAAATTAATTTAATAAAATTACACTTTTTCATTTTTATTATTTTATTAGTGCTACTAATTAGTACAAAAACTTTACTTACCTGTCGGGGCTGTCGTCCGGTACGCCTGGCGTCTCTTGGATTCGGCAGTTCTGGCTGTTTGATCGTAGTTCTGCATCACTTTTGTTAAATTTTTGCTTAAAAAATCAGTTTTTTGAATATAACTTTTTAAATTTGTACTAAACTCACCTCTAAATTATATACAGTTTTGTAGCTCTCGCCGAGACGCGTCTAACGACACCTCTCCCGTCGCGATAGCTCCACTAAAACGTGAATTGGCCCCGAAACACTGTTTCGTGGTACATACATAAAGTTTACCTTAGGCGTACAACATCTCCATACATCGCGGATACTTTTTTGAAAAATATCGTAAATTCATGCGGTTTTCTTTGTGATTCGTCTTATATTAGTTCTGTCTACACCCTAAAAGCATTTAAACGCACCTAAGTTACAAATAATTAACATTTTAACACATATCTAGTTTGCATAAAAATTAATTTAATAAAATTACACTTTTTCATTTTTATTATTTTATTAGTGCTACTAATTAGTACAAAAACTTTACTTACCTGTCGGGGCTGTCGTCCGGTACGCCTGGCGTCTCTTGGATTCGGCAGTTCTGGCTGTTTGATCGTAGTTCTGCATCACTTTTGTTAAATTTTTGCTTAAAAAATCAGTTTTTTGAATATAACTTTTTAAATTTGTACTAAACTCACCTCTAAATTATATACAGTTTTGTAGCTCTCGCCGAGACGCGTCTAACGACACCTCTCCCGTCGCGATAGCTCCACTAAAACGTCAAAATCGACCCCACCCACCCACCCGTGGTTCATTTTTGAACTGACCTATAGGACAGGGAGGGTGTTTTGGGCCAATTTTTCGAAATCGGGGTTTCGACGGAATCCGATTCGTAGAGGTCTCCTCGTACCGGTGCCAAGACGCTCTCCTCGATCCGAGCCTTAGTTTTTGGTCCAGAGAGCCCTGAATCGGGCGTTTCGGTGCGAACTTTCGAGAGCACCGAAATGGCCCCTTCTAGCGGCGACCCTGGGTCTACCCTTCCAGCCACTGGCGCGGATGTTGTCTGCACCGAGTCCTGCATCGCCACGATTAATAAACTCGCGGCCTGTATAGTAACAGCCGTCGCTGAGGGAAAAAGTGTCACGGCGGCTAACAAGCGTCTTATAACATCTGCGGCCAACGAAATCCGTGTTGCAATAGCCAAACTCCCTACTTTTTCCGTCCCCCAAGAAACCTGCGCGTCTCAAGATGGTAACCTGAGACAGGAAATCGCGACCTGCGTGCGCGAAGAACTCAGCAAACACCTTGCTACCATTGCAAAACAACCACCACCAGCACCCTTACCCTTGACCTATGCGCAGGCAGCCACCACCACTACCCCGCGGCAGGCTACCAAGATACCCCCGCCCAGCAGGCCCGCCCTCATCCTTGCGCCTCAAGGGGACCAGACCTCTCAAACAAGACAAGACGTCGTACAATCTTTTAAAAACGCCGTCAACTTCCGCACCACATCGTATGCACCGTCAAAAATACAAGCCGTGTCCAACAACAAGCTACGTGTCGAATTTGAGACGGAAAAACAACGCGACGAAACACTCAGGAAACTTGAGAACTGCTCCCAAATAACTGCTGAACCCGCAAAGAAACTGAGACCAATGATTGTCCTCAAGGGGATATCATTGGACACACCATCCGAAGAACTAGTGGAGATCGTCCGCGGCCAGAACGAGGAACTTTCCGCCCTCGTAACGGACAACGACGATTTGCGACTCGCCTTCAAGCGCAATAACCGAAATCCCAAACTTTACAACGCCGTCCTCATCACCAAGCCCGCCGTATGGCGTAAAATAGTGGATATGGGGCGAGTCTGCGTGGATTACCAACGTGTCCACGCAGAGGACTTCTCCCCATATCTCCAGTGCAGGAAGTGCCTACAGTTTGGGCACATCAAATCAAAATGCACCGCGACACAGGTTCACTGCTCCTACTGTTCCGAAGAGGGGCACGACGTTAATACCTGCCCACTGCGCGAGAAGAAGGGAGCACCCAAGTGCCTGAACTGCCAGCAGCAAAACAAAAAATTCGGTACCACTCACGATGTCGGACATATGGCCACCTCCAGCAACTGCCAAAGAGTTAAATCAATCAAAAATAAAATAGTTAATCGTATCGATTATGGATAAAAAACAAATCAAAATATTACAATGTAACATAGACAGATCCAAAAACAGTCTACACGAATTTTTAAACTACTTTTGCAACGGCCAACATGATATTGCCCTACTGTCCGAGCCATATATAGGCTCTGGCAGTGAGGTAAAGCCCATATCGGGCATCGACATTTATCAGTACCCGAAAGGGTCTAAAGTCAAAGCGTGCATTTTTGTTAAGCAGGGGCGTGGTGTGGTTTTGGGGGAATCTAGTTTATCCACAGCAAACTTATGCGTCGTACAGCTACAGATCGGTCACAACCAGAAAATCTATCTGGGTTCGGCATACGTTGAACCCAGAGAAGACACCTCTTCCACGCTGGAAGCTGTCGACTGCTTCCTCAAAGCCACATCACGCCACAAGTGCATACTTGGAGGCGACTTCAATGGGTGGCACCCTGCTTGGGGTAGCGAAAGAACTAATTCAAGGGGAAACATCGTTATGGAACTAGCCCTAGCCAACGACATGTACGTCTGCAACAACGGCGACACGCCCACTTTCGAGACGGTGACGCACGGACGCGACCGATCGTCAATAATTGACGTGACTCTGGCTTCCGGCATCGCCTTCGACACCGTCAGCGAATGGAGGGTAAACCTTGACTGCTGCACCACGTCACAACATAACGCCATCGAGTTCCACATCACAGTGCAAAGACCTACATCAACCAGATCACACAATACCTCGACCTTTATGTTCAACACGAAAAAAGCGGACTGGGCAGCATTCAAGGATGCCTTGTTGCAGAAAGCCACACTATCTGACATACTGGAGAAAGACATACCCAACTTAGACTGTGAACAACTAGAGTCCCTAATCTCTGATATCACTGGGCTAATACGAGACAGTTGTACGGACACCATGCCTATCAGAAGCGGCAAAATTAAACACAGACCTCCTTGGTGGAGCGATAAGCTGCAGAAGCTCAAGTTAGAAGTTATTGACCTTCACCGGCTTATACGCTCGGCCAAAAGAACAGGTCAGCCCCTTGAGGCACTGCTCGAAGAACAGAGCAACAAAAAACAGCAGTACGCCGACGAGCTCAAGTCCGAATCAACAGCAAACTTTCGCAAGTTTTGTGAACTGCAAACAAAAGAAAATGTCTGGTCACTGACCAACCGATTATTAAAAGAAACCACTCCAAGAAGACCACCCACAACTCTTAAAATAGGCGATAGGTTCACTGCAGATGGAGAAGAGACAGCCAAAGCACTACTCAATCAGTTTTACCCAGATGACACCCCGGATCAATTACCAAAGCACCACGAACTGCGTATGCATTATGATAGCTTTTCTGTCGACACACCAGATGACCTACCGTTTACCGAAGACGAGGTGCTTGAACAGCTGAAGCATATGAATCCCAACAAAGCCCCTGGTCTGGACAATCTCACTTCCGACATATGCTTACAGTTTGCCAAATTTTACCCCCGTCTAATTACAGACATCATGAACAGGTGCCTCTCACTAAGATACTTCCCGAAGGCATGGAAAGAGGCATTTGTCAAAATTATCCCTAAACCCGGAAAAGAAGACCATTTAGACTTAAAATCTTTCCGCCCCATAGGCCTTATACCAGTCTTCGGAAAGCTATTGGAGAAATTATTTATAAAAAGATTAGTCCATCATGCAGAAATAGGCAACAAACTAAATAATAACCAATTTGGGTTCCGACAGCAGAAAAACACCACGCAGGCTATACACACGGCTCTAAAATTTGTACAAGAAGCCAAAGAAAATAATAAACTTGCAATCGCAGTCTCACTGGACATCAGAGCGGCGTTCGACAACGCCTGGTGGCCAGCTCTTTTCAACCGATTAGCTAAACTTGGAACACCCAAAAACATTTATGAACTAATTAAAAACTACGTGCAAGACAGGACCGTCACATTGGACCACGCGGGTGTGAGAGTGCGCAAAGTGCTCACCAAAGGATGCGTTCAGGGGTCTGCGTGTGGCCCCGTTCTGTGGAACATGATCCTGGACGAGCTCCTGGACATGGAACTGCCGGCGGGCTGCCACATGCAGGCCTTCGCAGACGACGTTCTGCTCATCGTTACTGCCAATAGGACCGATGAGCTCCAGCAAGTCACCAACGACATACTCAAAAGCATTAGCTGCTGGGGCGACCAAGTAAAACTTGTTTTCGGCCCTGCGAAAACACAGACAATAGCCTTCACGCATAAAGCCAAGTCTGCCCAGCTACAAATGGATGGTGTTGTCTTAAAATTCGTTCCCGAAATAAAATTACTCGGAGTAATCCTCGACGAGAAACTTCTCTTCAACAGCCACTTGAAATATGTGTTGGGCAAAGCAACACGCATCTTCAATAAGCTCTGCATGTATACAAGACCCACATGGGGCGCTCACCCTGAGAACACACGCACGATATACCATCACGTTATCGAACCAATCGTAACATATGCCGCTGGTATTTGGGGCCGAGTGGCAATGAAAAAGAGCGCCAGCAAACAACTGTCCAGTCTGCAGCGAGGATTTGCACTAAAAGCCATTCGCGGCTTTCGAACAATCTCGACAAATGCTGCCCTGGCACTGGCGCAATTCATGCCACTCGACCTCAAAATCAGAGAGGTCTATGACATTGAACAGACCCGCCTCACTGGTACCACCAACCTCCTACCAGACGACATCAAGTTGGAGCGCCCCACTCCTATCCGGGAACTTTTACACCCTGCACTAAGAATCACAAAAACTCACACTAGTGCCCCGGATACAGGAGAAAATTCAACGCATCGAATCTACACGGATGGCAGCAAACAAGAAGATGGCACGGTTGGAGCTGCGTTTGTGTGCTTTGACCCAGGAGAAACAACAACATCCACCACCAAAAAGTTTAAACTCCACAGTTCCTGCACAGTCTTCCAGGCTGAGCTTCTGGCTATCCTGGAGGCTTGCAAATGGGCTTCACTCAAAAAACACACACAGACACTAATACTCACTGACTCACTATCATCCTTGTCTGCCATTGCAGACAGAAGCAACACACACCCACTTGTCACGCAAATCCACCACATCATCTACACACACGGCAATATCTTATTAAAGTGGGTCAAAGCACACAACGGTGACGCTGGAAATGAGGCCGCTGATGCGGCAGCTAAACTGGCGACCCTGCTGCATAAGGCACCTGATTATTCCTCATTCCCAATCTCCTACATTAAGCGAAAACTGCGACAGGAGAATCTGGAGCGTTGGCAGATGAGATACTCGTCTTGCGAACAGGGGCAACACACCAAAAACATATTCCCCACACTCACAGAAATAGCACGATTCCGAAAAAAGACAGAACCCAACTTTTATTTAACACAAATACTGACAAATCATGGTTTTCACAAGGAATATTTACATAGGTTTCACATCACTACAGACGACAATTGCCCCTGCAATGACGGAACAACGCAAACGGTGTCTCATCTGCTAACGGAGTGCTCCAGATTTACGCTGGAACGCATGAGACATGAAGCAGTAAGCGAGAGTAAAAACACCGCCGCTTATGACATTCGGGAGCTGGCGAGGAGCGAGGAAGCTCTCGCTAGCTACATTGAATTAGTGACATATATATTCAGCCGACTCAAGAAATTTAATGGCACGTGATAGAGTAACCGTCACTTCTATGTATTCAATATTATTATCTATTTATTATTATATATATTATATTTTGCTACTAAATCCCAAATAGCGATCATATTTTTGGCATCTAAACTGTTGCAGCAGCTAACGTATCAAATCGCGGAAGCTGCTGCATCAAAAGATTGAATTTGATAATTTATAATGAAAAAATGCGAATCAAAGACCCAAAAACCAAAATCAACCAATTCAATAAAAAAAAAAAAAAAAAAAAAAAAAAAAACCTAACCTAACCTAACCTAACCTAACCTAACCTAACCTAACCTAACCTAACCTAACCTAACCTAACCTGAGCAAACCTAACCTGAGCAAACCTAACCTGAGCAAACCTAACCTGAGCAAACCTAACCTGAGCAAACCTAACCTGAGCAAACCTAACCTGAGCAAACCTAACCTGAGCAAATATTACCTGAGCAACGAAATAAGTATAAGCCACTGATGTTTATGGATCCTTTCGGTTCCGGACGAGAAGGGACGCTTGAATTGGTTTTAATCAGTAAGACTAGGACGGACATTCCTCTTCTCCGCTTTCTTGGCGGAAGGCAGAAAAAAAAAAACTGTAAGTTGGGTTCGCTGTTGGTAGGTTGACTTTCGTCAGGATATCAAAGCGTAGTCGGACCGAAAAAAAAAAAAAAAAAAAAAAGGGTTAGGTTCGATTAAGTTAGGTCCGCTGTGGGTAGGTTCACTTTGGTTAGGTTATCAAAACGTAGTAGGACTATGAAAAAAAAGGTTAACTTTGTATAAGTTAGGTTTACTTTCGTTAGGTTGTCAAAGCATAGGTTGACAATTTTTTAAAAAAAAGGTTAGGTTTGATTAAGTTAGGTTCGCTGTGGTTAGGTTCACTTTGGTTAGGTTATGAACGCGTAGTTGGACTATTAAAAAAAAAATGTTAGGTTTATATAAGTTAGGTTCACTTTCGTTAGGTTATCAAAGCGTAATTGGACTAAGAAAAAAAAAGGTTAGGTTTGTATAAGTTAGGTTTACTTTCGTTAGGTTGTCAATGCATAGGTTGACAATTTTTTTAAAAAAAAGTTGGTTTGATTAAGTTAGGTTCGATGTGGTTAGGTTCACTTTTGATAGGATATGAACGCGTAGTTGGACTATTAAAAAAAAAATGTTAGGTTTATATAAGTTAGGTTCACTTTTGTTAGGTTATCAAAGCGTAATTGGACTATGAAATAAAAAACGTTACGTTTGTATAAGTTCGGTTCGATGTGGTTAGGTTCACTTTCGTTTGGTTATCAAAACGTAGTTGGACTATGAAAAAAAAGGTTAGGTTTGCTGTGGTTAGGTTATGAAAGCGTAGTTGGACTATTAAAAAAAAACAGGTTGGGTTTGTATAAGTTAGGTTCACTTTCGTCAGGTTGTCAAGGCGTAGGTGGACTATTAAAAAAAAGGTTAGGTTTGTTTAAGTTAGGTTTACTTTCGTTAAATTGTCAAAGCATAGGTTGACTATTTAAAAAAAAAGGTTAGGTTTGATTAAGTTAGGTTCGCTGTGGTTAGGTTCACTTTGGTTAGGTAATGAAAGCGTAGTTGGACTATTAAAAAAAAAAGGTTGGGTTTGTATAAGTTAGGTTTACTTTCGTTAGGTTGTCAAGGCGTAGGTGGACTATTAAAAAAAAGGTTAGGTTTGTTTAAGTTAGGTATGCTGTGGTAAGGTCCACTTTCGTTAGGTTTCCAATTTTTAGGTGGACTATAAAAAAAATGAACACTGTATCTTTAGGCCGTTTTTAATGATTATTATTCTGACCATTGATTGGGACGTCTAGATTTAAAATAATTTTCACTTACTTACTTTTAAACTTTATATAATTTAAAACGTGTGTTTTAAATTATATAAAGTTTGGTGCAACCGGCTATTAGTTACAAATTAGTACGAATTATTCAGTACAAATACCAAATTTGCAATTAATTTTAAATCCTGTCAATTTATTAATTTTCGACTGCCACCAGGCCTGTCCCACTCCCCGTGTAGGTATCAAAAATGTACCTACGCACAGCGGCCTATCCGAGACGGCTAGTCACTGGGGCCTCACGCGCGAGCCGTGAGTGACGTACGCGCAAGATTTGTTCCTTTGATTATATATTATACGTATCTACTTCATTTGTTCGTTTCAATTATTCGTAAGTTTTTAGGAACGGGCTCCCGGACTAATCTGTTTGCATCGTAAGTCATTCCGGTGACCGTGTGATACGATTTGTAACGTCTTTTGTTGACAAAGGTATTAATAGTAAGGCGGCGTAATTCAACATTATTTGAGTAATATAAGGCCCGTCAGTAATATAAGTGTCTCTTTTCGTGAAGGTATCGAAAACGTAAGTAGGTATGTATGCACAAATGTATTAGAATTAAAGTACTGTTAACACCTACCTTACGTTTTTATTTTGAAAGTAATTTGTTTTCTAGAGTACTACAAAAATGGTAATTCAGTATTTAGATTAATTTATTTTTTAAAAGGAGACAACCCTGTTTTCGTTAGGAAAGGTAAGCGTTACGCGCTAGAAAGAGACGCAACTTCTAGGCAACTATAAGCGTAGGTAATTACGCGCTGCGCGATCTGAATTGAACTTAATCGTATCGTCGCTAAAGTCTATATTTCTTTAGATGACTTTTCAAAGTGGCTCTTCTGTACTTGTACTATTATGTATTCTGTGCTGCCACTTACCAGTCGAGATTGCCATCTGGATTGCCTCGCGACGCCTGGATTCAGCATTTTCGATATAAAAATGTGTATTTTGTGCCACATTTTAACTGAACAACTAAGTTTTTTAACCAATTTTTTCAAAATTTATACTGTACCTACTATAGTTTTATATACCATTGGATAGCTGGCGACGAGCCGCGTCTTTTGATACCTCTCGCGTTTTAATAGCATCGGAGAAACGTCAAAAAATGGACCGCCCACCCACCCTATTGTCGCTTGGTTAGGTGGATTTTTTGCACGAAATCAACAGTTTGCACAGTTTCGTGTAATTTTTGGTTAAAAATTTTGCACGAAAGTTGTGCAAGCTAAATTGACGCTTAAATAGGAGGTTTAACTGTACTCTATTTTAGGAGATGGCCAAAAATCCATAGAATAAAAACCCAGAATCGACAGCATTGAAATGTTTACCATGGGGTTTATTAGGATAGACTATTGATAATACCAAAGGGACAACTCCGAAATCCATGGGGTATAGGAGCTACATCATGTCAAAGTAAAAATAAATTATTTTTTGTATGGGTATTGTAATTGTAGATTCGCCTGTTGTTTCGTTTTCCCGACATGGGTTTGGTGTAGGTTGATATATGTAAAACAATAATAATAAAAAATATATATCAAAAGTTCATTTTACCCGACTACGGCGAAACAAAAAGGAGTGTTATGATTTTTTTTACCTGTATGTATTATACGTATGTATGCAAGTGTCTATAATGTAAACACATGTTCAGTACTAGGTATGTATGTTTATCTGTCCCTCACAACTCCTAAACTACTAATTATCATTTCGCAAATGAGGTATCGTCGAAGGCGTCTTGATTGTCCGCTGCATTGTAATTGTCTATTAACGAATGTATATTCTTCTATCTTTATATATATATATATAAATAAAAATGAATGTTTGTATGTTTGTCCTCTATGGGCTCCTAAACCATTCAACCGATTGTGATGAAACTTTGGTGGGTTCTTCTGTGAATACCCGCGTAGGATCCTGGCCTAAAAAAAAGTGGCATTGCAACGC
Source organism: Pyrrhia umbra (assembly GCA_963891755.1). Lineage (NCBI taxonomy): Eukaryota > Metazoa > Arthropoda > Insecta > Lepidoptera > Noctuidae > Pyrrhia > Pyrrhia umbra. The sequence goes on along the minus strand of OY982930.1, from coordinate 14,614,422 downwards.
ATGTCGGGTGGAGCTAGTATCATATAATAATATGTTTATCATGAAGAAAAAACTAAACCCCATAGTTTTTGAAGTAAATAAATATATATTTTATTTATACACAATAAGCCCATTCGTTTGCACATAAGAAGTTTCTGTCGACATTGGGTTTTTTTTGGCCATCACCTTTAGACTGGGTACAGGATTTTGTACCCAATTAGACCGGTTCAAACTGAACCAAAATTTCTTTTATTTTTAATTTTATCTGAAAGATTTAATAGCATTCAAATAAATAAATAGACCCTCTGCGAGTTTATTTTCGTAATACAAAACTGTACCTGACAGCTGGCTCACTACACCAGAACGGCTTTATATATTACATTATACCTCTACATACTCTAAAAAAAATATGTTTAAATTTTTTGATTACTACTTTACCACTTTGTCGCACTGTACACAACTTGCCATCAGGAAGAAGGATTGATGTACAATGTTGTGCTAACAGCTTTGTGTCACATTGAAGTGCTGAATTGGCTCCAGGATATGTCAAATTAATATAATTTTGACGAAAATTTGCACAAAAAGTCGTGAAAATGCCGCAAAGCAGCCTGGAGTCAGGGAGTAGGTGGTGTTACACCCCCGTGCCTGCGAACTGGCCGGCTTAACGTTCCCACGTGAAGCCGTAGTCCCCGGCTGCTATTTTGATAACGGGTGTTACTATAATTCCATGTCAGAGGCCGTCAGGTGGATTTGAGAAAACTCTGACACTAGGGCTTCTTAGGTTGGTAAAACTTGCAGCCCACACGATAAGAAGAAGAAGTTAACTGATGGCGAAAAGCGAGTAAGTTCTTCCATTTGATTATTTGAACTAAAGATGTTTGAAGACATTTTTATCGGTTTCTTATAGGAATGACAAAGGCTGACAACTTCAGCGCACTAATGTAGTCGCTTAACTTCGCTTTACGTTATACGTACTTTACACTTGATAATTTATCTAAAACAAGCAGGGAGAGGGTCATAACCTAAAGGATTATATTGAAAGACTTGTACTATAGAAATGACGGTGAGGGGCTCGTAGCTAAGTAACAGCCGCAAGGGTCGATCAATTCGATTCGATCGACAATTATTGCACAAGACAACTCTCTTGTAATGGTATTTTACAAAAAAGTTTTTATCCATAAATGTTTCCTAGTTCAGAGGACATAAAAATGTAGGTACAATAATCAAGCACGATGACGAGACAAGGCACGCGTGCTCCGCGCAGTAAGGGAACCCGCGTCCCGCCGCGGGCCGCCACTCGGCGGCGGCGCGGTGACGTCAGGCGCGGCGCGCTCCGCACGGCTGCCCGGTTGGTGCATGCGCGTCGCGTCGCGCGCTCTTCTTATTTAGGTAGTCTGTCTCTATATTTGATAGACATTTTGTGATTATAAATAGACTAACACGTACGTGAATTACCTTCATCCCGTGTTCAGATCCGAATGACAGTAGCGCGGCAGTACACATCCCTGATTGACTATCTACACGTAGGCAACCCGCTACAGGCGTGCTTCAGCTCGCCACTGTCCAATACAAGGTAGATCGCTTATACGTCGACGGACAGGAGCAACTAACTGCTACAATAATGCAACAACTTATCTTTTTATAAAGTTATAATCTCGTGGTGAACATTTGTTTGTATAAATAATCTGGTAGTGAACATTATTTTGCCTTGAAAAACATTTTTTATTTCTTTTCAATAGGTCCATGATTATTTGACGGCACGTTTGGCGTAGTGGCTGAGCAATTGGTTGTTGCGCTGCGTGTCGCGGGTTCGATTCCCGCACGGGACAACTAAAATTGTTCCGGGTCTTGATGCTTGTGCATGTGTTATTGAATGTTTGACCCACAGGAGTAATTCCTAGTGTGGGGCAACGACTTTTTTAAAGAAATAAAAAAAGTAATTTAATATTTTTCTTATTTATTTCATGCTTAAATAAAAATCCTACCTAAAAAATACTAGAAGTTGCGACTAGCTGCCTTTGAACTGGCAATAGCAGGAAATAACACCCGAAAGATCGTTATGAGAACAATAATTTCATACCTTCTACTAATATTATAAAAGCGAAAGTTATTGAGGATGTATGTATGTATGTACGCGCTCAGTGCGCCTGCTCAATTTCCCGCAAGACAAAACAAATACTTTCCAAGATTTACTGACTGATAGATCATCAAAAATGTCGGATATTTACGTCCAAACAAGCTAGAGCTTTCAAACTATGAACATACAGCTTGGCAAAAAAGAGTAGAAATTAATAGGGGCGCCACTTTACCGTTCGTGTGGCCAGGGCCGTCTTAACCCTATTGGGCGCCGGGGTGCGAAAATGAACCTGCGCCCCCTTGCCAACCAAACCTTATTTTGTGTGTACCATTACATAAATAAATAACTTCTGCCCGGTACTTCGTCCGTGTGTTTGTCGCACATTCGCTTATAACTCCATCATCGCCTATGAGCCCCTTTTCTTATTTCTTAAGTATTTTTGTTGAGAAAAGGCTGGACACATGACATCGTTGATAGTTAATAAAGATTTTTCAGGGACGGGTTTTGTATATAACATAATAAGATCTGATGAAGATTTTCAGAGATAGACAATAGACCTCTTCAATAACAAACAACAAGGAACCCGCGATTGCTGCGAACGCATATTCCATAGCATAACGCCTCTAAACTTTAAAGGGGAAAGCAGATGTTATATTACTTTAAATATTTCTTTCTTCTTCTCCCTTTCATATGATGAGTACTAGAAATCAAGTTATTTTAAATTATGTTTTGTATATTTTCGCCACCGATTTCTAGAGCGATGTATTAGTTATTTTTTATTTGTAGCTTTATTGAAGTCAGTTCTATTTTTTGCAAAAAAAAACTCGCTTTTTAATGCATCGGTTTGTAATTTATCTAAATTAGATTGCAATCACGGGACCTTTGCTGTTAGTTAAAAAGTTCCATAGTCTATCTCCGGAGATCTTAATAAGAGCCCAATATGCTATATACTAAAACCTTCCTTGAAAATATGCATTTGAATAACGAAAACCCCATTCAAAGCGGATCAGTCACATTTGAGAAAATCGCGGACATACAAACAAGCATAAATAAGGGTCGCTACAGAACATTCTCTTTTAAAGTTGGTTAAAAAGCAAGCGTCGCGTCGGTATCAAAGGGCGCGTGCCCGATTTATAGCCGTAAGCTCTTAAAAATTTGCCGCCTGTGCTTGTTGGCATAAAATATATTTAATTGATTTAACAATAAGATCTAAATTGCCTTTTACATCACAAGTCACAAGGCAAATATGCCGAAAGTTACATTATAAACAATCTGAATAATGTATATAATTTTTTAAAACTGATTTTACGCATGGTACGATTCAGACTATCGACTTGCGCCCCCTAAGACCATGCGCCCGGGTGCCTCGCACCCCTTGCACCCCCGGGTAGAGACGGCCCTGCGTGTGGCTCTAGCCAAAACATGAATGTGGCGGGCGTGGAATATTTAGAGGAAGATTTATTGAAATCAAATATAATAATGCTATATTCATACGCTATATTCATAAAAAAAAAATTAAACACAGGAGTGCTTATATTAATTATTAGTGCTTATAAGTAATTTGTATTCAGTTACATGACGTGAATACTTGTTATTATATTTTATAATACTTACTGATTTTAATTAATTATAGAAATACAGCTTAGTATCAAGACGATAGGATGGTACGCTATACGGTCGCAGCGGGTTGCCACACGAACGGTAAAGTGGCGCCCCTATTAATTTCTACTCTTTTTGCCAAGCTGTAAACATAACCTATATGCTCCATGTTTATTGTTCAAAATTTCACTTATTTCGTATTCAAGCAATTCAAAACAAAATAGAGATCATAAATTAACACTTGATACAACTAAATACAACAAAACAAACTCTTACATACCTATCATTATGGCGGTACTTTGGTAAATATCGTCGAGATCGGAAAGAAGAGTTTTAGCCTCATGTTCGACCAGATATCGCCTATAAACCTTATGATTTGTTTCCTTGCTAGGACTCTGAATGGTTTTATTTATTATAACGTAGTTTTACTCCCGTTTTGATGGTCGAAATAACAAAATAATTAACTCGCGAATTTTGTTTACATCAAATGACATTATATTGAGAGGTTGCCAGCAATAAAAAAAAATAGTTCCGTTTCTAGACTTTTTTGCCAAGCTGTAGATTAGTTTAACGAGGCTATAAAGGTGGTGCTTATTGAATATCTGGACACAATCTGTTTGTCTGTCTGTACGCGGCATAGCTCAGAGGTTCTTGGTATTAGACAGCTGAAATTTCGTGTACTATAGCTATAGGTCTTTTAAAAATATTAAATTTACATGGTGTTCAAAGGCCATTTTTCGGTTAAATGAGCCATTTGCCAAATATCTAGCTTTTAATTGCAATTTTTATTCGATACGAGCGTCCTCCCCTCTAACTTTTGAATGGCTGTCCCTAGAAATGTGAAATAATTTACGGACGTAGTACATGTAAAGAACTTAAAAGGTAAACTATCACGGCTAAGTAGGCTTAACCGGTTACAGAGTTATAGTCCTCTAACTAAGACATACTCGTACTACGGAACCCTGCTGCGCGTGGCCCGACACGTACTTGGCCGGTTTATATCACTAACTTGATCATTTATTATACAAACTTAAAGAGGCATCAGGCAGCCTGAACATGTTTGTACTAATAAAGTGATTGCTGTCACTTTGTATACACTTGGAACTACAGTTATTTGTGACTAGTACGTTTTAGGGTTCCCACCAAAAGTGGTAAAAGAAACCCTTATGGTTTCACTTCGTCTGTCTGTCCGTCTGTCACAGCTGATTATTTCAGGAACTACTCATGCTATCGACTTGAAATTTGGAACAGTTATAATTAGAACGATTACCCATGCGTATTGCAAATGCAAAAAGTTGAAAAATAATATTACTTTTATGGAAAATTACTCCCCTCCCGGAAATGGGGGTTCAAAATTTCAAAGCATAGTTACTACTTTGGGTAATCATTATGAAAGGTCTTGAATTGCACATTCTAATATATTTTTTGTTTACTCGAATTATAATGAAATCTGCACAAAAAAGACCGAAGTTTGAGAAGGGAAAAAATCTGAAATTATATATATTAAAATTGATAGACATTAACCTAAATACATCAGGACAAATAAAACTATGACTGTAACAGCTTAACAGCAAAGTTTTTATCATTTATACTTTTAGATACGAATATCACAAAACATGATTTTAATAATTAGCATTAAAAGTTAAGTAAATATATAACACAAATATTACGATGAAAATCCCTCCTCCATTTTGACAAATCTTGGATGACAGTTCTTCCGTTTCACGTATAAGTAACCGTATATCTTGTGGTGCAACCGGCTGTTAGTATCGCAGTTTTTAAGTAATCAGCAATTTTCCTCTACAAACAAACTTAATCATGCGATCGGTAAATAACAAGATAATTGCGACTTGACTTCTTTCCGAATCCTCGGCTCGCGAGTCCACGTCGCTCTTGGCCGGTTTTTTTAACGATAACATTATTTTTTTTCAAACAAGCAAACCCGAAAGTTTGTGAGGATAGAAGATGTATGTATGTTTATTACTTTTGCACGCAAAAACTACCGAAATATAACCTAGATGAAATATAAACAGGATTCCAACTTTTTATCCAGGCGCGCGAAGTGGCTTCCTCAGGATGTCAGTCGACCCGCGGGAAACTGCTTATATTTGTGTGATGCGACCGCCCACACACCACACCACGCAGTTGTGGCCAAGGGTCACCTGTACCATCCTAACTAATACGGAGCGAATGAGTTTGTTTATTTGTTATGCTTTCACGGCAAAACTGCTGAACCTATTTAGATGTTATTTGGTATGAATATACATTGGAGCCTGGGGTAGGTAGGTACTATAGTTTTAGTCGGGTACGTGAAGTAGTAACCACGGATAACAGCTAGTATGTCAATGCAAACAGATAATTTAACCTTTGTAAGATTAGGAGAATGATGAGTCGGATATAGAATACTAGTGGAAAGCTTTCGAATTTCAGCAGTGGCAGCAGCAGCGGCATAGTCGGTGGCGCAGACCGCAGAGCTCGCGGCAAGCATGTGAGCAGCGCGTGGCCACGGTGACGGACTCTCATTGAGAGCTATTTTTTCCGAGAGCGATGTAATTAGGTATCGTAGGTTGCGAATGATTGTCTTAAATGGCAGTCGTGTGTCGCGCTGGCGGCGGGCGGGAGGCGGCAGCGCCTTGTAGGGGCTGCTGCGAGTGCCAAGTGGCGGCGCGCGGCGCGTATATAGCGCGCGCGCAGCCCCCCAGCGCTCACTACCGCCGCTGCGACCGCTGCCTCCGCGCCGTGAGTGTCCCTCCTACACCTGTACAGCTAGCGCTAACTATATTACGACGCCAGTTTCTAATTAGATCTCTGGATCCCTCTATTCGCTAGTAGTAACCGAATCTATTTCCGCCCGTTCAGTAGTCGGAGCAGTGAACACGAGTCAAGCGTGCCAGTGCGGTGCCGTGTGCTAACGTGCGTGTTGTGTTGCAGGTGTGTGGAGCTGTGCTGGTGCTATCTTCAGTTGTGAGTCAGGATGTGTGACGACGATGCGGGCGCGCTGGTAGTCGACAACGGCTCTGGCATGTGCAAAGCCGGGTTCGCGGGCGACGACGCACCGCGCGCCGTGTTCCCGTCCATCGTGGGCCGCCCGCGCCACCAGGGCGTCATGGTGGGCATGGGGCAGAAGGATTCGTACGTGGGAGACGAAGCTCAGAGCAAGCGAGGTATCCTCACGCTCAAATACCCCATCGAACACGGCATCATTACCAACTGGGATGATATGGAGAAGATCTGGCACCACACGTTCTACAACGAGCTGCGCGTGGCTCCCGAGGAGCACCCTATCCTGCTGACGGAAGCGCCACTTAACCCCAAGGCAAACCGCGAGAAGATGACTCAGATTATGTTCGAGACGTTCAACTGCCCCGCCATGTACGTGGCCATCCAGGCGGTACTGTCGCTGTATGCGTCCGGCCGCACCACCGGCATCGTGCTGGACTCGGGCGACGGCGTGTCGCACACCGTGCCCATCTACGAGGGGTACGCGCTGCCGCACGCCATCCTGCGCCTGGACCTGGCGGGCCGCGACCTCACCGACTACCTCATGAAGATCCTCACCGAGCGCGGCTACTCCTTCACCACTACGGCTGAGCGTGAGATCGTGCGCGACATCAAGGAGAAGCTGTGCTATGTGGCACTAGACTTCGAGCAGGAAATGCAGACGGCGGCCGCGTCCACCTCGCTGGAGAAGTCGTACGAACTGCCGGACGGCCAGGTCATCACCATCGGCAACGAGCGCTTCCGCTGCCCGGAGGCGCTGTTCCAGCCCTCGTTCCTGGGAATGGAGTCGTGCGGCATCCACGAGACCGTGTACAACTCCATCATGAAGTGCGACGTGGACATTCGCAAGGACTTGTACGCCAACACCGTGCTGTCGGGCGGCACCACCATGTACCCGGGTATCGCCGACCGCATGCAGAAAGAGATCACGGCGCTGGCGCCCTCGACCATCAAGATCAAGATCATCGCGCCGCCCGAGAGGAAGTACTCCGTGTGGATCGGCGGCTCCATCCTCGCGTCGCTCTCCACCTTCCAGCAGATGTGGATCTCCAAGCAGGAGTACGACGAGTCCGGCCCCGGCATCGTGCACCGCAAGTGCTTCTAGACCCCAGGCCGCGTGACGTCACGCGCCCGCCGAACATCACTTCCGTTCTACTTTTGTACTTGTTAACAAACAAATGTATTTATTTTATACTCTCTGTCGGAGACTGCTCGCTGTTGCGTTATCATGTAAGTGAACTACTTTAAGTGTATGTTGTTTAATATAATTTTATAACTGAGCGTGTGATCCATTACTGAGCCCCGAGACCCCGAGCCCCGGAACCCCCGAGCCCCGAGCCACCGACCAGCTCACCGGTGTCCATATAAGGCGGTGCGAGGTGCGCCGGCGCTGCGTATTAATAGCGTGCGGTGACAATCGAACAGTTTAATTTAGTATCGATGCTGGGAGTGCCAATTGATCGGCGCGGAGACAATGCCGCGCTGCCAGCGCATTGTATTTATACCGCGGCTGCACGAGCCCTAAGAGATTTACTGGCTCAGTCAGCCGGCCGTCTGGCCCGCTATGTGGCTAATAGCTCGCCATTGTGCGCCAATATAGCATTAATGTAACATGCCAAATTATACGAGTAGTAGGTAATTACTAATGGAATGCTAATGCATTCCTGATTGTTTCGATGTTTCTGAATCCATAAACAAAATGGCTTAATTGTCAATTTATTTCAATTGTGATGATTATGAGTTCAAATAAAACAAGTTTATTTTACACTAGGCTGAAGATGAGGGCAGTGTGCAAGCTTTGGCAATGATTTGAAAGGGAACTTTATGAAATGAAACTATTTTATTCCTGTAACGCCCTTATATTTTTACATTATAAAAATATTTACACTTTGTACATTGCAGCACGGCAGCGGCAGTGCAGCACACGCGGGACACATCGCCGAGCGTGTTGTCCTTATCATTCACTACACACACGACGGTCACTGAACACGGCGGTCACACATACACATCGCCTTCCTCTGGTACAGCTTACAGGGGACTCGCCTGAGAGCGAAGCTGTTCTCTTATAATTATATACCCGTTAGACCCGTTGCACACTATGCGGTGTAAAGACTTTACAATAAACTACGTCGAACAAAGTATATCAAGGATCAGTGAGAGGGTGACGGCCTTCAGAGTAGGCGCTTGTCGGGCGGCGCGTCATCGTCGCTGTCGCCGCACTCGAAGCGGATGTGTCGCGCGCTGCGCCGCCGGTCACACACGGCGTCGGGCGCGTCGGGCGCATCGGGCGCGGCGGCGTCATGCGCGTCGGGCACGTCGCCGCCCGCCGCCAGTCACACCTTGTCCTCGCCGCCGGCACCGGGCGCGGCCGACCGCACGAACTGTAACACGCGCGGGGGTGAGGCGAGGCCGGTGCCGCGCCGGCCGGCCGCGCCGCACATACTCACCGACACCGTGGTGGCCGTCGCCGAGTTGGCGCGCGGCCGGAACGTCAGCACGCGCCAGCGCCGCCGAAGCTGCGCCAGCACCTCGCCGTTGCAGAAACAGTACAGGACTGCCACACACAGGCCTTGCAGCGACGTCGTTAGTGCCGACACGTACTCGTAGGCCAGCCACCACGGTGCCGTATGGTCGGGCCGGAACGGCATCAGCAGGTACTGCAAGCCCAGCAGCGGCGCCAGCAAGCACGTGGCGCGCAGCGCGTGTAGAGCTGTGGCGGAGGGACGCGCCGGGCCGCCCGCGCCCCCCACGCTGCCACCCGCGCGCAGCTTGGTACACAAGACCCGCACGATGTTGCACAGGAAACCCACGTTGAGCAGCACGGCTCCGCACGCCAGCACGGCCAGCTCGAGCCGCGGCGTGGCTTCGTCCATCCAACACAGCGGCTCGTTGCCGGCGGCGCGGCGGCCCGCGTACACGGCGGCCGACGTGAGCGGCAGCAGCCAGCCCAGGGCCAACAGCGCCCGCAGCAGGCGGCGCTCCGACACGAAGGCGCTGACGAGCACGGTGTGCAGGTACAGTCCCTCGCACAGCATCCACGTGTAGTTAGTGAGCAGCGCGTACTGCAGCACGGCGTTGAGGGCGCGGCACCATGCGGGTGACGACGTCAGCGTGTCGGGCGCGCGCACTACCAAGCCATACCACGCCAGCCACAGCGCGTTGTTGGCCGCGAAGGACGCGAAAAGGTTCATATGCACTGTGATACGCGCGCACCGCAGCGACCTGCACAGAGATACAGTGAGCACGCACACTGGGGTACCCAACACAATGCACAGAGCCAAGGACTCACTTGAAGTAAAAGAGAATTCCGAGCGATAGCAGCAGGGCCACCAGCGACACGCTGTAGCCGGCCTCGTACACTGCGATGATGTCACTTACGTCCTGCACAACAAACGCGCTCTCTCAGTCCTCGGGCCGCATACCGTACATTACTAGTGATTAGAGGCACTGACGTCTTCGGGCTTGATGCAGGTGGTGTAGTTGGACCAGGGCCGGCCGGTCTGCGGGTGCTGCCACCACGTGCCGTTCACCGTGCACTCCTTGTGCGCCAATACTGCAACAACAACGAGTGGTACACACGGGCACTGTGGCGGCATGCAGCTGCTACGTATATCAACGCACGTTCTGGACTGAAGCCGGGTACGAACTCGGGACAGGCGCGGTAGGCGGTGGTGTTGGCGGGCGTGGGCGGCCAGCACAGCCACGAGTCGAACGTGCCCTCGCAGTACACGCCTGCAAGCAGAGAGCGCGCGGTCAATGGGGTGCGCGGGGCGCGGAGGGGGCTACTGTTGTGCTACTGGCCTGCTAGCGGCGCGGTGCCGTTGATTTCGCGCTGGCAAGCCTCGGCGTCGCGCGCGATGCGCTCGGGGTCGTCCATGTCGCGCCACGCCTCGCTCACGCCGAGCTCGCTGTCTGCTTCACCTTACGCCACGCATCGCCTGTAATCGACACGACAAACTTGTGAATCTGTTAATATTATGCAATTAAACACTAATATTGAACCTTATCTAACAATAAGATTTTTTAGACATTATGTTAAGAAAACGCTCTCCGAACCGAAACGAGTATATAGGTGTCCCAACAATAGGACCAAACTAATTCAAAAAATCAAAAGTCATATTTCAAACTAAGCTGAAAATCAGCACTTGTTGAACGTCAAATTTACAAAAGACAGCCCCAAAACGCCCGCTTACCACTTCCTATGTGTCTTTGTTGGGAAGAAGAAGTGGCGCAACAGACTCCCCAGCAACACATGTATCTGTTGGTTTGAAGAACCTTCGTTTATACAATACTAGCTTCCCGCCAGCGGCTTATTTTAGCTAATGGATACAAAAACTTGACAAATTATATACTAAAACCTTCCTCATTAATCACTCTATCTATTAAAAAAAACCGCATCAAAATCCGTCGCGTTGTTTTAAAGATTTAAGCATACATAGGGATAGAGGCACAGAGAAAGCGACTTTGTTTTATACTATGTAGTGATAATTAACAAAATAGGGTCATTATCATACTACATACAACTATTTAAAATATTTTTAATAAATAACTTTGCCACCTGTTGGCTAGCATACACCTTTATCTATAATAACTAAATACTCAAGCATTCAATTAGTAGCTTCTCATATTATGAAGTCCGGCCCGTCCCGGCTTCGCACGGGTGAACATATTTTTTAAACATTTTTTCTTGTACCTAACAATTATAGCCTATGTTACTCAGTGATAATGTAGCTTTCTAACACTAAAAGAATTTTTGAAATCGGTCCAGTAGTTTTTCAGTTTATTCGTTAAATACAAAAATAATTTTTTTTCCTGTTTATAATATTAGAGTAAATTTAACTGTAAAACAATAAAAAAAATGTTTTATTATCTCGATCAAATTACCTTATATATATAAATTTGTGTAAAGGCTAGGCAGATGATGATGATATAAATTTGTGTAAACCTACTTACAAACCACTTTTAATGTTGCAATAAACTTATATTATCAGATCATTTAAATAGAGGCGTATGCCCAGATAGAATAGACTGTTATGTTATATATAAAACCGGCCAAGTGCGTGTCGGGCCACGCGCAATAGGGTTCTGTTATAATATCCTGTTACAACATGGTCAATATAAAGTAAACTGCTGACCTAGCCTCAGTTGTTTACTTCGTTTCTAAGTAATGACGCAAATCAAAAGTTTCGTCAGCATTTCCGTTACCACAGAAATGCAGATCGGTTTGAAACCTCGTTGTGGACACATACCTAAAACGTGACAAACTTGTACTTTCTTATAATTAAATTACTTTTTCCAGTTCCTATAAAAAGTGTTTTTTTAAAAAGTCTCCATCATCCCACCCCGTAACAGTGGTGTCAGAAGTGGGATGGTGTGGTAGACTCGCGAATATCAAATTTAAACACGTGTCCACGTCGCCGCATCTCACATAAAAAGTACAAAGTCTTACCATACCAAAGTAAAACCGTGAACTTCTGTGTGTGTGTAAAAACTGTGAACATCTGTGCAAAAACTGAATAACACAAACTCTATTGATCGGGAATCCAGAAATCCACTGTATCGAAAACAGACTATCAAAATTGCTCGTGACCACTGTATCCAGAAATCCACTGTATCGAAAACAGACTATCTAAATTGCTCCTGACCACTGTATCCTGCGAATCTTGCCGCTGTATCTGATCCGTGGTAACATCACCACAACGTGACCGTCGCACCTGCTCGTTCCTGGTTTCCTGAGACCTGAGAAAGGTCTACACCGGCTGAACTCTTCGTCCTCCGGCTCACCTGACTCGTCGTGCTACAGTCATGCTACGCCGATTCCTTATTCTATTGTGAGTAAAATATTCTGATTACTTTTGTTGCCATAACTGTTTGTTGGAGTTTATTACTATTTTCCTAAAATATATAGTTTTACCATTACTATTTTTACTATTCCTATTACTATCTCTTTGTTCTGATTCCTTGCTATTTCTACTATATTAATACATCAAAATTAAAATGTCTACATCCGCCAGCGAAAGTAAACGCGTTCCAATTATCTCTGAGCAATACCCAATGAAAGTCCTGTGTGACTTCATAGATACTTATAGTGGAGAACGTGATACATTGCCTGCGTTCCTAACTAATTGCAAGAATGCTCTCGACTTAGCTTCGGAGTCGCAAAAAGAGCTCCTATTAAAGTTCATTGTTTCAAAGCTTCGAGGAAAAGCTCAAATTGCATGTTCAAATAGAATATTTGATAACTACGACAGTTTAAAAGACTTTCTGAGACAAAATTTCGGAGAGCGTAAACATTATAACCATTTATTATTAGATTTACAGTCATGCAAACAAAACACCAACGAAACTGTCGCCCAATATGCACTTAGAATCGAAACTTGTCTCACAAATCTTCAAGCGGAAATACATAATTCAGATACATTAAAAAAAGAATTACCTGGCCGCATTGCTATGACCGAAGACCTAGCCTTATACACATTTACAATCGGGTTACATACTAACATAAGTAATATAGTTCGCTGTCGTGACCCAAAAACATTAAACGCTGCCGTGAATATCGCAATAGAGGAAGAGAAAATTTTGAATACCCAAAAGAACACCACAGTACACATAAAAACTAAATTCTGTAATATTTGTAAGAAAACAGGTCATTTGCAATCGGAATGCTATTTTAATAACAGGGGTAACAACACTCGATTCCAGGAAATTGTGCCGTCTTCATCAAATAAACCTACTAATAGTCTGTCTCCTCTTATCTGTAGATATTGTAAAAACGTGGGCCATGACATATCAGAGTGTCGAAAGAGACAATTTAATAATTCCAGGAAATTACAACTAAGGTCATCCTATCAAAGGCAACATCATGTCGAAACACATGACGCGGATATGTCATCGCCCCCGCATATTCAAGAAATCGATAACAATAATGATTTAAACTGAATACTGGATTCGCGTATAAGTGCCAACGCGAATTCATTGACAAGGGCACTGCAAATAAAATTTACTTTTCTAAGTCAAATTCTATATCTAACTCTACTAAATCTAATCTTAATCCTAAATCTACTATATCGTATAATATTCCTAAACTTACTAAATCGAATACTAATTCTAAATCTACTAAGTCGAACATTGTTTCTAATTCTAATACTAATTTTACTAAACCAAATCATATTTCTAATCCCAAACAGTTATCTTCCAATTCGACGGGAAAAGTCATTGATAACTGTAAATGGTCATTGCCTCCTATTTCGGACAAATGTCCCACTGGCAATAAAATTATTAGTTCAATTAAACCTGCACGTGTGCAGTCCACTGTTTCTAATGACTCTGTCTCTATAAGTCCCAATGAAAGGCTGATAGATAACCTACTTGAGAGCACCGAGGAATGTCCCATGATCTACGACATATCTCAGAATAGGAAAACGTCGTTACCCTTCATCGAAGTTCACACATCTCATTCAAAAAATCCCTTAAGACTGCTTGTTGATACGGGTAGCTCTATTTGCCTAGTAAAAGATACATGTTTATCAAATATTCCATGTCTCGATTCGAACAAAGTCAAATTTAAAGGTATAAATGACTTTGGCTCACATGCCGAAACAAGGGGTAGGTTTATGTTAACCCTCTATAATAAAGAAAAAGAATTTCCCTTTTATTTTCATGTCGTTGACAAAGTTAACCTTGATTATGATGGTATTATAGGAACTAACTTTCTTTCCAATTACCGTGCTTCTGTATGTTATTCTACGTCTCAATTACAATTACCAGGAAAAACACCTGTGTATTTTGAAATTAACACCGAACCGATTTATGTCATTCCGGGTCGCACAGAAATGATGATTGAATGCCATGTCACAAATCCTGAATTAAAAGAAGGTTTAAGCCTAACGACTAATTTAAGTGACTACCCTAAACTTCTTTTTTCAAAATGTCTCACTCGCGTAAAAACAAATAATAAAATTAATATCTCTGTTTTAAACACTTCTGAAAGTAAAGTTATTTTAAAGCCAATCAAGTTAACGTTAGAACCTGTGTCATATGTATTAGAAAACAACCCTGACGTTTCTCAAAGTATAGCTGAGGAAACTGTCCCTTGCTTTCCAACAACCTTCGCTGACTTAGATCACGATAAGAAGGTCCAAAATGCATTAAGATGTGATCATTTAAATTCAGAAGAAGAGTCTAACTTACGAAAGTTATGTTCAGAATTTAATGATATTTTTTTCCTAGAAGGAGATCTGTTAACTGCCACTAAAACTATTCAACACGAAATCCGCACTACATCCGAGACTCCTATACATGTTAAAAGCTATCGTTTTCCTGAATGCCACAAAGATGAAGTTAGTAGACAGATAAAAAACATGTTAGATCAAGGTATCATTAGTCCATCTGTTTCTCCTTGGTCAGCACCCATCTGGGTCGTCCCAAAAAAACAAGATGCCTCGGGAAAACCAAAATGGCGCATAGTAATCGATTATCGCAAACTTAACGAGATTACCATCGGTGACGCGTATCCAATTCCTAACATTACAGACATACTAGATCAGCTAGGACATAGTAAGTACTTCTCTACTCTAGATTTAGCGTCATCATTTCATCAAATTCGCACTAAAGAATCGGATGCTGAGAAGACAGCCTTCAGTGTTCCGGGTGTCTCTGGTCAACCTGGACACTATCAATTTAATCGCATGCCTTTTGGGTTAAAAAACGCGCCATCTACCTTTCAAAGGCTCATGAACATCGTACTATCTGGCCTTCAAGGAATCCATTGTTTCACCTATTTAGATGATATAGTCGTTTTTGGACACGATTTAACCTCCCATCTAGCAAAACTTAAATTAGTATTTGAAAAATTACGCCATCATAATTTAAAACTTCAGCCAGATAAAAGTGAGTTCCTTTGTAAAGAAGTACAATATCTAGGACACGTAATATCTGAAAGCGGTGTAAAACCTGATCCCAAAAAGGTCGAATGCGTTAAAAAGTTTCCGGTTCCTAAAAACCCTCGAGATATCAAGTCATTCCTAGGTCTAGTCGGATATTATCGACGCTTTATAGAAAATTTTTCACACATTACCAAACCCCTTACTAGTCTCTTAAAGAAAGATACTAAATTCGTGTGGCTTACCGAACAACAATCCGCCTTTGAAACTTTAAAAAATAAAATAACAACGGCACCGATACTTCAATACCCTGACTTTACTAAGCCGTTTCTACTTACCACAGATGCGTCCAACTATGCCGTTTCTGCTATTCTCTCCCAGGGCGAAATAAATAGAGATCTCCCCATAGCTTATGCATCTAGAACCCTAAATAAGGCCGAGGGTAACTATTCTACAACCGAAAAAGAATGCCTCGCTATTATTTTTGGTACAAAGGTTTTCCGTCCCTATCTATATGGCCGTAAGTTCCAAATCGTAACCGATCATAAACCACTACAGTGGTTATTTAACTGTAAGGATCCTAGCTCCAGATTAGTTCGTTGGCGCCTGAAACTTGAGGAGTTCGATTACGAGATCGTATATAAAAAAGGTAAAGTTAACTGTAATGCAGATTCCTTATCTCGTAACCCGATACTAGCAATAGATCCCGAGACTCCTTCTACATCTGAAACATACGAAAAATATCTGGAAATTAATCAACAACAAAATTCTACTTACGACACATTAATAGAGGAACATAACGAATCATTATTAAAAACAAAATGTAAAATGATCGCCTACCCTTCCGCAATCGATTTAGATGACTCAATCCCGTATTGTTCCGAAATTATACAATTATCTAAATTTAACGATGAGTTACCTGACATTAGAACTATAGAACGAGAACTATACACGTTCCATAGTACGTCTAATGAAAAACATACGTATACACATTTATTCTTACGCGTCCATCACTATGATGAAATTAATTATAAAGATATTTTTAATATGTTAAGAGATTATAGAGATATGATCACTACGTGGTATTTAGAGGAGAAAGAATTCGCTATTTCTGATTTTCAAGATCCCTTTATAAAACTATCTTTTACTAAAATTTACAATATTATTGCATTTCTATTTCACAAGACCGGTATAAAAGTTCACATCTATCATAACAATATTATCTTTCCAACTCCCAACGAAGTTCCGCGTATTCTAAAAGATAATCACGACGCGGCCTCCGCGGGACATCCAGGTATCTCTCGAATGTATGATAGGCTAAAGTCTTTATACTGGTGGAAAAACATGCGACAAGACATAGAAACCTATGTTAAGAATTGCAAGTCCTGTCAAATTAATAAACCTTTACGCCACTCTAATAAAGCTCCGATGATTATTACGTCAACAGCCACTAAACCAAACGAAAAATTATTCCTAGACATTGTAGGTCCACTTCCGGAAACCAGAATCGATCAGTACAAATTTATTCTAACCCTACAGGATGACCTAACAAAATACTCTCAGGCTTACCCTTTGCAGACGTGCTCTGCTCAGGAAACCGCACAGCGTCTGGTACACTTTATCTCTCATCTAGGAATACCGCGAACTATAGTATCAGATCAAGGCACTAACTTTTGTTCAGAAGTCTTCAAACAATTAGAAAAACTCTTCGGAATTAAACACATATTTGCATCACCATATCACCCTCAAACTTGCGGTGCATTAGAACGAAGTCATTCAACCCTTAAAGAATACCTACGTTCTTATATAAACGAAAACTCGCACACATGGGACTTATATTTAAACACAGCCATGTTAGCATACAACTCAAACATACATTCGACTACAGGTTTTGCTCCTTTTGAACTTTTATTAGGGCATAAACCCTACATTCCGAAATCTATTGACACACTCGAAAATAATACCTACACTGATTATGTACGCGCTCTCAATCATAGATTATATTACAGTAGACAAAAAGCGATGCAAAATATTCAACAATCTAAAGAGCGGTCTAAACGTTACTATGATTCCCACTCACGTCCTGTAACTTATAACGTCGGCGATATGGTATACATTCGATGTCACCATAAACTAAACAAAGCGTTATCACCAGTGTGGAAAGGCCCATATCAAATAATTAAGATAAACGGAAACCACACCGTCACATTACAAATTCAACGTAAACATGTTCGTCATCATTATGACGAAATCAAACCAGCATTCTAATGATAATAAACAAGTAACATACTTTTCTAAATCTATTTATTTTCAGATATTCGATGTCTGCTTACGCGGACCAGTTCATCACGCAAATTGTAAACAGTCCTGGATTATATTTCGATCAGTTATTAGATGTAAGATTTACTAACGACCATTGGAATGTTATAACCTACGTAGACCTAAGCCATATCCAACCACACCTAGAAAATGTCGAATTATTATTCAATCAAGTTTCCAAATATTGTGACTCTGTGGCCTCATCTCAAGTAAAAATTGATTGCCTAAATTCACTGAGTTCTTTAAAATTACAACATAAAAATAACGTTCAGAAATTCTCATCTATTTCGTATTTAGTACAAGTAAACGAAATTAAACGTCCTAAACGTGGTTTAATTGATGCAGGGGGATCTCTGTTAAAGACTTTCTTTGGGACTTTAGATTCAGATGACGCGAATAAATTCACTGATGCCATAAATAAAGTACAGTCAGATGAAAAACAATTAACACTTTTAATGCGCGACAATATCCACGTAATCAAATCTACTATTTCTACTTTTAATAATACTATGTCCAAGGTTAAAGAAAATGAGAATCGTTTAAATGAAAATCTAAACAAAATAGAGAAAGCCTTCACGAATATCTTAAATACTAATGATAAGTTAGAAATCAAAACACAGTTATCTTTGCTACTTAACTCTCTAGAAAGTATTATCATAACCTTATCTTTCGATATTGACGACGTAAATAATGCCATATTATTTAGTAAAATGAATGTTTTGCACCCGACAGTACTTAGTCCTATGCAAGTGTACAAGGAGCTCGGGTTACACGCGAATCATTTGCCGCGACACGCTGAGTTGCCAATTCCGTTAACACTTTATAATGTAAATGAAATAATAAATATATCGGATATCATTTGTTATTACCATGAAAGCAAACTGATACTTATATTAAAAATACCGCTAGTTCTTACGCAAGCTTACAATTCATTTCAAAATATTCCATTACCTATATCTTACGATAACAAAACTCCTAATACCTATATTTTAATTGCTCCAAATAAACAGTTCTTGGCAATATCATTGGATCGTCTATTTTACTCTCAATTTGACAGTGTCAGTGAGTGTAAAGTGATCAAAGATAAGTGTTTTGTGTGTGCGCTAAGCAATGTGTATTCAACAATTGCAAATCCTTCTTGTGAGACTATTTTGCTAACAGATGTTATCGATAAATTACCGAAATCTTGCCAAACTAGAATTCTACGTGGTAATGTAGACTTATTTCATAAAATATCTAATAACCGTTGGATTTACGTACAGTCAGAACCTAATAAATGTCATATCATGTGTAATGGTGATCCCAGTGACCACGTTGAAATCTTGTTAGGCACAGGAACATTACATATTCCTAAATCTTGTAAAGCTTTTTATAAGACTCTAACGTTTATACCAAGTGACAGCATCACTTCAAATTTAACAACGACTGTATCCAACTTCAATATATTAAATGATGATTGTTGCGATAATTTTAAGATGAACAAGTCATTACACCAAGTCCCTCTTGTAAAGTTAAATGAGTTTAATAGCTTTGATTCTTTATTAAAAGCAAGTGTTCATCTCGACGATTTTGAAAAACAGTTAAACAAAATTGAAGAGCCTTCTCATTTAGATAAATATGGCACTCATTATATTTCATTGACATATGCACTTTCTCTAGTGTTTCTAATATGTTTACTGTTCAAAGTTCGTAGATATTTATTACCTAAGCCTTCAACCTGGTGTATAAAAATATACAATAAAAATATCACCAAGTCTAAACCACATGTCACTACCAATGTCGCGTATACTTCAGATTCTTCAGAGGCCGAATTTGATAATGTGTCAATCAAGTCTTTACCGGTGCCTATCAAACGCAACCATATGAAATGAAATTGTATTTTATTTATTAGGATAGTTACAAATCAATCATTTCTATATTGTAGTACTTATCGTCTATGTTATTATAAAATATTATTAAGATAAATATTAATTTCCTAACCTTATATTCTGTTAATCTAGTGGTTCTATATCCTTAAATGTAAACTACATTAAATGGTTAAGTTTAAATATTGTGATGTCCACGTCGAAGTTTTGTCATAAATTTCTCATCACTTTCTCTCGTGATGCTCAATCTTATCGGGGGGGTTGTTATAATATCCTGTTACAACATGGTCAATATAAAGTAAACTGCTGACCTAGCCTCAGTTGTTTACTTCGTTTCTAAGTAATGACGCAAATCAAAAGTTTCGTCAGCATTTCCGTTACCACAGAAATGCAGATCGGTTTGAAACCTCGTTGTGGACACATACCTAAAACGTGACAAACTTGTACTTTCTTATAATTAAATTACTTTTTCCAGTTCCTATAAAAAGTGTTTTTTTAAAAAGTCTCCATCATCCCACCCCGTAACAGTTCCGTAGTAGGAGTTAGTTAATCGACTATAACTCTGTAACCGGTTAAGCCTACTTAGCCGTGATAGTTTTCCTAGTAAGTTCATTACATGTGCAATGTCTGTGATTTTTTTCACATTTCTAGGTACAGCCATTCAAAAGTTAGAGGGGGGATGCTCGTATCGAACAAAAAATTGCACTTAAAAGTTAGATATTTCGCAAATGGCTCTCTTACCCGAAAAATGGTCTTGACACACCCACAATATTCTTAAAATACCTATCTAACGATATTCCAAACGAAGGGGTACGCGAGAAAAAAAATATTTATCCCCACTTTAGGTGTCAGGGAGCTACCCTAAAAGAAAGATTTTTGATAATTTTATTTTACCACTTTTTCGGCGTGATCAATATACATATCCATACCAAATTTCAGCCTTCTAGAAACAAGAACCTCTGAGCTATGCCGCGGACAGACAGACAGACAAACGGACATGGCGAAACTATAAGGGTTCCTTGACGCTAAAGATGTTAGGGGGTGGATGTGGGGTCCCCACGGAAATGTATCATCTAGACTCTAGAGTCTAGAGTGATTCCGAGGAAAACTGTCTGATTAACAAATTTTAATCCTTAGCTAGAGAGTCAGTGTCACGAATTTTGTGATTTTCGGTTACCTGTTTCTTGAAAACTATTTTATCCACATCTACGAAATTAAGAATACACCTCCCCCACATATTGGGAGGTACGATAAACTTGTAACGTCTGGCTGCCAATAGTGCACTATGTATGTCAACAATAGTTTTATATGACACAAACAAACATGAGGAAAGCTTCTAACTCGTTGATTGGAGCGTTTTAATGTTATTCTTACTCGTTTCCGATTAAAGGTCGTAAAACTTAAATAGTTCCTGTCGTCCTTCGCTTTGCATTGCATACAATTTGTATTAAATGGCGTCGTCCGAAAGAGGCGCCCGGGACCCCGACACGCGACGACACAGTTTGTCTGGTGTTGCCCGGCCGTATTCTCATCCTAAATCTAAACAACTAATCTAAACGATTGACCACTCCTCAAAGAGCCGTCTGATCGCCACGATTGTGGCGTGCACAGCGCTGGGTTGCGACACTCACATCATACCCTGACTTGGTTTTATATAGAACCGTGTCCGCCTTGAGTGCTACGGTGCTACGCGGCTGCGGCGGTTCGCTACGAGTCGCCGGGTTACGCCAACATTTTCAACTGCTTTTAGTTAAAATAACTACTCAAATGATAGACAGGAAAGAGTAAGCTCTTGAGGTGACAGTCGAGGGGCACGTCCGCGCTTACACGTGTGCCGAGTCAGCATTGCTGACGGTGCGGCACTGAGCACTTACTCGAATAATTTCAATAAGGTCAGTTGATGTCCGTGTAGGATGCTATTCTTACATTCGTATGTGTATGTGTCTGGCAATATATTTCTATTAACGCAACTCTCGACCAGTGAATTAATTATTTATTAGATCATTACCTAAGCCCACTTCAGTATGTCGATAGTCTAAGCGAAATACATTATAAATAAGTTTATAGCCTATTGGTTATTTCACGCTTTGCGGACGGACCCTGCGTAGCTAGGCTACGCGGCGCTACAGGGCTACGCGGCGCTACAGGGCTACGCGGCGCGAGCGTAACTTGGCTACGTGGTCTTACTACGCCTGGAGCAGGCCTAGCGCAGTAGCGCTTGATGTCCATATTAATTGTCTGCAACTCCTGCGTAGTACATACTTTGTAACATCTTGTGGGATTACTTGTTAGCCCAACGTTAATATTAGGGAGTAGCATGGGTGGCGAGGGCGAAATGTTATTACAATCTAATAACGATTCAAATAAATAAATATTAAAAACCGATCCACTGAAAAATGTAAAATGAAAAACTTTTTGGCAAAAATAGAACAGACTTCAAAACACTACAAATTAAAAAATAACTGATACATCGGTATAGATGTCGGTGTTTTGTGTATTTTCGCCACCGACTTCTAGAACGACGTATTTGTATTTTGTAGTGCTTTGAAGTCAGTTCTATTTTTAAAAAAACTTTGTATGTTATCAGTACATAAATATAATAATTGAGTAAACATCTTAGATGTTAACACGAAAAACATAAAATAATAACAAAATTATTCAATTTTATCCTCCATTTTGAAAGATGTTGAATGAAATTTCTTCCGTTTCACTTATAAGGAACCTGAATTTCTTTAGTACAACTGGATATTATGTAAGTATCTATCAATCTTCGGTGATCCGTTACTTTTTCAACCTATGTTATGTTGGTTCAAAGCATCACACACAACAATATGAACCGGAACAGAGAGCGATCGGTAGAAGATAAACCATGTGCAGTAAGTAGTACGGTACGAGCCTGTATGCGGAACACCGAACTGACACACGCGACACATCACTCGTCATCACGGCGGAGACACGTCGCGGGCGGCGCTGGGCAGCCGGCCGCGGCTGACACCTCATTATGTCGGCGCGTTTGTTGTGACAGGCCGTCGGCCGCCGCACTCGGCGACGTGGCGAGGCCGTCCCCACCGGCCGTCCGAGCGACCGCTGCACACGCTTCAACTTATATTTCTCTATGTTCTCAAGACTAAATTTTTAGGGTTCCGTACCAAAAATGGTAAATGAGAACCCTCATTATATCACTTCGTCTGTCTGCCTTTCCTTCTGTCACAGCTGATTATTTCAGGAACTACTTATGCTATCGACTTGAAAGGAACAGTTATAGAAAACGATAGTTCATGCTTATTACTTTTATGAAAAAACTGGGTCATCTGGAGTATCATATGAAAGGTTTTGATTTGCACATTGTAATATATTTAAAAAAAAAACGAATTTTAATGAAAGAATGTAGTTCCAATAGACCTGAAACTAGTGTCAGGAGAAAGATACGTATGCGTAGTTATCGTTTCATCATATTATACATGTGGTATCCACCGGGTTTGGCCACTAGAGTCAATCAAAGACTGCTAATAAACTGCCTTAGAGTTATATTTACAAATGTTATTGTTTAATTGATAACTACCTGTAACCCAGTCTTTGATTAAGTGAACTTCTGTATACTAAATTGTTCCTAATTAACAAAAGTATGAAGAAAAAAAAGTTTTTTTTAATCATTGGCTAACAATTATTAGCGCGCTTACAAACGGAGAAACAAAGTGTGGTTGCATTATAAAATAGTTCCTCATGCAATATTGTTATTAAAAGCCACACCACATACAAAAAAACATAAATTAAAAAAATCAAAAAACCCGACTGCGTAAAAATACTCTTATTATAAACTAAAAAGAATAAAACAAGACTGGTTGATCACCACATTGACAGTCGGGACCCATGTTGGATAGGAATGAGTCTAGGTTATTTAATGGGTCCCGACTGTCAATGTGGTTATCAACCAGAGTTTATAATAAGAGTATTTTTACGCAGTCGGGTTTTTTTATTTTTTTTATTTATGTTTTTATTTTGAACTTTTTAGTTTACATAATATTTTTGATCTGGTCTTTTTACTAGCTTTCATTTGATACCCATATTGCTACGGTAAGAAAAAAATCAACCTTCCCCCTCCCCCATTCCGCCATTTGCGGGCGCCATTTTGAAAATCTATATAGCCTATGTCACTACTACAATTTAGATAAATCCAACGACACCCCATATGTTAAAATCCGTCCAGCCGTTTAGGCTGTAGGGCGTGCCAAAGAAATGGACATACCTACATACATACATACACTCGAAAAACATAACCCTCTTTCTGTCGCAGTCGGGTAAAAATATGTTTTAGTACTTTAATATCAGTCGTCAATGCTGTGGCGTAGCCGGATTAAAAGAGAAGACTAGTTGAAAATCTAATCCGCTTAACCAAAAGAACATCTTAGATCATGTATTAGTAGCTTTAATCACAATAGTTGATTTATTGTGAGTAGAACCTTTTGATTTCTAATGCCTATATCTTCCTTCTCTGGCGACTTAGGTAGTTTGGTCCCATACAAAAAATTATGCCGTTATTAATGCCTATGAAATAAAATAGATTTTAATTCTGTTGGATCTACATCCATTTTGCCCATGATTCTTTCCACAAACAAGACTGCACCCCCCACCCCCCTTTTCTCCGAAGTTTGAGTGGAGAAAAATCTTAAATAATTGGGATTGATAAACATTAACCTAAATATTGCAGGAAAAATAAAACTATCATTCTAAGGACCAAGTTCACCAACAGATGGTTATATAATCGACCCCGGAATTTTAGTGTTGTCAACTACTTGACCCCGGGTTGGTAATCGACCGTTTTAGGAATAAAAAACCAAAATGATAGGTTATCCATCGTATGGTAGCAGTTTGAATTTATGGTAAACACCTGTTTTCAGGTGAACGGAACGTTACCTTGTCGGTGAGCTTGGGCCTTAGTATCGCATTTTTAAGTAATCAGCAATTTTTTCAGTCTTTCCAAAGTTCGACACCCTCGGTGCGCGAGTCCGACTCGCACTTGGCCGGTATTTTTGCGTTTGTTACGCGATCACTCTGCCAATTATGAATTGATTTTGATGACCCTTTTTTGTTTGGTATGTCATATTCCAGTCCAGTCCACATCTATCAGTTTAAATTCCTGCGCTGTCATTTAAAACGCATACAACGCATACAACGCATATCATTAGCACCAAGCCTCTGCCGCCACCATCTTTCTTCGTAAAATAATTCGTTAATCTTTCGTGGCTCATTTTCACCGCATAATTATTTTGATTTTAGTTTAAATAGATAGGTAATTTGTAATAACTCTCTTTGGCGACAATCAACTTTAACTTTGGCTCAGCCATGGCGCACATGCAGCACTCTGGCGGGGCAGGGGGCGCGGAGTGCGGGGTGCGGGCAGCAGGCCGGGGGCGGGCCGGGGCTTTATCACAAACATGTGCGCGTGCCTACACCTCTGAACCGAAGATTAGAGCAGTGGCGTAGCTAGAGATACAGCCGCCGCCGCCGCTGCAGCGCCGCAGCCAGTACCGGCCGGCGCGGCGGCGGCGGCAGCCACCAGGTAACTACACTTTAACCCCCGGCTTGGTATAACAAGTCTAGATACACGAATTCATGCAGGCATTTAAGGTAATCAGAACGAGATACTGAAAAGTGAAAAAAATATATACAAAAACAACAACACTATTTTCTATTTCTGGCCAGACAGAATTAATTCGATTTCCATTCTAAAAAAAAAGTTAACAAAAAATACAACCGACTTCCAAAAATACTGAAAAGAGAACAATAATTTTATTTGAACGCTAGTAGACAAAATACATCGCTCTAGAAGTCGGTGTTTCTAAGTTACCTGCTGTTGTCAGCGTATATTGCCACCGACTTCTAGAGCGAGACCAATATATTGGTCCACTAGCGTTCAAATAAAATTATTTTTCTCTTTTCAGTATTTTTGGAAGTCGGTTGTAATTTTTTGTAGTAATTTTTTTATGAATGGATATCGAATTAATTCTGTTTGGCGAGAAATAGAACAGTGTTGCCAAGTCTGGCGAGCGCCAGCTATATGATTGCATATCGCATGGCCGCCAGTTCCCGGTATCTACACTATTCCTGGCTACGGTACCAACCAGTCATGGTAACGGTGTGCTGGGGGGTGCTAAGAATCCGGGCGACGGCAGGGTAACATTATAAAAATAAATAATTTATACTTGGCGACGTATAATGGATGCTGTGTAGAGAAGACCGTGAAGCTCCTCGGTAACAATACTTATAATACAAATATCTATGATGATAACTTTGAAGGGCGTGCGGTCTCACGAGAGCCTACTGTGCCGACAAAATAAACAATATCAATTTAACTTCCCAAACGAGAGTTTATATGGGCGCTTTCTTCGCCCTCTTTTTAATCTGTCTTTAATTAGGTGAATCCCGCCACGTTTCCGAGATCCCCCTTCCCTTGAAGCAGCTCCCCCCCCCCTCCCCAACACACCGGTGAGGCCCAAACACAGAGTCATTACAGACATTATTTAACACTGTTTCAGTTTACTAGTTACCCGAGGTATTAATCAGCTGTTTGCAATCACTCCGCGAGTTTCAGTGAATGTAAAAGTTATTAATTTAGCAAATGGACAGACTTTCACTGAGTAATAGCAAAAGTTTGCTCTCTTGTACTCGGGTATACAAAGTATAGAAAACCGCTGCTCAGTACTCAGAGAGTATCCAGGTATCCGCGGAATTTGAAAGAAATACGAGTAAAGAGTTTTAGGCCAGGTATCATTGTAGGCGATGACTAGCGACTTGTACATCACCCTCACTGATGTGTATGATTGGGCGATCGAGTGAACACTCGGGGCGGCGCGCACGGAGGCGGACGTGTGACGTCATAGCTCACGGTAATCCCTCGCATGTGCACTATGTAGTCAAGCATATTACACAGCCACTTGGTTTCTAATTAATGATATCAGTAATAATTGTGGATTATTGTTTGTTGTCTTTTAATTATTATTTACTAGCTGTTTCCCGCGGTTTCACCCGCATCCCGAGGGAACTACTTCGCGCACCCGGGTAAAAAGTATCTTATATGTTAATCCGGGTTATAAGCTCTGTATATACCAAATTTCATCCAAATCCGTTCAGTAGTTTTTGTGTGAAAGAGTAACAAACATCCATACATACATTCTTACAAACTTTCGCGTTTATAATATTAGTAGGATATACTTAGATATTGGGTCTATATTGTGTCTATACTATAAGTAAATTGTACCACCTGTTATGTAACATATGGAATGCTAATAAAGTATGAGTATTGACATACGTGACAAACAGACAGACGAAGTGAAAACATTAAGGGTTCCTTTTTACCATTTCTGTGACAGTGATGGGGAATACGTTGCAGTAGCCATCTGTAGCGATCCTGTAGAAAGTGGTTGGCGGCGCACACGGCACGACGCCGGCGCAGTCCTTGCGCGCTGAACAGTAGCGAGTCAATATTGTGGCTATTTGTCAAATTATGAGTGATGAATGGTGTCCCGGGCCGTGACACGGCGGCACGCGTCGGCGAGCGGGGGCGGCTGGTACATTGCTGTGACATCGTTCGGGATACGACATTAAATTATGTGGATATCGGGACGCCCGGGGTGACTAATAAAAAGTCAAGACGTTTCGCACGTAAATTGTATGAATCAAATAAAGATTTGTCAGGTAACATGTCGCCGGCTTTTGAAAGGATCACTATATTTGCGGAGCGGGTCGCGAACTAAGTAGTTTGGTGGGACAAGTAGGTGAAGTAAAGTCAACTATTATAATATGTACTTATTAATAATAAGTGATGTGACGTCACTCGCTTGACGCAGCAGGCGGGGAGTAACGCTGCCGTGGTGGCACAGTGTGCAGCGCCTGCCGAGTCTCGCGGAGAGCGGGTATGCGCGTCGCCGGCACTCGGCTGTGCGTCCGGCTATTTTGTCAATGTTCTGTTTGCGTCCCGTGTCAGCGAGATGAATTGCACGTCAGTTTAACCCGAGTCCCCTCGCGCCTCTCGCCTCCTTGTAATGATCATCCTTCGAAGGCACCGACGCCCCGCGGTGGCAGACTGCACTATACGCGCTGTATACATATATATCCAACAAATCATCTCAAAGTACCTATATATATATATATATATATATATATATATATATACATCCTGTAAAGTATTAACTAATATTAAAAGTTAAGAGTTTCTGTATTGATTCAATATCCGCAGAGCGATTAGAAAGGTCGATTGGGTTTATAAGATTGTGTACTTAACAGATTAAGAATTTGCGATTTAATTGTGTTTACTTTCGGTTGCCCCTTTTATTAAAAACTCCAACAGTTGGGACGTGGCCAGATAACTTTAAATGTTTTTTTTTTTGCAAATACATTATTAAATAACACTTTTACACGTAAATATTTTTATAAACTACCTTGACAAGAAACACCGAAACAATGTCAAGGGCTGTGCCCAAGGGTCCATAATGCAATTGTATCGTGGATGTACAATGTGGGCTCGTGTTTGGAACTGACCTCTTAAGAAAGAGTCATACAGATCCGAATGGGCCAGTCCATTAAGTTGGCACGCAATGTCGGTCTTTGTTAGCTCAACAGTAACTTAGGAACTCAACTATCCAACAAACAGTACCACCAGAAAGGACATTTGGTTAGGCTACATGAAATACTCGAACCGTCAGACGCAAATGAAACTAAACATAAAAAAAAAAGTCCACATTATACCTAATCACATTCACAATAAAATAACTTGAAATACTTTAAATAGTAACAATTTAACTATAATAAACATTACATATCAATGTGAATAAAATAAACATCAAAAATGAAAATATTAATACATGTCACAGTGTATGCTGATATAATCTAACTCAAAGAAAAAAATGCAATGCAATGACTAAAGAGCGGCGGAGAGGACTCGTGATGGCACAAGTGAGCGTCATGTCATTTGACGTCATGGCATATAAGCCGGTCGTACCGATGTTTTACATCAGAATTGTTTAATAATATACGTACCTAATACTTACATATATGATTATGAACCTATCTTCAAACAAATGTTGTTGTGCTCGTATTAGCAACTAAAGTTGGCGTCCGTGAAGGAAAGCCACTGTGCCACACAGACGGCGGCGGCCGGCACAAAGCCCCGCTTAATTGAATCATTGTTCAGATAAACGGCCGAGAGTCACCGCCCGCCGCCCGCGCCCTCGCCGTCTCTAAGTCATAACAAAAATCGAAAACATGAAACTTTATTTTAAATGAAATTAACATATTTTAATATGTTGAAGGACAAAAACAGCGCGGTGTTACAACATTCCGTATGTTCTCGCATTACGCAGTAGGCGTCTCTTAGTTAGTACCTACTACTGACTGCCTCGTTATGGTCTAGTGGCTTCATAACGCGAAGCTACTGTAAACGGGATCGGGTTCGATTCCCGGGTCGGACCAAAATAGCTTTGTGGCTTATGAAAAAAATATTGTTGTTACAATTCCATGTTAGAGGCCGTCAGGCAGATTTGAGAAAACTCTGATACTAGGGTTTGTAACGTTGGTAAAAACCTGCAGGCCACGCGATAAGAAAAAATCAAAAGGTTGGTCAACAGTCACACACACACACACAACAGCTGCCGCCTGCGAACATTCGCCCACAGAGCAACAGCCGGATGCCGACTATCGGCTTACAAGTGCGATACTCAATTATTTCACAGATTTTTGTTTTCCTGTTATTTACGATAAATTAGTATCGCAATCAAGCGGTGTCTGCCATCGTGTGAAGTGACACCCAGATGTCACATTTGGCGTGTGACTGCTAACTCGCATGTAGTTGCGCCACGTGACGGACGAGCACAGAAGGTCTGGCTCCGAGTCGTGAGGTCGCGACATTCCCGCTCACCTGCAAACAGACATAGCCGTCGTTCGTAGAACACAAGGAACAATACCACGCTAAATATTAACTAAAGCTTAGTTATGTATTTATTTCATTCGTTATAGTGTCTGAAGAGCCGGACGGTAATCTGACATCAGACAGGGTCGTACATTATTCACTCAGTTTGTGCAGAGACATCTCCCCTCAGTAGATATTTCATCTGTTATGTAGTTGCGTTGTCAAACATAAATGTTTACTGGCACATTGGTCTCACTGACTCGTTGGTAGTGGTCCACGGCCGTAGCTAAGTGGGGGGGGGGGATTGTGGGGCTATGCACTACCTTAAAAATACCAAAAACTAAGATAAGCTATTATATTTAATTAAATTGTTTGTTCATAGTTTAAGATACAAAAAATGTAGCGATATGCGATGGATTTAGGAGCCCGTGCTTCGAGGGCAGATCAAACATGATACATTTTTTACTAAAAA
Source organism: Pyrrhia umbra (assembly GCA_963891755.1). NCBI lineage: Eukaryota > Metazoa > Arthropoda > Insecta > Lepidoptera > Noctuidae > Pyrrhia > Pyrrhia umbra. Next base: position 14,584,325 of record OY982930.1, on the reverse strand, counting down.
TTTTTACTGCACTATGAATGTCAGACACTTCATTACGAGTGTCAAAAACTTCACTATGAGTGTCAGACGCTTCACTACGAGTGTCAGACACTTCGCCGTGTCAGACGAATATTTAAAATTCTACTATTCTCTACCTTTTGAACGTCAAGTTTACAAAAGAGCCGCCAAAACGACCTACTCTACTTTCTATGTGTTTTTACTGGAGACACTTCGCTTTAAAAATTAAAATGAAAATGAAAATTAACTTGACGATTATGTCAGACACTACTGGGGACACTTCATTTTATAATTGAAATAGAAATTGAAAATGAGTATCAGGTGAGTGTCAAATACTTCACTATGAGTGTCGGCCACTGTACTTACTATGAGTGTCGGACATTTCACCATGAGTGTCAGACACTTCGCTATGAAAATAAAAATGAATGTTAGTTCAGTATCAGCAACTTCACTATGAATGTCGGCCACTGTACTATGAGTGTCGGACACAGCACTATGAATGTCAGACGAAAACTTAAAATGAAAATGAATGTCAGTTGAGTGCAAGCAACTTTGCTATGAGTGTAGGACACTGCACTGTGAATGTCAGACACTTCGTTATGAGGGTAAGACACTTCGCTCTGAAAATGAAAATGAGAATGAAAATGAAAATGAGAATGAAAATGAGAATGAAAATGAGAATGAAAATGAGAATGAAAATGAAAATGAGAATGAAAATGAAAATGAAAATGAAAATGAAAATGAAAATGAAAATGAAAATGAAAATGAAAATGAAAATGAAAATGAAAATGAAAATGAAAATGAAAATGAAAATGAAAATGAAAATGAAAATGAAAATGAAAATGAAAATGAAAATGAAAATGAAAATGAAAATGAAAATGAAAATGAAAATGAAAATGAAAATGAAAATGAAAATGAAAATGAAAATGAAAATGAAAATGAAAATGAAAATGAAAATGAAAATGAAAATGAAAATGAAAATGAAAATGAAAATGAAAATGAAAATGAAAATGAAAATGAAAATGAAAATGAAAATGAAAATGAAAATGAAAATGAAAATGAAAATGAAAATGAAAATGAAAATGAAAATGAAAATGAAAATGAAAATGAAAATGAAAATGAAAATGAAAATGAAAATGAAAATGAAAATGAAAATGAAAATGAAAATGAAAATGAAAATGAAAATGAAAATGAAAATGAAAATGAAAATGAAACCACTTTCTTATGAGTGTCAGACACTTCGCTATGAAATTGTATAGAAATTTAAAATAAGTCTCAGGTGAGTGTCAGGCACTTCAATTTCAACAGGCCGTACCTTGAAATCACAATAACCATAATAATACCAAAAACTAAGATAAATTATTATATTTTAATTACATTGTTTGTTCATAGTTTGAGGTAAAAAAAATGTAGCGATAGGCGATGGATTTAGGAGCTCGTGCTTCGAGGGTAGATCTAATATAATAAAAATTTTACTTCCGCCCTACCTGTAACCAATGCTGCCCTGTCTTCAATTCGTCTCTAGCTACAGCCCTATAGTGGTCCCACACGCGACTTTTGTGAACGGGGTCTCAGGTTCGATTCCCGGATAGAGCCGAAATCGCTTTGAAGTGGGTTCTTAAAAAATACACAAAGCAGCCCGGAACCAGGTAGTTGGCGGAGTCACACACCCGTAAATCCCCATCCCCATCTGAATGGACCCGAGGCGGCGGCGCGCATTACCGAGCGCCCTTGAGGCGAGGCTCGGGGTAGTTCGCCTCATTACTCCGTGCCGGAGACGGGGCCCGATCAGGACGGGCCGACCGACCAGTGCGGGGAAAAATTCGGACACTAGGAGTCGTTAGGTCAGTAAACCTGCAGCCCACAAATAAGAAGACTGACACAAACACTCAAATCTGGAACAGCACAATCTTTAATCAAAACAGTCTTCAGCTGGACGGCGGCAGTACGGAGTGCGCTGCTGTATCGCTTGGACTTTCTCATTAATGTTTAATTTTTAATAAATAAAATGCGTGCCAACGCGTGCAAGGTGGCACAATTTACTGTCAAGAAACTACAAGCCAGCTCGCGTCACAGCCCCCGCCGGTACTTCACGACACCTGCACCACTCACGGTTAGTTTAGTCGCTGCATTTTATTTATATTGCATTTTGTGTCGCCATTGCCACACACATGTGCCATGATGACGCAGTCTGTACTCACACCACAACTAATACTAATGTACCGAAACTTCAAATGGTCCAGGCGCGGAAGACGCCATGGCTTACATACACGCATAGGTACTGCATATGCCAGTCTGTTTGTCTGTGACGTATAGATTTCAATACGTAGAATGAACGATCCTTTTCTCTTTAACCGAATCCCAAAAAGGAGTACATTCGGATTTACTGTCTGCTGAAACGCTTTTGGATCGATACATCGCCAATTCGGCAAAGCCTCATAATGTCACGGAAGGCAGCGCCCGCTACCAGGACACTGGCTCGCCCGCCTGAAACTGCATGCCATGTGCAGCCTGGGAGCGCTGAGCGACTGTGTGCACCTCGCCAACAGTTTCATCGTAAATTCTCGTTTAGTGTCTCGTTGACCCTTTTTTAACACGCTTTTATTAGCTCGGGTTGTATGTATGTATGTATGTAACGGAATCTTTGAACCTAATTTTCACTGGTTTCTAGACGTCTGATCAACTTGGAACTTTGCACACGTGTTAAGGGCCGATGACAATGCAATAATCCGATAAAAAAACTAAAAAAACACACACTTTTATTGCTGACCGAACTAAAAAATGGAAAATAAATAATAGTTTAAAAAAACTAAAAAAACACGCTTTTATTGCTGACCGAACTAAAAAGTAGAAAATAATTTTTAAATAATTCAATTCAGAGTAAAAAGCGTGGGGTGCTTGATATTATAGGAATGAAAATATAGGAAAAAGCGTGGGGTGCTTGATATTATAGGAATGAAAATATAGGAAAATGCACCCCACGCTTTTTACTCTGAATTGAATTATTTAAAAATTATTTTCTACTTTTTAGTTCGGTCAGCAATAAAAGCGTGTTTTTTTAGTCTTTTTAAACTATTATTTATTTCCTTCTAACTATTGTTTGCTCTATGAAAGAAAAATATTTTGCAACCCCAGTAAACTGTGAGTACTGGTAGCCTTGCCCAGGCCGGCCGCGTCACCAGGGAGATGGTACAATCAGTTTGTTAACTGTGATAATCACAGTTGAAAGCTATTTTGAATCACTATGGAGTGCTCGACCAGAAGGTAAATATGTAGTTTAAAATAATTAGAATAAAATGCAAGGTACTGTTGCATGCTATGCCTTATGGCATGCTAATCAGTTCGATTTGTACGCATTAGTTCAGCGAAAGACTATACGAAGGTATTTTCTTCTCAGAAGTTTGCACAGAAACATCCAAGTAGCACACAGACGTCATTCAGCGTGACGTCTGCATCGGAACCTCCCCTGCACGGGATGCGTAGACAGCCAGTAATATAGTGAGGCGAGGTCAAGTGCACTCGTATTTACATTGTGTATAGCTAGTGGTGACGAGTTGATATATCGGGACAGCTGTCGCGTATTTGCTAGACTAGTGCGGTTGCGTGGGCGGCGGCGCGCGGCCACCCATCCGTCACAGCAGCGCGTGGCGCGTCGCGCGGACGTGTTCCACTGTGCACGTTAACCGTATTCATGGCCGCGCTCTTTACGATCTCAATCGATCAATTCTTAACTAGGTCAAATAATACATGCGAATCCTAGCCCGAATACAGAATTTACATAATTCTAAGTTTTATTAACCGTTGTAATGCCTTTCAGAGGGAAAATTTTCGGCCTCTTTTTATGCATATTCTTTTTAAAATTCAATTCCCGCTATGTAAGCGGGAATTGAATTTCTTTATAATAATACTTGAGCAATGAGCTTAAAATCCTAATCCAATCAAACTATTTTTATTCTAAATCGAATAAACTAGTACAGACGAAATATAAACAACATTCGGCTACAAGTTGTAGTGATACTAATTTGTAGTGATGCAATATTTGGCAAACCGCACACAGGAAGCCAGCGAGACTGACCGGCTGCTGGCTCCACATAACACAGAATATTTTAATTCCGGAGCTTGCACTAGTTACGACAATACTACATGCAATGCCTACATTCCAGCATGTAGACTCCAACAGTCCGGAGCAAGAAGAGAATAATCACATTTATGCGTCTATTTTTAAATGCAGATCAAGCAATGCATAAAAATGAGATGTAGTTCCGTGGTAAGGGCTAATGCTCGTCAGCTGACGGGGACATTCGGCTAGTTATTATTTTTGTTATTATTACAAACTTTATTATCCCCTTCACGCGACTTACTTTCTCTCTTCCTTATAAAGGTGTCTGAGTATATTTTATCAACAATTTTGACCGAAAGGTACCGGAGGTAAAGGAGTTTTACAATTTTTTTCCTACGTGCTGTTAGAAACACTATGCAAGAGGTCATCTTGCATGTGACCTGCTTAACCGGACAATATGGCGAGGTCCTAATTTAATTAAAAATTAAAACTAAGTGGCAGCCCCTAGTGGGGAGCGAACCTCGGCTTAGGGCGTCACTGGGGAGGACAACTAGGGCCTAGCTGGATTATAGCAAGTATTTCGTTTATTCATTTTCGACACATGTTCATTAAATTTTTAAATATTTCTATACAAAAATTATAAAAAACATTTAAAAATATAAAAAACAGGGATCCAACGATATCGGGAACAGGGTCCAAGCTATCGGTGGTTAGGGCTCCAGAGACAGGAACCTCCTCACAATACGTGCAGTATCCAGGAGCACTGCCTTCTGAATCAGGCCCTTGATCCAGCCGCCTAACGAGAGTCTCCTGAGATGTTGGTCAAGGCTCTTGGCCATCAGGTCATTGGCCATCACGACTATCGGCACAATGACTGCCGAGTCCACATTCCACACGTCGACAACCTCGTGCGCCAAGTCGAGATACTTTGTTTTCTTTCTCGGCTTTTACGAGATTCTCATCATGGGGAATGGTGACATTGATGATCATTGTGCAGCGCGCTAATCGGTCTATCACCACTATGTCAGGCTTATTGGCTAGAATAGTCCTGTCAGTAATGATAGACCGATCCCAGTACAACGTGATATGGTCATTTTCGAGAACTGGGTCGGGCGCATACTTGTAGTACCTCAAGATCCACAAGTTTGTACTGCAAAGCAAGCTGCTGGTGGATGATCTTGGCCACTTGGTTGTGCCTGTGCAATTATGTTAAGTATTCACCGTTAGCCAAACGAGAACAGCCAGAGATAATATGTCTGATAGACTCACCTGGACGGTGACATGCCCAACATAATTGTCAACCGTCCCGTCCTTCATGATATATCTCCGGTAGTTGTTCGTCAACATAACTTCGTCCATAATTAGCAAGTATTATTATAACGGGACTTTTTAGGGTTCCGTAGCCAAATGGCAAAAACGGAACCCTTATAGATTCGTCATGTCTGTCTGTCTGTCTGTCCGTCCGTATGTCACAGCCATTTTTTTCAGAAACTATAAGAACAATTCTGTTGAAATTTGGCACGTAGATGTATTCTGTGAACCGCTTCAAGATTAGAAAAATAGCAATAAATTTTGGGGGTCCCCATACTTAGAACTGAAACTCAAAATTTTTTTTTTCGTCCAACCCATACGTGTCTATGGATAGGTCTTCAAAAATTATATTGAGGTTTCTAATATCATTTTTTTCTAATCTGAATAGTTTGCGCGAGAGGCACTTCCAAAGTGGTAAAATTTGTGTCCCCCCCTGTAACGTCTAAAATAAGAAAATGATAAAACTAAAAAAAATATATGATGTAGATTACCATGCAAACTTCCATTGAAAATTGGTTTGAACGAGATCTAGCAGGTAGTTTTTAAGTAATCAGCAATTTTCCTCTAAAAACAAACTTAATTATGCGGTCGGAAAAAAACAAGATAATTGCGACTTTATTGCGTATTTTTTCTTTGCAATGATCGGAACCCTCGGTGCGCGAGTCCGACTCGCACTTGGCCGGTTTTATGCTACTGGCTCAGCGCGCGGGATGGCTCGTCGAGCAAGGGGAGGACATAGATGGGGACACCGCGACGGGTCTCGGTGGCGAGGACGGTACGACGGCGGTCTGTATACGTATATAATATACAAACAAATGAAAGAATATGTGTTGGCAATGAATGAGATCATTCATTGACAATATGTGATAACACCTTACCTCAGACCTGTGCCTATGATGCCTGTGATGTGCTAATGACTGTTCCATCTCAGTACATTTACGAAAACTTGTTGTATGCACATAAAAACGCAAATATTTTTACAAAATACAGTGATGTTCATAGTATTAATACAAGGAATAAACACAGATTCGTTATTCCCGCTACCAGGCTCCAGAAGATAAGCGGCTCATTTAAATGCCAATGTATACGCTTCTACAATAAAATTCCTAGCCATCTTCAAAATTTAAGCCTTAATAAATTCAAATCATTAATTAAGCAGTCATTATGTCGCAAAGCTTATTACTCTGTTAAGGACTACCTAGATGACAAAAAGGCTTGGGAATAAGCTGTTTCAATTCTTGCACCTATATGTATGGGCTATCGGTAATTTTTCCTTTGATTTATATTTATTAGCACACACAGTGACATGTAATAATATATTTTTTGATGATTATTTTATAAGCATTGACATTATTGCCTACTGTTTAAAGTAGCTCAAATTATTTGATTGTGAATGTGTGTGCAATGTGGGCTTTTTTTTTTCTTTAATATATTGCCTTAATGTTTTGTTTCATTTGCGTTTGACAGTTCGAGTACTTCATGCGGCCTACCCAAATGTCCTTTCTGGGGGTATTGTTCGTTGGATTGTAAGTTCCTAAGTTACTGTTGAGCAAACAAAGACCGACACTAGCGTGCCAACTTGCGTGAATGGACAGGCCCACTCGGATCTGTATGATTCTTTCTTCAAAAGGTCATTTCAGACTCGAGTTTACGTTGTACATCCATGATGCAATTACATTATGTCTGGACCTTAAAAGAGACTTTGACCCTTGAGTTTGTTTCGGTGTTTCTTCTCAAGGTAGTCAGATAGGAAATACCGGCCTCATCTAGCTTTAAAAATATTAATTGACGTGTAAAAGTGTTATTTTATAACCAATTTGCAAAAATAAATATCATTTATCATCATCATCATTTATTGTATTCTCTGGTTCTGGTTTCTCTATAACTTTTTTGGTGGAGGGTGATTTCATCATCGGGGAATGTGAGAGTATGCCGCGGACGGTGAATCGAGCGATCTGGGAGGGACCGAAATGGGAAGCCATGGGATACGATCAAGGGGTTGATGTGCTTTTCGGCACAGTAGAAGTAGCGCTTTGAAGCGCGTTTCTTAAAGTAGACAGTTCGAAGTCGAGGTGGAGACCGCGTTTTAGCACAGGTTTTTCGTTTGAAAATAGGTACATTCAGCACACCAAGAATATTATAATATTGGCCAGGTTTTAGCGTAAGCTTTAGGAGCCGGTTTGCGCACATCCACTTACTGCAACAAAAAAAATAACACTTTCATTGTTTTTTATTAAACCATTATTATATTTAGAAGATAGTTAAAAAAAAACGACGACTCTGGCAGCGGTAACATCATATATTTGTAGTGCAACTGGCTGGTTGTAAGAGTTAGTAGAGTGGCATGTATATAATGAGTACGTATTGTTGTTGCGGTAAGTCCACTGGCTACTCTAAAAGCTTCTTTAGTATATCTTCAGGTCATATTATTATTTTCTTTTGAAAAAGGATATTATAATGGATTGGACTTTCATGCAAAATAGATAGTTCGCCATCTCAAACAACAATAGTGAAGTGTTACATACATATATGTTCGCATAATAATGTGGTGCAACAATAAAGAGTCCGGCCGGTCAGCGCCTCCAGGAAGGTTCAGCATGTGATACACATATGGCGTTAGTGTGCAACGTGCAACACAGCGCAACCTCAGCAGCTTCGGCTTATATTTGTATGGGCCCTCTCCTTGATATGTCTCTGAACAGATCGGTAGCAGAGCGGCAGGCGGCGAGCGGGCGCACGAGCGGGCGCACGAGCGGGCGCACGAGCGGGCGCACGAGCGGGCGCACGAGCGGGCGGACGAGCGGGAACACCTACGCAGTTTGCACCTCCGCCTTCGACATAATACAATTCATGCGCTCCATAAAATGTTGATTGAACAAGTTTATCGTCCCGCCGCCTCTCGTACGATGTGTAAAGTTTTACTGCGTTGCTTTATAATGCAAACAAAAGAAATTAGCTCTATCTCGAACGAATTGTTATGCGACGCCGAGTCAAGGCCGCAGTTCAATGTAAATTATAATGAACGAGATAATTATTTGTAAATAGAGAGTTCAGGATTAGCGTACAATAACCAGCTACATGTTGATCTTTTGATAGAAAGATTTTTTCAATATTGTAGTATACCTACCTTTTTTATTTTATTTTCGTATGGGTAATCATCAAATGACTCCTCCCGCCATGAGTGGGGCGAGAGGGAGTGTCAGACACTCACTGACTAAAACCCATCCACGTTCCCTCAGCTCTTTCTATTCCGGGGCCGCGGTACCTCTTTCGAACATCCCGCAGTCCCGGCAGGCTATGGCTCTGTCGGACGGGCCCCATCACTTCTGCTGACACCTCTTTAAGGCGCGCGTGGAACACCAACGTGCCGTCGTCGCTGGCCTGGTCCTTACCGGACGGCGAGCCACCCATAGCTCATCCGCAAATATCTTATAAAATATTTTACAAAAACCTAATTATGGCCAGTCATGCGTTGTTAGAGCACACGATAGTTGTACACCTTGCCGCGGCGCGGGCACGCACACACACGCACACACACACACGCGCGCGCTTGCCGCCGCATGCTGCGTGTCAAATGAGATTGGTCACCGCTAAACTATTGAACATGGTTGCGTAACGTGTGTTCGCTCGTTAATAACTGTTTTATGGTATTTTCAAAGAAACTCATTATGTTCTCAAATGTTCACAGTCCAAGACTTTGAGTATAATTGTAACTTGCACAATCAGTAAGTCAGCTGGCACTCGGCTGGAGGCAGGGGAATGAGCAGTATGATATCTGATCTGCAATTAAGGCAATCATTCAGGGATTATGATTGCGCCTGCTGCGTCGCGTTGTAAATCCATGAACTGGGAGAGCGGAAGTAGCCGGAAATTGAGCAACTGAACGAATGTCGCTTATCACTGATTGTTCGTAGCAGTCGAGTGACAGCCGCGATGACACAGCGAGTCGCGCACTGCCGGACACTTGTGAGAACGTTCTGTTAGGCGCCGCTAGATTTACAGCAGCAGTTTGAACAGCTGCCAGGTAATTAAGTGGACATACATAATACAGTGTCGCGCGTCCGCCACGCGCCGCAATAACGATATATCCCGGCAGTTAGAGGCGGGCGCGGCGACGTGCGCGCACGTGCTCATGCCACTTATAGACTAGTTTAGTGGTTCATGGCGCACAGAGTACATTAAGATAAGGGCTCATACAAACATTCCTGAGGTTCTTAAATGGAGATTTTATTACCGAAGTGCAATCGCGTCTGCTGCTGGACATAGGTACGTCCCCATTAGCGCCACATCAACCAGCTCAGCACTGCCTCACCCTAGCGATTTGTAAAGGTGGAGGAGGCCGCGTGGAGGGCGAGCCACGCTTCGTTTGTCAAGGCTGCTCATTAAAGATGCCTAGTTCCAAGCTATCTAAGCTTACTAACTCGATCAGCTTCGCATTAACCCAAGACACTGATCACAGCTTGTTGCTTGGTTCTTGTTCTCGTCACTGATTGTGTTCCTTCCTTATTACACATTAGCCTCGAGTCTTATAAACGTCACGGATGCTCGATGAATAAACCGTTAAACAAATTACAGGATACTATATCTTGTGTTGCTCTCTACGCAGTCGGACAGAGTTCTGTTTACTATTTTTTTCACCACCGGCAGAGAATTGTGAAATATTTGTGAGTATCGCTTTGGGGCAAATGGGCAACTCCTGGCGCGCTAATGCCCAGCGTTGGCGCGCAGCCGCTGGCGAGCTCCGGTGACTGCTCCAGCTGCACAACTGCACAAATGTATAGAAAACCGATACCTTGCTGTCTCTCGACTGTAAAGACATTAACTAAACCAGATTGTGCTCACATCAGACTTTTATGATAGGAGTTGAAATACTTTTTGATGATGGACTGTACATCTTGGATCATTCAGCGCCTATAAAGCGGTTGCGTGAGGACCACCTGTTGCTGTCAAATCGGGCCCCTCTCCTCCCACTGGCCCCGCACCTCACCCTCCATTGCGTCTGAGGGCTCGGTGCTGGCGGGCCAGCAGTCACACTCACAGATGCCGCACACACACTTAATGGATGTTCGTATCTGTTTCAATCGCTTTCAATGTTTTTATGATTGATTAATTAATAATGGACTAACGATAGAGAAAAGTAATAAGTGGAAAACCCGAATGTCAATGTGAAACGCATATTTTATTACATTTAAAATGAAAACCGCATTGACTGACCGACACTACAAAACTTTGATAATGAATCACATACATTCACACAATCATCATCAATATTAATAATTACATATTGCACTAGTGGTTCCCCGCGGTTGCACCCGCGTCCCGGGGGAGCTACTTACCGCACCCAGATAATACCTAAATACTAAAGACGGATAATGATGGCTCACTGCTCATTCCCAGTAATATTTAGCGTGATGATTTGTAGCCTAAAGCTTGACCCAATTCAACAAACACTTTTGGTAAATTTAAAGAAAAACTGTTCAGACGTTTTGGCGTAAAGCTAAAACAATTTTTTTGTTCTTAAAAACTTAAAATCTTAATTTTTCACCCTAGGGCTAAAATCTTGAAAAACTGTGAAAAACGTGTTTAAGAGTGTTAAAAATGAGACTTACTCCATATAAACTTTCAACCTTATTTAAATACACTTAGGGTTGGAATTTTCAAAAATCCCTTCTTATTACTTGTCATAGAAATAAAAGGCATCTTCTGTCCAAATTTCATTACTCTAGGTTCGGCCGTTTCGGCTCTGTGTTGATGAGTCAGTGAGTCATTCAGTGTATGAGGTTGTCATTTTATATATTAGTATAGATAAACTAAAAAGCGGTACCTACGGGATAAATCGAAATCGAAAGAAGTAGGTGGTTATGTAAATACGGTGGCACGCGGCCGCGGCAGGCCATTTCTTCGGAACTGGAAGTTTAGTTTTTAATATTTTTTTTAATTTATCATGACAGAGTGGACTAACGGCTTAGCGTGCTGTCCGAGGCAGCACCCTTCCTTTTGGCTTTGTTGTAGTTGAGTTAAATTTGCCTTAGATCAGTCGAATCTAACCATCGTTAGCCACGTCGAAGTTGGCCGCAGCATAAATTGACGAAGTTGGTGAATAAAATCAAACCAAGCTGCTTGATGTCCCGTCGGGGGGCGCTTGATACGTCACCGCCGGCTAACGAAGCGAACGAGTAATTAAAATATAAAGTTAAGAGAAGTTACCGCGCCCGCCCTGCACCCGCCCCTCGCTAGCCCCGCGCCGCCCCTCGCTAGCCCCGTGCCGCCCCGCGCCTCCCCGCGCCGGACGTCATGCTGGGACGCACAGAAGACGCACTTATAAGGCAGAATATGCAAGTAATGTCATCAAACCAATATCTATGTCCAGGTCCGTGTCCAGGTCAGTACAGAAGGTCAGTAATTGCCAAGTGGAACTCCTTCTGATTAGAATGGAAATGGGCCCACCCATGGATGGTTATGATGAATAGTTTTGGCAGATTCTTAGAATAATATATTAATATGAGTATATACTCCTCTGACAACCCTGAATGTGATGAGTTTGCGGATGAAAGAAACAAATTATGCAATTATGTCTGGAGTTCTGTGAAAGCAAGTATGCAAGGTCGTCCACTGTTCCATGTTAGTTTTTAATAACATAATTATGTTGTAAACTACGTACTTATTAACATTTCACACCGTTTGATGTTTCTATGTTAATAATGTAACCGTTTTAATTAATTATAATAAAATAAATAAATGCGGAAGGAGCCATAACACTATTGCTATTTAGCGCCGTGTAAGCTTGACACAGCAATAACATTAGTGCCAAGTGCGAGGCGCGCCTCGTCTACTCCACTGTCCGCACAACTGCCGTGTGCACTGTGCCAGCAGGAATAGCTACTGGAATATCAGAATGCCGTGAGGCGCATGATGCCAGTCGAGGGCGACTCTCTAACTCTCTAACGACTAATGGTAACGTCTGGTGAATGTAACTGAGTGGGGAGCTATAACGACTGCCACAATATAAGTAATTTCGTGATACGCAGTGGCGGTACTCGGTCTCGAGGGAAATCGCTTGAAGCGGCCAGTACCTACTGCTCGATGTAAAAATTAATGTTATCAACACGCGTCGTGCGGGAACATTCTCGAATGTGAGTGTTGCCAACCACAGTGTTGCACGCGACTCATACTTCCGTTGATATTCTGTCCTTTCCATTGACATCAAATTCAAACGAATATGATCCAAAATACAAAAATAAAATAATTGAACGTTAAGACAGTCAAATGGGTGTAGTTGTATTGATTGTAGTCGCTACGCGAAGCTATCGAGTGGAACACCAACAAACGCAAAAGACACGCCTCGGTTGACAGCGCCGTGTGTCGCCGGTCGCCAGGGACTGAACCCGCACACCCGCAGTACCGTGGCGACCCCACTTGGCGGTTGCTTCATCTCAATTTTCACATGAGAAAGCCTTCAGTTTTGGCGAACGACAAGATTTAAATTCCACTAGCTTCTGCCAGCGACTTCGTCCGCGTAGAATAGTGGTACTCCGCTCCTATTGGCCTTAGCGTGATGATATATACCCTATAGCCTTCCTCGATAAATGGACTATCTAACACTGAAAGAATTTTTCAAATCGGACCAGCGGTTCCTGAGATTAGCGCGTTTAAACAAAATAACAACATTTCCCTTCACTGCTCTGCTCCTATTGATTGTAGCGTGATGAAAAATATACTATAACCAGCTCAGGAGTATGACAAATAATTGTACCAAGTTTCGTTAAAATACGTCGAGTAGTTTTTGTTTCTATAGAGTTTATACAGACAGACAGGCCGACAGCCAAAAATGTTACTGATTGCATTTTTGGCATCAGTATCGATCCCTAATCACCCCCTGATAGTTATTTTGGAAATATATTTCATGTACAGAATTGACCTCTCTACAGATTTATTATAAGTATAGATTAATATAAGTGATGCTCAACAAATTCAGCTGAGTCAAATAAACATTCATGTTGTTGGACTCAAAGCATTTATGTTTAAAAATAAAATGCATAAAAAATAAATTGCAGTATCCAAATTGTATATTTAAAGTCATAAATTTAAATAAATAGTAAGAAGGAAACGAGTATATTCCATTAAAAAATCGTTTTCGAAACTTATACTTTCTTGATAGTGATTCGTGCTAGGCTCAGCTGTGGAGCGTGCACACCCCGCGCAACCGCTGCAAGCTGCTGCAGCTGTAAGTAACGCGTAGCGGACGAGCAGGCGAGCGGTGGGCCGGGCAGTCGCCGGCCACTCGCTGCATATTTGATGGACGTGTGCGCTATTTATGAGTCGCCAGTGCCGGACCTGCTGCGGCCGCGGGCTGCGGGAGGCGGGGGCGACGTACCTCCAGCGCCGCTGTAAATAAACAGCCCAGTGATGTTTTTACACACGTATTTAATTATAAACAGCGCAGGAACGTTCCTGTGGACCGTTGCGGAGGAGAGCGGTGCGGCCTCGCTGACGTGCGGAGATCACAGCAGGTACCGCACCAGCTCAGCAGTAGTCTCCTGCTAGCCGGTTATATTAGTGAACTAAGCGCTCAGATTAAACGAAATGATGGCATTACTGTGCGATGTGGATGAGATGGCTTACGTGACTTAAATGCAGAATTGCGAACATTGATGGGTACAGTAAGTGGCACGCAACAATGGGTTGTAAGCTCGATGCCCCGAAAAATTCTACAACTTCAGTCAGAATTATTTTACCGTCGACTTGTATGATGATAGCGTCCGTCGCTAAAGTGCGCGACGCCCAGGTCCCGCGGGGGACAATCACTGCTCTCGGCCGCGACGCAACGGCACGGTTAGTGATGGGTTTATGCCCAGGCATTTTGGGCAGATTGAATAAACGCCCAATATCGGTCCATTTCGGACCCGTAAATGCTCACGTATCAGGGCATTTACTTTTTATACATAAATAATAGTAGTAAATAATTAGTAGCAAACGTGATGGTTATACAAATGAGTGGGCGCGGATAGCGATTCGAATTGGAAGGTCGCATAATATGACCACAAAAATATTAAACTGCAGAAGAGTTGAACTTCAAGAAGCGATTGGGGATTCTAAGCTTACTTACTTAGCTTACTATAGGTACTGGGGTGATTGTTATGTTATAGGCTCGGACAGCCTGAGATAGCTCTTGGGGCTCTTCAGGCGCGCTTGTGGCATGAAGTGCATAGACATGGCACTGGCACGTCACTTATCGGGAAAAAAAAACTAGCTAAGTGCAAGTCGGACTCGCGCACCCAGGGTCCCGAACTTTGGTACGAAATGATACGCAGTCGCAATTATCTTGTTTTTTAACCAAAAAAAGGTGGTTTACAAGTTAAATAAAGCTTGGCCCATACAAGCTTTATTTAACTAATATTATAGTAGGTAGTCATTTATAACCTGTAGTAACGGCGGTATTATATTTAATAAGGCAAATAAACCTTTAAAACTAATAAACCTTTGTGAGTTTGTACGTAATGGGTAATATCGGGATCTACTGAACCAATTCCCAAAACTGTCGATACCTAGTAAAAAAAATAGCAGTGAGTATCATGTGCATTGTGCATGCAGTACGAGCGTCGACATGGGCAAAAGCTAGAATAAACGCGTTTTCCGGGTAATACGAGTGAATGTAATGTATGCCACTGTCTCCTAGATAGCCGCGAGCACGTCCTCCGCGGCACCAGCGCCAGCACCGTCGCATCTCAGCTGCCGTATACTACACGTCATGATCTCCTCTCCACTGAGCGCTCGATTGCAATGCAGCTCCAAGTGATTTGCAATTCATTGGGAACTTAATTTAAAAGTATAATAACGCATTATTCTATTCTTTACATTTCGAAATGGGCTTACATTTTGTTCGGCTTCTGTACGTCTGCGGATTCGAATGAGGAATTTTGAAGTCACATTACAAAAGCTAAGTCGCGATGACGACAATCTAGCAACAACAACAGTTTATCGTCAACTAGCTACTGGCCGGTCTCACCGCGTCCCGAGGGAACTTATTAACGCTCCCGTATAAAAACTAGCCTATTACCGTCTCCGTGGTCCATTTCCGTACCAAATTTCAAAGTCGTTTTATCATTAAATGTTGTATTGAGTGTAGTACCTACTATGGTGCAGGAGACGCGCGCCACGGCTTGATGTTTGTGTGAATAATATATTTAATGAACTACTTGCTAACATCGTTGCTAAAGTGTCGGTCAACACACTAAGTATGCAAATGTTCAAATATTAGTCCGCCTCCCGACGCGACGCCCTCTCTATGTGACGTTCACATTAACTAGCCTATATATAGCACTAATAGACCGGTGCCGACATAGCTACAACATTATTTATAACTTGTGCTGAAATTCGAAACAATCACACGTAGGTCTCTGTATCTAATGGTGCACAAAACAAGAACAAATCCTATCTAACTTTACACAGACCTAACATAACGTATGTGTGTCCTGAAATGTTGTGCAGAGTGCCCGTAGTGCACCCAGAGTTCGTCAATAATCAATTATTTTTTAAGCTCCATTTTATGGAAGTCACGAGTATAGAACGGAAGCCAGAGCACCTCTGTCATCCGTGCACGCAGCTTGCCGACAGAGCGACTAGTGAGCACTGCCGGACACCGCGACAAATACCAGCTGCTGGGCGAACAGTGGCTGCAGCATGGAGTCGCGCCGGAAATGAACCGCCGCCGGCGCGTGTCCGGTACCGGAGACACAGTTGTGCCGGGCCGTCGGGAGTGACGGGTCAAGCGCTCCGGAACACCCGGCCGCCGCCGCTCCGCGACACGCTCTAGACAGCTTACTTTAGTGCCTACTTTAGTGTTGCCAGTCGCCAGGTCCGGGACACTTCTGTGTTCGTGGCGGTGTCAGGTTTAAAAGTGTCAGTACGGCAAGCTGAGCGATCGCCGGCCGTCATGTGCATCACGCATGCCACCGGTGCAATATTTTGGTTTGAACAAAACTCTCTGGTAATAAAGTAGTAAATCAAAAATATTTTTTCGACACATACAGTTTTATTCAATGATGTTAGGCATCAAGACTCTCAAAAACAGCGCAAAAACTAGGATATCTACCATAATATTATACGTAGGAAGAAAGGAAAAGAAAATTAATGGCATCGTACGGTGTATATGCTGTTAGAGAAAGAAGACTAAATATCGTTAGTTCCGTTG
The DNA here is from genome assembly GCA_963891755.1 of Pyrrhia umbra. Classification (NCBI taxonomy): domain Eukaryota; kingdom Metazoa; phylum Arthropoda; class Insecta; order Lepidoptera; family Noctuidae; genus Pyrrhia; species Pyrrhia umbra. Next base: position 14,567,766 of record OY982930.1, on the reverse strand, counting down.
CGATCATTTGAATGACGGTGGGTATGATATATGAAAGCTCCATAGTGCTCCATAGTGCAAGTAAAAAAAAGTGTAGGGTCTCAATCTTAACAGACGCCAACATTGATACCGACGCCTACACTGATACCGATGCCTACACTGATACCGACGCCTACAATGATACCGACACCTACACATACCGACGTCTACTCTGATACCGAAGCAAACTCTGATACCGATGGCAACATTGATACCGACTTCTTGACTGATACAGAGGATGCCAACATTGATAACGACGTCTACCCTGATACTGACGCCACAGCTGATTCCGACGCCGAGACTGATACCAACGCCAACATTGATACCGACGCTTAGACTGATACCGACACCTAGACATATATCGACGCCAACATTGATACCGACGCCAACACTGATACCGACGCCTGGACTGATACCGATATTTTTACCGACGCCCAGACTGATACCAACACCCACACTGATACCGACGCCAACACTGATACCGACGCCAATATTTTTACCATTTTTATAGGTAGCTTTTACACCTAATTAATGTTTGTTAAGATTTTTTGAAACTGGGTAAACGCATGGTATGTGTATGTATATGGCGATCAGCTTGCGCCCCCTAAGACCCTGCGCCCGGGAGCCTCGCACCCCTTGCACCCCCGGGTCTAGCAACTAAAAATTACAATGAAATTGTTCACAGGTTATCTTTCTACTCTTTATCAACATTTAGTCCACAGATGAAAATAAAGTGAATTAGTCACGTCATCCGAGTCAAATAAAAGTTTTGTTATTTTTGCCTTTTATATTGTGATCATAACAATGGATCATAAGCTTTTTCGAGCGGAAATTAAGAAAAATATGTATGAAATTATAACATATTTTATCTCCAAACGGTTTTTGAATTAACACATCTTTCAGTAAATTAAAGATTTTCCGTGTAGGTAATAAAATATGTCTTAGCATTAGAGTAGTGGCGACCTACAGGAAGCCGCGCTGTTTGTTACAGAGAGCGGTCCAGCCAGAGCCAGTGCGGCGCACAGAGCATATAAACACTACGTTTGTGCGGCGTACGGCACGATATTGCGTAGTGGCCGAGCTAGCGGCCGCAGCGCCGGGTGTGGCCCTTACATTGACATTGTACCGGCTCTGGTGTATGTGCAATTGTGCAAGGGTAAATGATAATGATAAAACAATGATTTATGATTGTTATTTGTACCTCCACCTACCTTCCTACCTACAACAACAGTGATAGTTCTGTCGGTACTGTCACTTATCACCGTTCAGTACCCAGTGGATAATATGTAACGCGGCACCCCGCCGACTGTTGACTGGCGAGCGACGCGACACGGCGCGACACTATGATAATCGCTTCAGCTGCTCACTGGAATATATTTGGAATACCTGAACTTCATTACTGTGACAAAACACTCCCTTGCAAATTAGGAACACCTATTTTAACTCCGATGTAAATTGTTTTCTGCTTTGAAATTTGCTTCGTCCAGCAAATCAATATTAAACTTGGCCCAACTAATTACTAACTAATAGTAATCTCGTCATTAATTTGCATGTTTGCAAAGATAGTGAACCTACGATGTCATCTTAAGATGACATCGCCTCACGGTTGTTCACACGTTTGTAAAAAGGTGTGAAGGTTGACTGACACATTCAATCGTCAACCGAATGTTCCAAAAATAAATCAGTCATGCGAAGTGGTCAGGTGGTGGTGGCGTGCGGTGCCAGTGTGTGACTCTCGAAGCTAATTGGTATTGGTACTCGAAGGCGCGAGACGCGAGGCGGGCGGCGCGCGGAGCGGCGCGGCGCTGTGGCTGGAGGCGCACTCGGAGCTGACTTGTTAGTCCGCGAGTTGCGTTAGTGCGCGCGATCACTAACAAAAACATAATGGAATTAATTACATCCCAATCTGATAAATAACAGACGGTAACTCTAGCGCTAAAAGGTAATGTTCTGCCAGTGTTCTTATATTGACGTGCGACGTACGGCAAACCTAGAGAACAACAGAGACATGCCTCTATTTAACTCATACGTTTACAAGGTCCCAAAGAAGTAGCGCTAACGCCCACTAATTCACTATGTGTTAGGAAGATCAGCCGCACTCGCCTCAATAATACATAATGCAGACTAAGTACTGCATCACCGACGCATGTGGACACGTTTACACGTCGCCACGTGCAAGTAATGTTTGATAATGACCGGCAACATCACAAGTAACTGCATCACAGTCTAACGTGTGAATATCTGTCATCGTATCTATCAGTTAGTTAAACATTCCTCCAGTACCGTCAGATTGTAAGTTGCAGCTGCGTTGGCACTGAGCGTGTTTCTCTTGTTCCGTAATGAACATAAAGTAATGTTTGTTCAGATAGCAATAAACACGCTACAATGATCACCCTCGTTGTATCTAACGAGCGCGCGTGCTCGTCTGGCGATACTTTATCGTGGCGATGACGCGCCACACAGTAGCTCGACGGACTTGGCGCGGCCGAGGCTGGGCTCCGGATACATTATGAGCATAATAAACTCGTGTTGAGCAGCGATTGTGATTATATGCTTGTTTTATTTCTTTCACTTGAATAAATCTCAGAAAAGCACAGTTCCTTCCAAGTAGCTAGCGCGGGCAACTACCGTATACAGTCTGCCTGGCACCAACTTGCTGATCACAGCATCAGCTTCGGCTTGGGACTCATTAATGAATGGCACACAGCGCCAGCGAGCCGAGCGCACAGCGAGTGGAGTGCGTCGCTGTGAGGAGTCGCTTTGTCTGCGAATCAATGGGCAGCGACGGGTGCTCCAAATGGCTAATAATAACCGCCCTTGAATCTTGCCCCGACTCTGACAAGTCACACGCTGTACCCGATGTATGTATGTAGGTCATCGAAGAAAAAAAGCCCACATACCTCAATAATGTGTATCTGAATCCTCATTCATTAAAACACATCCTCATTCACGTAAACAGAACTGTTTCCACACAGCTGGTAAATGATTGTAGCGATTGGTAAGAACAGGGTTATGATGTTCAATTTGGAGAATATAACGACCGACGTCGTAACGCCGCGTCGGCTGCCTGCGTCACGAGTGCGCGCCTGCTCCTCAGTCCCAGCGAGTCCGAGCTGGCTGCCCAGTGACGTCGCACTGGCTGGACTCACTTGACCACATTTTGTTTAATACGAGTGCATCTCTTCATTATGTTCATTACGAAGATGTACTATGTCCTTACAAAATGTTAAGCGAAAAACGGGCTTACCACCACCACACACTTAAACCACTCGAACATATTTTTTATTTTTTTTTAAAAAACGTTGCCCCACACTAGGAATCCCGAACCCGCGACACGCCGCGCAGCAGCCAATTGCTCAGCCACTACGCCAAACGTGCCGTCCAGAGATATGGAATGGATTTCTAAGAAATGAGGAATATGAATTATCGTTTACATTCGCCGTACTTACAAGCAATTTGTTCAAAACGATAGCTGATGTAATTCCCATATTTTTATTTTTAATATCGTTCACCAAAATACATAGCGGCCTATGTACATATCCATGAGTGAGTAAATATTGGTTATTTAATATGTATTTGTTTGGGACTGAGGCCAAGTCAACAACGGAAATGATCTAGCAGACGAGAACTTGACGGTCCAATGCAGAGCATGCTCCAGTCACATGGACCTGGGCCTCAGCTCAGCTGCACCCAGCAGCGTCGCCGCGTCGCTACGATATCCACGCGAGGATATACTTTACGAGGCGTTACATACAAGGCGGAGTTTATAAGGTATACGCTCCGGTACGTATACTATACGGTATAAAGTCCATAATAATTTATTGTCAATGGGAGAATAGATTTTATAAATATTGTACAGCCGAAGATCATCTACGAAACAGTTTTATTCAGTCCTTTCTTTGTTGACTAGTAATCTGTCTGTATATGTGTGTATGCTTATGTGGTGCTGCATGTGGCGGGCATGTGCCTGACGAGCGGAGCACCTTGCAGCTGTGCTCGCGCTCGCTCGCGGTGCACGGGATTAGAAAATGTTGGGACATTTCAGTAAACGCTCGGGAGTGCTCAGATTATAGTTTCCTTAATTACGTGAATCGGTTCCGGAAACGTGGCTTTTAGAGCTCGAGCGGCGTGGCGCGTGAAGTGCCCACTAAAATAAATTTGCGTAGCAGTGCGCGCTGCCGTCACTGCGGAAACGCGGACATTTCGCAAATTGCCCAAGATTTATGAACCACTGTTAAATAACCATCAGCAATCAGCTCGCACTCTCGTTACAATTTATTATACGACGCCGTTTAAATGTGACCTAAAGATTAATTGTCCCGTGCGGAGAGGTACAATTACGCGGCCGCTGATATGAGCCGCGGACGCGGCGTGCCGGCGGCGTGCAGGCGTCGTGCGGCCGTCGTAAAACCATAACGATCGGCCGCCACACCATTGGCCTCGTACTCTCATATGTGTTCAGATCGATGTGTTTCTCATGTTGATTCGGTAATAAACCTGAACTGTTTCAGCTTAATAACTCCGCGGGCTAGCTAATTCTTAAAGAGTAGTTAGGTACTTACTTATCTACTAGTAAAACAACTTAAACTAAAACTCCAGTAGGAAGTAAGTGGTGTCTTTTCCTACAAGAGAAATATAAGTACCTATGAAGCATGAGTCAAGGAAGTAGATATTCCTGGCTCGGCTGCCGCGGCACATGCACTTGTGGGGTACTTGTTTCATGCATTTTACTTCGATTTTACTCGTCGTTGGGTAGCTATTAGTTTTGAAACTTATTTTTTTATTTCATTTATATTGGGAGGTTAACATGTGTAGTCCATAATCAAATATCTACGCATTTATAATAATATTTATGATTTATGATTACATATACGTATCAACAATAGGTACCTATATCATAGATACTATTACATTACTATTGTTTGACACAGGTCGGGGGCGTATCTTTTATTATCCTAATTATACAAAGTAGGCAAAGCTACGAGCAATTGCAATAAATGTAATATGTAGTTCATAACGTTGTCTTCTGGAGAGCAGCTCATGGCTAAGTAACAGCCGCACAGGTCTATCGATCAAAGGTCAAGCTATGCTTGACGCGGTCGGTCCATGGATGGGTGACCATTTATGACATAATGAAACTCCTCCGTGCAAGCCGAGCAAAGCGTTAAGCTGTTGGTCCCGGTTGTTATTTGTAGATCGTTGACAGTCGTTACGGGTAGTCAGAAGCCAGAAAACTGAAGTCTGTCAACCAGTCTTACCGAGGGTATAGAGCTACCCGGTAAAACTGGGTTGTGGGGTTCAGATAAGCAGTCGCTCCATATCAAATACTAGCACTTAGCTGCATTCGATTTGACTGGAAGCAGACCCCAACATAGTTAGGAAAAGGCTAGGCAGATGATGATGAACGTTCTCTGCTGGAGAGCACTATATTCAATTTAAATTGATGTCACAGAGGCTATACCAGCTGAAGATGCTTCCAACGATACCGCATTTGTCAAACTATAATAAAAGTAGCTGGTTTAGTAAGTTATGAGGGAAAAGATCAATAATATGAACATGAATACATATTATATTAATAAACATTACCCTGATTGTTGCGTCAAGTCCAAGGTTTTTATTTTATGTAGACCTATCACCTACAGGTTCTTATAAAACGTCAAAGGTAGAAACTAGGTGCACGGTTCCAACAAGTGGGTCCTATGGAGAAGAACCGGCAAGAAACTCCTTGGATATTCTTTTAAAATTAATTGTCCTTTTTATTAAAAGTTGCGTAACGTGAGGATCATGTAGATCAGTGTATTTATACACAAAATAATAATACTGAAACAGCAATGTAGGGGAAGCCTAAATTGATTGCCCTAGCAGCTAGAAGCTGACCCGTCCCGACTGACGGCACCCGTTCACGAGTATGACGAGCGCATCACTTAGCTCAACCATTTTGAAGGGAACTAAACGACCCGATACACATCGCCACCATCAGCAGGACACTTGAGTGAGCATGACAGACTTCTATTATCAGACAACAGGCATTACAAAAACAAAAGTTATTATTAGTAGACAATTAATACGTTGATGGTTACATGATCCATTATTTTACTTAACTCACATTATTTTTTTTTTGTTTTGCAGCTATGTGAGTCAAAAAGCTTCGCCAAAGCCTGAAAACAATAAAGAGATTTACGCATAACTTGCAAAATTTCACCTGCTAGCATGGCATATTCAATACTATGAATACCTACGTAGGTAACCTACGCTACAAACCAGCCGACCGTCTTCAGTACGGGTAGTACACATCGCAAACTTTTGATACAGTGAGGACGACGTGAACCAACAAAACTAACTGCGCAGACCACACATCCTCACTGAGTTTACATAAAGTGATATCTATTTCCATTTGGAACAGACTTACTGAAATACAACTTTTAATTTACGGTATTAACCGCAACATGAAGATTTATTTTATGTGATTTCCCGCGAATTGATCACCAAAACTTCTGGGAAACCGTACTATAAAATATTGTAACAACTAACACTAATAATACTTCTCGTACATACCCAAGTATAACTCCTGAACTTTTCCAAACTCTTCAAGAAAACAGTTTGACACACAATGACCCGGTGAACGTGAGACGAAGTGCGATAAGCGATTAGCGTCGGTACACAGCGGGCGCGGGCTCGCGCGGCTTGAGGCGCGAGGCGGTCGGCGCGCGTGGCGAACGCTCTGCGACTGGCGGAGCCGCGCCTCGCGCCGCCTCGCCCGCACCCGCGCGGCCTGCACGCTGCACCCACAGCCAGCCCGACTCGCAACCTCACCGCGGCCGAGCTGGTCACTGCCTAGGCAGCTGCTTGTGCTGTTGCGACGAGAGATGCACGCCTGGGAATGTTTCCACTCCCGGAAATATATGGGAATGTTTTGGCCAATGTTCCTAAAATTCCCAAAAAATTTTTCTTGTCTAAACTTCGAAATACGACTTAACTTTTTATTTTTAGTTTAAATTGCATACCCTGCGTCTTCAAGTAACAACTTGTCGCGACTCCCTAATCCCTGGGTCAGGGTGTCCCCGAGTCATGCTTTGGACATATATTATGTATTCAACTCGTTATTAAAATGGCCCAATAATCCTCCTGAAAGCACAATACACGAATATGGTAGTAATGACTGTTCGGTTTATGTGTTCTTTATTACCATCATAACTTGAAGTTGAAAAACTCCACTCAGTTTATATGCCACAGTAAATATATGCAAAAATGACCGGCCACAGTTATCATCAGCCGGGCTCTTGTTGCCGTCAGCGTTCTAGCCGCATTAGAACCACTTGGCTTGACGCGTGACGATGGCAAAAGATCAGACAGCATGCTATTATTTCTGGAAGTTGGATAGACCTTTAGTGTAGGACACAACCACTTGCACAACTTGCACCATCACATCTTGCTAGCTCTGTGCTAGCGGGCATTGTTATACGTATGTGCAAATAATGCAAAATTACTTGTTACCACAGTTCTGCTCGTATGATCCTATGAGGAGTTCTGTTCTATATCTCCGAATTTCATAATGAGATCATGACAATATTTCAATGGGACCACCTGGGAAGTTTATCACTTTAAACATATAAAATATTTTTCCAAATAGGTCCTTGGTGTCTTCGAGTAATCAGGGAAAATACATCATCATCATCATCATCAGCCTATATATTGTCCCACTGCTGGGCACAGGCCTCTTCTCATACAGAGAAGGAATGAGCATTGATCACCACGTTTGCTCAAGGCGGATTGGCGATTTCAGACTTTTAAGTCCAGGTTTCCTCACGATGTTTTCCTTCACCGTTAGTCAGTGGTGTCTAAATATACTTAGAAAGTACATATGACTTTAGAAGGGTCACATTGGTACTTGCCAGGTATCGAACCCGCACACTCGTACACGTGAGGCAGGTGCCTTAACCACTAGGCCACCACGACTACTACAGGGAAAATACATAAAAAAATAATAACAAAATGATTCCGTGGAATTGAGACGCTCCTCTTATTTTGAGTCGTTTAAAAAGTAAGCTATAATATTCAGATCAAGACTTCACATTACCTATTTATTATTTCCCCTTTGAAATTATAAATTCCCACTTCCCCCACTTTTATTATGTGAATTCATTAGAATAGAATAGAACATTTTTTTTCGCAAAAACATGACATGTGTATAGTCTAGTCGACAAGTTGAAAATTGTACAAAATAGAGATACTACTCTTAAAATTATGTGCGATAACTCATTGGATCCGGAATGACGTCTAGAAAAATGTGCCAAAAGCGTGTATTAGCACATAAAAAATTGCAAAAGTTATAAACAATTAAAGATAAAAAGAAATGTAATTTCGTTTTTTGCCAATATTTAATAAACTATTAATATTTAAGAAATTTCAAAAAAAGATTCTGAAAGAGGAGGAAATTTCCAATAAAAAACTACAACTTCCGGAACTCTATTTCCATTATTTATAATTTTAAGTTAACGCTGAAAATAGGTCTGCGCGCGACATTTTTAGGTAGCGCGCGTGGCGTCAAAAGCGAGTACGGCACATTAATTAATTTATTTAAGGTATTGAATATTATTTTTTAATTTGAAAAAAAAATATGGTGTGTTCTGAACACTATAAATAATTTTTCCCGTTGGAAATGTTACTTAAAGTTAATTTTTCAACAAGTTAAACAACAATTCTATTGTTTATTAACTTACCAATTTGTTATAAACAAATTTTCAACTTTTTTTATTTTTTTTCTAAATCTTCTAAAATTAACAAAAACAACCATATTTAACAAAGTATAGAAATTTAATCGTGCAATAAAAGTTAAAAAAACATTTATACTTTGTTTATAACAAATTTTTATTATATTAAATTATTAAGTTTTTGTTCAAGTAAAAAAATTGTTATAAACAAAGTATAAATGTTTTTTTAACTTTTATTGCACGATTAAATTTCTATACTTTGTTAAATATGGTTGTTTTTGTTAATTTTAGAAGATTTAGAAAAAAAAATAAAAAAAGTTGAAAATTTGTTTATAACAAATTGGTAAGTTAATAAACAATAGAATTGTTGTTTAACTTGTTGAAAAATTAACTTTAAGTAACATTTCCAACGGGAATAAATTATTTATAGTGTTCAGAACACACCATATATTTTTCCAAATTAAAAAATAATATTCAATACCTTAAATAAATTAATTAATGTGCCGTACTCGCTTTTGACGCCACGCGCGCTACCTAAAAATGTCGCGCGCAGACCTATTTTCAGCGTTAACTTAAAATTATAAATAATGGAAATAGAGTTCCGGAAGTTGGAGTTTTTCATTGGAAATTTTCTCCTCTTTCAGAATCTTTTTTTGAAATTTCTTAAATGTTAATAGTTTATTAAATATTGGCAAAAAACGAAATGCCTTTTTTTTCATCTTTAATTGTTTATAACTTTTGCAATTTTTTATGTGCTAATACACGCTTTAGGCACATTTTTCTAGACGTCATTCCGGATCCAATAAGCTATCGCACATAATTTAGAGTAGTATCTCTATTTTGTACCATTTTCAACTTGTCGACTAGACTAATACACACAGGTGCATATGAGAATGTAATTTTTTTTTTGCAAAAAAAAACGACTTCAAAAAAACCCGAAAAGCACTAAAAAGTTAAAAATAATACTAAAACCTACCTATATTAATAAACGTAACCTAAACTACGATTAACCTTTATAAAATTTAACAACTTTTTGGAGTCGGTGCCAAGCTAAGTAATGAAACGACTGGTAATTCCAGATTATTTTTCCGTTTTAGTACAACAAAGCTCGATTCTGTTTTTTTTTTTCGGTCTATGTTTGCACCGACTTCAAAAAAATGTAAAATTTTACTATAGGTTAATCGTAGATTAGGTTACGTTTATTAATATTGGTAGGTTTTAGTATTATTTTAAACTTTTTAGTGCTTTTCGGGTTTTTTGAAGTCGTTTTTTTTGCAAAAAAAAAATTGTTAGTTTTTAGTGACATATTTTTAGAGGAGCTCGTGGCTAAGTAACAGCCGCATGGTTCGACCGATCAAAGGTTAAGCTGCGCTTGGCGCTGTCAGTCCGTGGATGGGTGACCATCTTTGTCATAGCGAAACTCCTCCGTGCCTCTGAAAGCACGTTAAGCTGTTGGTCCCGGTTGTCATTTGTACATCTTTGACAGTCGTTACGGGTAGTCAGAAGCCAGAAAGTCTGACAACCAGGCTTACCAAGGGGTACCGTGTTAACCGGTAACTGGGTTGTGGAGGTCAGATAGGCAGTCGCTCCATGTAAAACACTGGTACTCAGCTGCATCCGGTTAAGACTGGAAGCCGACCCCAACATAGTTGGGAAAAGGCTAGGCAGATGGCAGATTTTAGTGACATATTTTTATTGCCGCGCATTCTCGCATCCAGCGAATTCCTGCTACATTCACGAGGTGCCTATCTCTGAACCCAGGTTTCAGATTTGCACTGTTAGAGACTTTCAGGTGTTGTTAGAACCCCCTCGAATGTCTATGGTCTCCATCACCAGACCTGGAATAGCACTTATAACGCATATGGATGCTAAGTTCTCATCAATATAAATTAATCAAGCCCAAACACAAGGTAACTGCTGTAAATCGTTGAGGAGTTCCCTCAACTATCCTTCGTCTTCATCATTAGATTGACTCCAGACCTTCATAAAATTGTAGTGCCTTAAAATACTTAATGAAAAATTAACAAACGCACTAGTTGCCTCTAGGATTTTCGAAAATTCCCCTGGACTTCTCTGGGATTTCATCATCAGATCTTAGATTCCTTATCATGGGACCATTTGGGAAGTATGAAGTATACCCTTTCCAACAAAAAAAGATTTTTTCAAATCGGTCGGCAAGCGACGGAGTTATGCGCGAACAAACATAAAAAAATACAAACATCCGAATTGAAAACGTCCTCCTTTTTTTGAAGTCGGTTAAAAAATAGTGAAGAAGTACTTAAAAACATGATTTCCACTCGTCATGGCATGCAAATATTTAGCAGATAAAATACGAACATCGCTACTTATTAATTAATTTTTAAACAATTAATATTAACAAAATCAAGTCTTTACATAAAATTAAATTAGATTCTACATCAGAAGATATTATTGAAAATTTCATTGCAATACGTATGAACAATATTTTTTTGTAAATGTTCCTAGCATTAATAGTCACTGAAATAATCAGCAGTGATAGACGGACAGACAGACAATTGAAGACGTAAAGAGTTATATTTACCATTCTGCGCATACTCATTTGACGTTAATGTATCTCTATCTGGGTAAAGATGTATTTGTATGTGTCTCAAAAACAATTTATTTGGAAACATTGCCGGGAACAAACTGGGTATATTCTCTGGAATATTCTCCAATGTATGAGTCTTTTAGGCCTGATATTTTCTAAATGTTTAGTTTAATGTATAGAATAAATGAAATTTAACTAATTAAAATTCCCAGTTTAAGCCCAATTTTGAACCTTTCCGGCAATATTTCCAGCATTTGAGAATATACCCGGGCATGGATCATCACTACGACTCTCAGGTTTGCAGTCCGCGATTGTTGCACCCTCGCTCCCTGTCCCTGCACCTATCAGTACTAAATCACTCACTATACATAGTTGTATATTGACCGTTTCATGATTGCAAGAACTATTAGAAAAGTATTGAATGGATGGTCACCTTACGCCACGTGAATGTAGTGAAATGGTCAAACCACATATTTTGACTAACATGTAGAGTTTGTGAAGTTAGGCCCTGTAGAGTTAGGGCGTGTAGAGTTAGAATCTTGGCTCTACATGAGATCTGATAACTTTTTGACAGTGCGAATCATATGGTCTGGCCTCGGTAACATTTTATGTAGGTACATGAAAATGTTTTTGCTGGGATAAATATTTCTAGGAGTCCTTTAATTGGAGTTTACGAGAAATCGAGTTGTAGTGTATTGAAAACTCCCACTTCCGTGACCGTGTGCTGCTGACCCCCACTGGTCGCGGGACGCACACGCCGCGGGGCGCGGAGCATACGCACACGTCACCTCGAGCAGCGCAGCAGTCAGCAGATTGATTCTGTTCTTAAGGTGCGTCTACGCTAGGCGAGCCGAGCACGAGCGGAGCCGTTCTCGGCTTCGTCGTTCGCGGCGTCAAGTGTGGACGTACAACGAACCTACAACGATCACTTTCCTCGAACGTAGTTTTCCGTAGTGTGCTCGCGGCACTTGGCGAATATGGACGATATTAATAATATAGCAGCAGCCGCTGCTGTTGCAGCGATTATTATAGCAGTAGTCAGCTAAAAAGGCAAAGACGATGGGGATCTACAAATCTATATAAAATGAGATTAATTGATTGCAAGGAAGCATCTTCGGTCCACGTTTCCATGATACTCGGCTCGAGCGACCGACGTCTGTCACTAAACACGTCCACGAGCGCACTGCGAGCGCGAAGCAAATCCCTTTGTGTTCGCCAAAAAACCGACAACTGGCGGAACGCAGCCGAGCACGAACGAAACGCTCGCAGCGCGCTCGTTCGAGGCTTGTAAGTCGGTCCCCATTAGACGAATTGTGTTCGGATCGTGCTCGGCTCGTGCTCGGTTCGCCTAGCGTAGACGCACCTTAAGGTTTGTTGAGGAGATCAGCATCACCTCGTGTTCCGCCAGCCCGCACGTAGCGTGTTGCGCGCCACACCGACCTACCACCAATGACTCACGCACGTGACGCACACACGCCACACGTGCAAATATTCACTAGGTACAATTTGTGATCAATTCTTCAGTAGTTTTAACTGTAACAAATCAGTTGATGTACTGGTACAACACGAGAAAGATACAAATTCAGTGCAAGACGAAGCTACGGTAGGAACGGCCCAGTGCTGTGATGAGCACGAGCTTCGGTTCTTTGTCTCATTGAATAATCTGCTTCTACTACTTACACTTGTACCTGGCCGCGTTAATAAAACTTCGAACCTTCCGCATGATATAAATGAAACATTTCTATCCCCAAGTCAAATTAAAGAGTATGAAGATCGATGAGCCATCAGTTGGACAGCTGTCGATAGCTCCCCGGCGCCGACCGCCGCCACCGGCTCCCTCGCACGCTGCGGACACGTACCTATATGTGCCGACTTGTGAAATATACTTATTTTGAAATCAACTAACATGGCCGCGATGTTTTGGCACGAATTTTCATTTACTGAACATAGGCTAGGTACCTACCTGACTACCAATCTAACCTAGTTAATTCTACTGCAAACAAACATACAGGTATGTACGCTACCTGTGGTAAGCTACGATCGTGCCAGGACACCATCCATTCGATAGGTAGGACGCAGCGAGCGGCCGCCGACTGACAGAGGCGGCTCAGCGGCTGCTGATCAGCTCATCAATCAAGTGTATCGTATCGGCATGAAGTGGGAACCTACCTACATAACAAGTGCTGACGTACATTTTAGTATTTCTACCCCTGGAACTAATTGAATGTTCTCACGTAGTTGTTTTCAATCAATAAAATCTAATCTAATCAGTATGCACTTTATTTGCTTTTTATAAAACTCTATAAAGTATACGTAGTGTTCGGAGCCTAGCTGTCTAAGTACGTGTTGGCTTTTGATAGAATGTCCTGGGTGTGCTGAACTGAGCCAGAGGTTTTGGTATCGCACCCGAACCAAAATCATTTAAATAAAAAATAAAATATTTTTACCCAATATTTTAAATACAATTTTGTATGATGAGGTATTTGTTAGTTTTTGAGTTTGTATGAAGTGTATATACTTCATTAATTCCAAACAATACTTGACATGCGGAAAGCTATATAAGTCCTGCTATGTCTCATGTCAGTACGACAGTTTAATTAGGTACCTATTTGTAATACACTAGACGATTGTTATTGTTGGAAGCCGTTGTGGCACCGACCAGTCGATCTGAAGCGACCACTTGTGTGACCAAGATCTCCCTGAAGTAGCGCTTGTATTGTTGAGCACGACGTGGCTGGTCACGCGGTCACGCGGTCGCGCGGCCGCGCGGTCTCGCGGTCCGGCTGGCGCGAAGGTCGCGCCGCTCGCTGCTCGCACACTTCGTGGATGTGCTCTCAAAGCTATCATCATCCTGATACAATCTAGGGGAGTGCGGATCTAAGGAAAACGTTCGCTTTTATCTTAAAAGCATCCAAAAGAAAATATTTTACGATCTGATGATATTAATAGTACCTACTGCCAAATATTCCTGTTCTGTTACTCAGTCTTCTAGCACAGTATTATTTGTTGTAAGTATATTAATTTTCAGTAGATATAAGTAGGAATACTCTCAATAGTAAATGTACTTTGATGTCATAGCGCATAACGTAGGTGGGTACTTGTATAGTGTGGCACTGCCACTATACAAGTACCTGTATAGTGTGGCACTGCCACTATACAAGTACCACGACGAGTGTAAGTGGCACGACTGAAAGATTACTACGTACTCTATCAAGTACCTAACTAGTCTGCCATATTTTTACTTATTGCCTAATTAACCCATGGAGAGTACGCTTATCGTAGGCAGCGATAAACATATTTAGTTCCGAGTGGCGTTATAAACTCAAACTCTACTCAAACTCATAAACGTTTATTGTAATTAGGCTAATTCAATTAGCACTTTTTCACGTCAAAATACACTATGACAGCACCTCAAATCGCCCACCCTTCACTGCTTCCTAGTGTATTGGCTGGAAAGAAGAAGCAGTGATGAACAAACTTCCCAGCAACACAGCTGTCTATTACAGTTTTACTTTATATATTATGTCATATTTATTTTACAATATAAATTATAATACACCGAATTTACAATACAAATGTGTACACTTTTATATTATCCACTTTACAGCTGCCATCTGTTTTTATCGCTAAAATAGTCGTTTAAATTATAATAGGCTTTTTAATAAGTTTTTTTTAATTTTAATTTTAAATGTATAATATGGCAATTCTAATAAATTTATTGGGATTATATTATAAATGGGTGTACAAAGCCCCGCAAACGAACAATGCACTTTATGCACTTATGTTTATTTCTAGTATTAAAATTGTGAATATTACTGTTTTTACTAAAATAATCTAAATTTTGCTGTATTCGTTACAGTTGCTGCAGTGTTCATCCTGCCGAATGCGGCTGTGGTGCCAGCGAGACGTAATCTGTGAGGTGAGCTGCTTGCATAATTAAACGGGCGGCGCGTCGGCTGGCACGTGCCTACACTCAACTAGGGCAACACCTTTAACCGTTCAAGTAACACAAAGACGTGGAACTGCCACATACGTGCGCGTCGTGCCCCGCGGGTGTCAACACCTAGCTGCCGTCGTGCGCGACCAGGTGTGAACACCCGCTCGCGGCGCGCACGCGGCTCGCACGCGGCTCGCACGCGGCGTGTGCGGCCTGCGTCGTGTACTACTTAGGCTCACGTGCTGCGGATGAAGATTTCGATAATACTGTAACAAGTACTACGCTACACCAACACTGATGCTGTTTCTGTTGTCGATACTACCTAATGGTCTTGAAGGAAATTTGCTCTGCATCAATATCAAAGTTACGTATTGAATGTCTTTATTAAAAGCGATCCGTCCGCGCGCTGGGCCCGGATGTGACGTCAGAGTGCATGCACGCGGCATGTGATATATTGTTCACCCGCTCTCGTCGTCGCTGCGGGTACATGCATATGCGCTGCTTATAATACGCAAAGTATAAAGCAAGCATAGCAAAGTCTCTTTACAATCATCGTGATTGAAACCAAATCCCTGCACTTTGCGCTACTCAGTGTGAACTACTGTTGCACGAGTTGTTAATATTTTGACATGAGAAGTAAGACACAACATGTTATGATTATGCAGGGCACACCGCAAGTACTCGTGCCCGCCGACACTGGCAGTACTGATGACCGAAATATTCGTACTCACTCATGTAAGCGCTGAGTGGGCGCACAGCCGCACACACGTCACCCTCAAGGATGAGGCCGTATGTTACAGATTTAAGATAAACACATCATGATCTTACTTCCATAACAACTAAATAAAAGCCAAGCGCTCACTACCTATTAAACGATCAGCGTCGTAAACTTGTCCAACACGCCGCGTGGTTACACCTGACATCAATATTCGCGTGCGGACGACATTTGGACCGTATTGATCGAATACTCGTATCGCCGGCGAGTGCGCCGATAAGTAGTAGGTAAGCCGCTAAAAGTAACACCTACTTAAATACAGCACTTACGATACGCAATAATAGTAATGTATTTTATCGTCTCTGTTCACGTCCTCGGATACAAACTACCCTATGTCCTTTCCCAAGTACCAATGTGTCGCCACACTAACCATTTCAATCCGTTCAACCATGTTCCCGTGAAAGCATAACAGACAGACAGACCGAGTTACTTCTGGATTTAAAAAATAAGTAAGGATTTTACACAAGCACCTGAGATACCATGACGTCTGCTCACCCTTAAAGTAAATGTCGAGAACACGGAAGTCCTCTGACTGAACAATAGAGTACCTATCTCGAGGACGCGGGGCGTAGGGGCGGCGGGGGGGGAGGCGCCCGGGCGGCGCACAGCTGAAGGGTTGTGTTTTGTCATGGAAATGTGGCGTTAGCATAGCGTGAGCAGTGGGGCGCGCCTCCGCCCGGAGCAGCAGATCATGCACAGGAGACCGACGGTAGATGAGAACGAACAAAGACTTCACCTAAGCGCACAATGCGCCAGGTCAATTTCCCGTAAGACAAAACACGCCCGCGCGCTCCATGACATACTTATTTACACGAAACGATTCGAGCCGTTGCCAGCCCCTCTATCTCCTAGTTTTGGAGATAGATGGGCTGAAAACGCGTGAGGTAGCTCAAATTTTACATTGATGGTAAGATCACTAACAAACAGGTGTATTCTTAACTTAGTAGATCTTAGATAAATTAGTTTCCAAGATACAGGTGACCGAAAATCACAAATTTCGTTGCACACTGACTGGTTCACTCACTGACTATAAATCATCAAAAATATCGGGTACTTCTAAACAAGCTAGAAATTTTTAACATAGATAAAGTTCAACGTGGTTATAATGGGAGACATAACAATAAAAAAAACATTTTCTGTTCATACCATATGTGTAGGTACTTGTAAAAATAAAAAATATCATATCCATAAACTACGCATAAATACAGTACCAATCTACTTAAAAGTTTATATAAGAATGTTAGATTCGGCATCATTTTAAAATAAAAAAAATAGACACAATGCCAAATATTTAAATGCCGCGATAACAATCGACTTTGTGTTCACCCTGCTAAAACTGCGCTGCTGCATAAAAGTGTAGTATGCATGGCTCCCATTATTTATAACAAAATTCCAAATGATGTTAAACAATTAAATAAGGACCTATTTAAGAAAACATTTAAAACGATTTTGACTGAAAAATGTTATTATAATGTTAAAGATTTTTTAAATGACAAAACTCTATGAATTTATATATTTTAGGACATTTTATACTATCTTTATTTTTTATTATGTTAATTAATTACTTTGTAGGCATGTTGTATTTTTTATTGTTTTTGCTATGAAATCTTATTGACATTATTATTACCTACCTATTAAACTATTTGATGTAGTGATACACTGGATAAATCTTGTCCTGAATAAAATTTTAGATTAAGTAAATTTTTCATATTTGTACACCAGTCATGGTCAAACATGTTGTTCGAAACTTCTTGATTACACCTATAATAAGCATCTTAACCATGTATTATTATCTACACATGTTTATGCAAATAAATAATCTTTGTCTTTGTCTTTGTCTTTGTCTTTAATCAGAAGTGCAATTGAATCAAAATACAAAGAAACATTGTAAAATTAGACAATCCAGAGGTTATGAGAGATGTTGTCGGTAGAGAGCACGCCGGTCAAATAGGGCGATCCAGGCGTGTTGACGCGTTATATAGCTTCGTTTGACAGGAGACGTCATCGAGTCTTTGTTCACTTCGTTGGGTATTCCTAACAAGAAAATATTAGCCCATAAACATGAAATAACGCTTGATTAGAACAGAAAAGCAATTCTTATGTTTCCATTATTTGTATTCTATAATATCTCAAAAAATGGTGAAATCCAGTCAAATATATATTTGTAAAAAAACAGGCCAATTTCTATACTTAAAAAAGTATTGAAATGGAGAAAGGAAATGCTTTATATGTTAGCATTGCCAGCGAAGAATTCATCACTACCTCAATTCGTACACCTAATTACATTATTTAACTATGTGGTTCAGAAAGTTCTGCATCTCTATACTTTTATAAGTGTAGAAATTGACCTGTTTCTGACTGGATATGTTTTTGACTGGGCTCAATATACATACGAAAACGCTCGAAAAATGTCACCGCTGGGCCCACGGCGCAAGCAGGTTACATTAATGGAAATTTGATCTGATAGATATAGAGTACCTACACTACTACAGAAGTGGATGTGTTCTATTTATCCTGTATTGTAAACGAACAATGCGTTGAAAAGAAGTCAGATAAATGAATTCTCGATCGGCGACGCAGGCGCAGCAGGCGGAACACTCCCCGGCGGCCCCGGCGCCGCGGTGGTGACGTCACTGCTACCTTCACACTGAAGCTGTTGCCAGACATATTCAATCCATATACAAATTAACGAATTACTTTTTCATAATATTTCAATTACATATATTTCCAACGTGAGGAACTACTGAATAAACAGGTACCTCACACGATGGCTGTGCAGCAGGCTCACTACACTTGGATGTGGACGAGCCGGCGATAGATGATGAAAGTATTCCCGCTACATCATTGATGGGTACCCCACATCCTCGCACATCAGATGACCAGCCCTCTGTGAGCACTCATTGTGTGCTCGAGAGTTTGACAATACATTTATTGTCAAAGTATGAAACTTTCCGCATTGAGCGGGTTTTAATGTTAAGGACTTACCTACGCGTAATCCGGCGCGCGTCCGGCCGGCCGTCCGCGCCGCCGCCGGGCGCTCCGGTAAGCCGCGCTAAGCCGGCGCCCGTTACGGCGGGCCACCAATCTTTATCGTCAACTATAAAATATATTAATTACCCAAGTTCGTACGACCCCCGACGCAACCGTTACATAAATGACAGCGAGTATGTTGTATTCTACATTAATTTGATTTTTTCGTGTTAATTAACTTTATCGGGTATAAGTCTCTCCTCGAAGGCCTTGTCTGTCTGTCTGGTTTGATAAAGAGTTTTATAAAAAATCAACGTCGAGCAAGTTGGCAAGAAATATAATTAGTTAAATTCCCGCGCTGGAATATACTGAGAGGTATTCACTTTAGCATTTAAATAAATGAAATGAAAGTGTTATACTTTATTCATGTAGCAACGAACGAAAGTAGGTACGCGTATCTGATGCTGGCTGAATATTAATACGCGCTATACTATACTGGGTATACGTTTATATGCTTAGAGGTAGAGGTTAGGCGGCTGCGCTGGCCCCGCCGCGCCCAGCACCGTGCTGTACTCGAACTGTCTCCGAAATCATCACCATAGGTTCAAGTTTTTAAGTGTAATAATTAAGTGTAAAGTAATTAAGTGTAATATTTATGAAAAGGTATTCAGTTATTTTTCACAAATAGAGGACGGAAGCGTGAGTTCCGGCGAGCCTTTCCGTTTCCTTTCCAAGTGAGGGCGCGACCACAGACCGGGCCCAGCCTTCATAACAGACAGGCACACTTGAGCGCGTTGTGTGTCAGCGCAGAGCAGATCCACTCTCTCGTATGGCCCCGGCGGGTGCCGGCGGCGTACGACACGTGGGTGACGGGCACGCCTAGGAATAACACGAACACTGCACAAATGACTTACATGGCTACTGCTCGCGGAAATAAAAGCAAACGAAAACCAGATAACAGGAATACAACCATACGGACAGACGCTTGAACATCCAGACCTGTCATTATGTGTTTTTATCTAAAGAGAAGCCCCCCCCCCTAGTGATTATAATCAAGTTTGGTTGACCTTCCACTGTATTCTTACGCACGCTCGCAATACGACAAATCAATATATATACAAATCAATGCCACTTTTCGTTTTGATTTTATAACTCAAGAACGGGCTCACCTATCCAAACCAAATGTCGAGCGGTTCTATTTATTATGAATTCGTATAGCCCACGCCGGCGAATCCGCTGGCGGAAAGCTAGTTCTCTATAAAATGCTAATTCCTGAAGCCTTCAATAGTGCGCTATTAATTTCTAACATGTAAATGGACCAATAGACTGACAATGTAGTTGACGCTCGTCCGTGTGTCTGTGTGCCGCCGGTGTTCCTCGCTTGTGCGAGTGTGTGACCCTCAGCATTAGACGCACTCCATTAAGGGTGTCTCCGGGAACACTCGCAGAGGTGGGCGACAGGGAGGGGGGTGCCAGTATATTATAAATCCATTACCGGTAGAGGTACGCTGGAGGTACAATTGAGTAAAAATGCGACTCATTGATAGCGAGGTGTATTGAAGACATCTGTCTCAGTGGGATTTGATTTATGTTGCTGGGTATTGCAGTATTTGCACTAAGTACCCATCTGATGTGTTCCGGGAATGTACACAACTGCCGTGCATGCATGACTGATGTATTTAGTCAGCAAAATCTAGGTTTAAAACACAAAACAAATGTAAGTAGAACATCCACAAAGGTATATTATCAATTTCCTATTAACTCAATTACGTGAAGTGTCTGCCGTGCGCCCGCCGGGACAAACAGCCGGCGCCCACTACAGGATATTGTTCGGCTGTGTACACACATGGGGGTATACACAACGAGGCTGGGGGTCGTTCGGGGCTGCGGCATGTTCGAAAGAGACACCGCGCCCCCGGAATGCAATGGACTGAGGAAGGAACATGCATGGGTTTTAGTCAATAAGAGTCTGACACTCCCTTCCGCCCCACCCACGGTGGCAGGGGTCATTTAGATGATTTCCCATCCGAAAAAAAGGGGGGAAAGTTTTCTGAAACTCCGTCGTTTTTAATTTGAATTCGTAAAGCACACGCGGGCGAAGCCGCTGGCGGAAAACTAGTATACATTTATAACAACAAAGTACATATACCACAATAACAAAATATCTGGGGCGGTCGTACGTAAAAGTGCTAACAAGCTTACTTCTTTATTATTAAACTATTTGCAAAAAAAACACTTAAATAGCTAGGAAAAACATTAAAAATATATTACATAAACGAGAACTGCGTAGTAACTAGGTTCTTAAGTTAACGACATCCTTTTATATAATGAGATGCATTAAAGTTTAGTAAGTGTAGTCTGTAGTGTGCCGAGCGAGGCTCAATCTGTCACTACAACTTTATAGCATCGGGGCCTGGAATATCAACGAATAAACTAAGTTCGTCTGAACAGATACGAGAAACCACCAACATACTCGTATATGAGGAAACAGTGCTTGTAATATATAATTAACTGATATATTCATCGATTAAAGCGCATTTGCCTAGCTCGATGATCAAGTCATTAACAATTGAGAGCGATACAAGCGATACGGCGGCCGACGGATGAACGAACAATTGTAGTGATCTTGACTCGTCGGCTACTCGACACTACGAGATAATTACGAAACATAATACATAGCACTTAGGGGCGCGCTCCCAGACCGCCATCGCCAGTTAACTCACTATATGACGTGATAGCCCAGTCGCGGGACGTGTAAGTGCCGCCCATTACGAGCTAATCTCAGGCGAGACGTTAGGATGTACCGGCCAAGTTAATGTTACACTGGCCTCCTCGGGGAACTGTTACACCTATGTATGTAGAACAGCTATATTACTATTTTCTTGAGTTTTAGTTGAGTGATCTTAAGTAGCAAATAGCTGTTCATACATCAACAATTTCATTGAAATACTACCGCGCCCGCACCGTCCCAATAGCGGCGCACAACAAACTCAACGCGTGACCGCGGCGCTCAAGCACAAGTGTGGACCGCCGTCCGCCGACATCAAACTCGTACTTACCTACTCATTGTTTTGTAAGTTTTTAGATGAGCGAGCTACATAAAGTTCAATAACCCATTTGAGTTTATACTTCCCTATTATACATATATCCCCTACTTACTCAGGTTGTGTTGTGTATGCAATTGTGGTGTGGCAACACAAGTCGCCTACGTACTACAGCTCATGTCGCACGGAATAAGAATTCCGTCACATTTCATGTTAAAAAAAAGTCACTATAGGAGTGCGTCAGCACATCTCACCATGCCTGTATAAAACCTGGTTCGCTTCCTAAATAAATAGTGACGTATAGGTTCGGTGGCCCTGTGTTTAGTATAATTTGTTATGTTTAACATATTATCGGTGTCGGTGGCGCGCTGACGAGGGTCTGCTCAATACGCCGCGGTCGCCTGAGCCGCCCTCGAACGCGCCTCACCCGCACCTCACCCGCGTCTCGCCCGCGCCCGACCCGCTGCGCTAAGAAATAAACAAAAATAACCAAGAAGAAACGGGTAAAAAGTAGGTTATTGTACATAGTACCGGTCGTGCCGAAGATGGATCGGTGATAGATGACTCGCCTGATCGAGTCGCCGCGATCTTTATCAAACTGTATAAGAAGATTAGAATTGATTTTGTAAAAATGAATTTAAAATGTTCATTTACAGGGAAGAGTCTTAAAACCCTGTTTTAATCCTGACTAGGTACAAACAGGAAAGTTGATGATATTATAGTAACAGCAGTCAGTAATGAAGTCCGCTTCGGGCGTCTCTTGACCTTTATCAAGTTTACATTTCGATCCATTACACGTAACACTGCACTTTGACGAATCGCCCTCAGAATAAAGTTCGCGCGGAAAATAAATCTACGAGTACAAAAAGTTTCTGTTGAAAACATGTTGACTGCAAAGAAAAACTTAACAATAAGCAAGGCTATCGCTGTTAGCAGAGTTAAATAGTCTAGATCTTCGACTATTTATCTATAATTCCCAAACAATAGGGTACATCTTTTAAGATTTCAAACATTCTCGTTTCTAACAAACGCTGCGCTGGACCGGTACACAACATCTATATCTTTTTACTTTTTACTTCTCTCGATGCTTCGTTTTGTCGGGTAGTGTCCATTGGCAATGCTCCATTGCCGTCCGTCCGCAATAGCTTTTCATTTGCAGCACAAGCACGTCGGCGGCCACACCATGTGTGCCTCGCACTCCAGTAGGTAGCCTGATGTCTAGCGAAATAGACGTGATCACCGTGAATTGACAATTAAAAAATATGAATATTATAGATTTTGGATGTGGTGTCGCAAGAAGGTGGAACGAACTTGAAGGGCTCGGGGCCCGAGGAGCGATCACTCGAGTCGCGCCGAGCGGCACGGCGCAGGACCATGCCTATTCAACGTAGATACCTGTAAAAATAAATTATTACGTATATTGAATTGTAATTCTGAAGTAATTTATTATGGATACCTTAGAAGGTGAACAAATTACTTGACTATCTTATTTATTTATTTATACTTTTTGCACAGAATATGTACAATGGCGGACTTAACGCCTTAGGCGTTCTCTACCAGTCTACCTTTGGGTGGTGGAGAAATAGCTCTGGCAGGTGCACAACATAATTCAAACATAATTATACGAATACGTACGGAGAAATGGAAAGAATACGGAATATAATGACAAAGAAATCACGTATATATAAATATGTAATATTAAATAAATATAAATATATACATATATATTGTATATCATAGATACATAATTATGTATATACATATATATAAACTGATAATTACTATGATAATTCTGCTAATTTCTTGCGAATATGATCACGAAGTTTCAGTTTGAAGGTGTAACGGCTATTTGCTAACCTGATTTCCAGAGGTAACTCATTCCATAGGAGGTACTATCTTCCGACGTATATATAAATAAATAAGTATCGATACGTATAAGTTTTGACCGAGAATCGTGATCAAAACTGATATTTAGATATAAGTATAACATTTCAATGTTTCTGAATGAATCCCTACAAAACGAAATATGATGGAGTGGGCCAAAAACAAATTTCTACAAGGAACATTGCTTCTAAGAAGATATTTCCATATAAATTAATAAGTTTTTGCTGAGAATGTGAAAGCAAGTTCCTATTTTGTTAAGAACAATTCTAATTCAGCGTCTGCTTATAATCATTTTTATTGATGACTAGCTGTTTCCCGCGGTTTCACCCGCGTCCCGAGGGAACTTCTTCGTGTACCCGGCTAAAAAGTATCCTATATGTTAATCCAGGTTATAAACTATGTGTGTACCATATTTCATCCAAATCCGTTCAGTAGTTTTTGCGTGAAAGAGTAACAAACATCCATACATCCATACATCCATACTTACAAACTTTCGCCTTTATAATAGTAGTAGGATTGAATGATTTATCTACTAAACGTTCATGTGATCCTAAGTACAATATACTTGACACGTGGCAAATGACTCGTATTAACTGCGTGCCAACGAGACGTCAATCTACGTTCATTCTGTTCCCAATGAAAGACAATAAGATACAACAAAGTCTGGGCCGCGCGACGCTCGGTGGGAGTCGAGTATTAAATGAGACACTGAGATTACGTCGTTCGCTTTACTCGATACGTATTATAGATCTCATCAGACACTCGGCTGCATGAGATTAGGCTGTCGAGAGTGGAGGGGCGCGGCTCCCACTCGGTACTCCACACGGGCTCAGCAGCCGCTCATCTTTTATCCCCTTTTAAAAGATACACGAGTGTTCAATACAACTGCCAAACTCTTCAGAACTCCCTTTATGATCTATTTAGATGTCACCTCAGTGTTGACGTCACTGTCCGGGAGGGGTGGGAGGGTCGTGGAGAAACACGTTGGGGGTTAATGTAAATATGAGCGAGTGGCGGAAAAGTAAATGTTAAGTAAACATATGATTGTTCGCCTCTGTTTGGTTACTTGTGGCGCGTCGAGTGAGGCGACACTTGTGGTGCGGAACATGACGCGCTGCAGCACGCGGACGACTCGTCTGAGCCACACTATCACCCCACAGACACGAACGCACGCAGTCTGTGGTGTAACACTAGCGGCAAATTGAACCACCTATTTTTGTTAGGGTTCCGACCAAAAATAGTAAAAAAAAACCTTATGTATATATGATTTCACTTCGTCTGTCATAGATGATTCTCTCAGGAACTGCTACTGCTGTCGTCTTGAAATTTAGAATTGAAGAATGATTGTCCATGCGTATTGCGAATACTGACCAAGTGAAATCAGCAGTTGGAAGCCGCGTATCTGAGTGCACCAGACAATCTGCTAACAGAGAGAGATGGCGGGAAATCGTACAGAGAGAGAGTGTCCGCCACTACCAGCGAGGTGGACGTCTCAAAGTGACCACGACGCTCTGCCAAGAGCTATACGAAAGAGAAGAATTGCGAATGCAAATGTAAAAAATAATATTGCTTTTATGGATAAAGTAGGCAGAACTAGGAAGTATAGCTACTAGATATCATATTATGAAAGGGCTTGGCCTGCACATTACTATATTTATTTTTCGAATTTTAATGAAAATAGCATAAAAAGTTACCGTTCCACTTCCCTTAACTCAAAAGTTTGTGAAGCTTAAAATATGAAATAATTAGAGTTGATAGATATTAATCTAATTATTACAGGAAAAATAAAACAACAGAAGTAATCAGCGATTTTACTTTACAAACAAACTTAATTATGCGGCGACTTCAAAAAAAGGAGGTTCTCAATTCGACTGTATGTTTTCGTTTCAGCCGTTTTATAAATACATTAAAAATAACTGTTTATGTCCACTTGAACATACGCCAAATAATTAGATGATTTGGTTATTCACGCTTATTGCAACCTAAAAAAGTGGTGTGTTTATACATATAAGATAACAAGATCGAGTCACTGAAAAGCGAAATTATTTGGATTGTATACTAGCTATAAGATGTTCTATGAATAAATAACGGCATAATTTGTAGTAAGCATTACTACATTATTTCCCGTAGGTACCCCAGCAATGAAATAAGCAAAATACACGGAACAGCGGCTTATTGCGAGCGTGTATTGACAACGTAATACTTGCCGACGGGAGCCGAGCCGTGCCGCGCCGTCCCGCGCTGTCCGGCACCGTACGACACTGCCCGACACTGCTCAACGGGTGCCGGGGAACTGTTCCTAATTATGTTATAGTTAATTAATTGTATCGAGTTAATTGTCTGACCCTTCAGTCAAAGGCTACGGAAGGCAAGTTGCGTGGTAATGCTCGCGAGAGAACGAGAGAACTAAGTCTACATTAGGTAGTATGTATCATCTACATAATTATTTATAACATATTTCTTTCTCTCCTGAATTCCACACTATACGTAATATAGCTCACGCTACAAATCAGTAATGAATAATAGATTTTCGGAATGATCTAAAGAGCTTTAGGATAATGTGAAAAGTTCTGCTAACTACTAAAAAGGTAAACTTGTAATTATTCAAAAGCTGTACAATTTTAATAGTGAGTGGAACAACTCGCTGCCAGTCTGAAACTTGAACTTTAGATATTTATTAGAGAACTAGGGCCAGTGCGGGGACCAGTGCGGGGGCTAGTGCGGGGACCAGTGCGGGGGCCAGTGTGGGGCTAGTGCGGGGACCAGTGCGTATATCACTAATAAACTTAGGCGATGCTTTAGGATCGATGTCATTAATTTATAAGTGTACAACTTTTAATCTTAATGCCAGTAGGTAACGGATATTTCCTTTTCTAATAAATATATTTCGTGTCCCGTCTTTAAATAGTTAACTTTAAACTTATACTCCCTAAATAAAACAGACTTATAAAGGGTGGGAAGGCTTTATGTTGACGATCGGCACTCGCATAAATTATATTTGTTTATGCTTAAATGAGTGTTTGCTAGATCATACGGTTTTATGTGGCTCAGTTCTGTGTCTTAGTTTTATAATATTTTGAATTAATAGAGAAATGGGTGACTATGAACAGTACCAAACTTCAGCTTAATTTACAGGTGCTAAAAAACGTGTCGCAAATCAGACACAATTGATCTATCAGTGGGCCAGGCGTTCGCAGCCTATCCACCTTAAGAACTTTCGTCCCCTAGCTCGACGAGCCGGCCCGCGAGCCGAGCTAATAGCTTTAAAATTCCCAATTATAATAATCATATATATTCTGATCCAGCCTGTCCCTTGCTGTCCTCCCCCAGCGACGCCCTAAGCCGAGGCCCATACCCCACTAGGGGGTGCCCTTAGCGTGTAGTCGCTTAGTTTTGTAAGTTAAGCCCTGGCTGGAGGCCCTAAATTCATTTAAGGCACCTCACAGGCAAGCCCGGTTAAGCAGTCGACAACCTTCTAGGTTGACCTGCGTGATTCCATACAAAAAAAAACAAGAACTTTCGATAGTGCATAATTATAAAAACATCTCGTCGTAAATGAATCGTTTGCTCGTAAATATTGTAGTAAATTCGTAGACGGTGCTACGTCGTAGATATATGCGCTACGAACGGCGTAGCACTCCTTT
The DNA here is from genome assembly GCA_963891755.1 of Pyrrhia umbra. Taxonomy (NCBI): domain Eukaryota; kingdom Metazoa; phylum Arthropoda; class Insecta; order Lepidoptera; family Noctuidae; genus Pyrrhia; species Pyrrhia umbra. Next base: position 14,540,217 of record OY982930.1, on the reverse strand, counting down.
TAGAGCCAATTTGCCGGTCGTTGACCTGGAATCAAGTGCTGTCTTTGGAACATACATCAGATTGACTGCGGACACTAGTGTCACTGTGTACTTGTACTACTAGAATGCACACATGTTCGGTTCTTAGAATAGCTCTAATACGTGCCACAGAAGTATGTTTACTATGTGTATTATTAATAAATGCTTCAAAATTGTAAATGAATTTTAAAATAATAAAAAATATTAGGTACTTTAATTAAAAATATAGAATATAGCTGTGCTGCACAGCTTCTTCTTCTTCCTGTCGTGTGGGCTGCAGGTTATACCAACCTCACAAGCCCTAGTCTCAGAGTTTTCTCAAATCCGTCTGACGGCCTCTGACATGGAATTGTAACAACTACAGTCTGGGAGGGCCTCCCAGACTGTAGTTGTTACAATTCCACGTTTTATGCGATCACTACACCGACGAGACAGTCACTCAGCTGATAACAATTCAAAAGTTCAGCGTCGTCACCCCGCGGCGCCGAGAGAGTGACGTCACCAACCGCCGTCACACATGACATATGGTGAACCTCGCGCCGCGCCGCGGTGTCACCTGCATACAGACGGCTGCGGGTCAGCACACTGCCTATTGAGCTGTCATACATAAATATAACGGAGGGTGGAACGTAGGATGATCGCAGGCCTCGTTATTAGAAAGGTTAGAAATCACGAAACCTCTAAATAATAATATCTTTAGCAATCATACGAGTTTTTTTCACAATGAGCGGGTAATTCACGCAATTCGATTAACGATCGAGAAGATTGAAATTGATTTCAGTCGGTAACGCGGCAAGTTTCGTGGCACGCACTTGAATCACGTCCGTTCGCAATCACTGCCAAGAACAGAATGCCTGCGAGCGATCCCCTTATTTTCATTAAATAAAGATGTGAAATTGACAGCTCTGCCTGTGTTGCCATCGCTGTATCGACCTTACCCAAGTAAATCACTTGATGTTCCGATTTGTAACTAAATAGATGGCGCTATACAAGGTTCAACAAATAATTCGGGCATTAAAGAGGGCAGCACTGTGCTGCGCTGCGACAAGTACATATTGCACATATAATCTCTCACATTGTGATAACATGCATCAAACAACAGAGCGAGCAGCTAATGATGACGGTTTCAAAAGCAGGCAGTTTGCTCGGTGACACGGGGCGAGTGATGTCCCGCGCGTAACGCAACGTTTCTGCGTGAAATAATAAGCCGCAAGCGTTCACCGGCGGCGGCGCTGCGGTCGGAGCACCGCCATTGTGGCTCGTGAATTGATGTACCTACAATACAATTGTTAGGTACTATTGCTTATTATTTATTTTTTAGGGTTCCGTAGTCCGACAAGGAACCCTTATAGTTTCGCTCTGTCCGTCTGTCTGTCTGTCTGTCTGTCTGTCTGTCCGCGGCATAGCTCCGTGGTTTTTGTTATTAGAAAGCTGAAATTTGGTATGAATATGTATATTGATCACGCCGAGAAAGCGGTAAAATAAAATTTTGAAAAATATTTTTTTTTAGGGTAGCTCCCAAACATGTAAAGTAGGGATGAATATTTTTTTTCTCGCGTACCCCTTCGTGTGGGGTATCGTTAGATAGGTCTTTCAAAAATATCATTTTTCGGTTAAGCGAGCCATTTGCGAAATATCTAGATTTTAAGTGAAATTTTTTGTTCGATACGAGTTACCCCCCCCCCCCCTCTAACTTTTGAATGGCTGTACCTAGAAATGTGAAAAAAATCACAGACGTAACACATGTGTTCCAATGAACTTACAAGGAAAACTATCACGGCTAAGTAGGCTTAACCGGTTACAGAGTTATAGTCGACTAACTGAGACCTACTACGGAACCCTACTGCGCGTGGCCCGACACGCACTTGGCCGGTTTTTTATGAAAAACCTCATCTCTCTTGCCGCGTGCCTAAATTATACAGTAATTAAATTAACGGGAGTTCTCCGTGCTATTCTTCTCTTTGCCTGCGCAATAACATTAACACACAAATGAAACATCTTTACCATATTTTTGTTCCTCAGTATAAGCACAGAATACATAATAGTACAAGTACAGAAGAGCCACTTTGAAAAGTCATCTAAAGAAATATAGACTTTAGCGACGATACGATTAAGTTCAATTCAGATCGCGCAGCGCGTAATTACCTACGCTTATAGTTGCCTAGAAGTTGCGTCTCTTTCTAGCGCGTAACGCTTACCTTTTCTAACTAAAACAGGGTTGTCTCCTTTTAAAAAATAAATTAATCTAAATACTGAATTACCATTTTTGTAGTACTCTAGAGAACAAATGACTTTCAAAATAAAAACGTAAGGTAGGTGTTAACAGTACTTTAATTCTAATACATTTGTGCATACATACCTACTTACGTTTTCGATACCTTCACGAAAAGAGACACAGGCCTTATATTACTCAAATAATGTTGAATTACGCCACCTTACTATTAATACCTTTGTCAACAAAAGACGTTTCAAATCGTATCACACGGTCACCGGAATGACTTACGATGCAAACAGATTAGTCCGGGAGGCCGTTCCTAAAAACTTACGAATAATTGAAACGAACAAATGAAGTAGATACGTATATAATCAAAGGAACAAATCTTGCGCGTACATCATTCACGGCTCGCGCGTGAGGCCCCAGTGACTAGCCGTCTCGGATAGGCCGCTGTGCGTAGGTACGTTTTTGATACCTACACGGGGAGTGGGACAGGCCTGGTATAAGTAACAGTTGAATCACGCGTGTGGTGAGATACTTCGCACAGATGCGACATGTTCCACACTGCGTTCAACACAGTGTCTGTAACCCCGGGCCTATAGTATGGCAGGGCTGTTAGCTGGAATACGTCAGGTGGTACCTAGTTGGTATGGATTGCGCGCTGCAGACGTGACCGGAGCGGGTGCACTTGCAATCACATTCAATCTTAAAATAAACACGAGTGAGATGCGACGGTCCATGGAGCAAACAATAGAAGATGTGGTGATTCTGCAAATTAATATTACGCGGTTTCTTTTGGAACTTGTTTCTTGCATTCGACGTGCTTGACATAAAACAAATAACAAATCTATGCTTCATGCTTTTCTTATTAGAATACCGCGTGTAAGCAGACTGGTGCTCGTAGCATGCTCCGAGTATAGAGAGACATCACGGACTTGTGTCACAAATCCTCGGAACTTTAGAAGGTCAATATTCCTACGCAATAAACTCACAATATTGTATAATGATTGAATTTATGTGTGAAGGAAATTGCTGATTACTTCAAAAGTGCGATATTTAGAACCCTAGTTTTATTTTTCTGGGACATGACTACACTCTCGCGCTGAAATATTAAACCTCCACTTCTTCCACTTTTTTTTCAAAGGCTTTTTTCATTTGAGGTACGGAACCCTCCTTCGGCAGTCGGGTAAAGAAATGGTTGGTATCGTCTGTATCATTTCCACGATGTGAGGTGCACACAGAATCGTTCCGATCGAGAAAGCGATTGTTGGTGTAGTGACTGTAGTGGTGAGATCACATTACGGCGCGACTCGCGGACTGAATACTGATACTACTAATGAGAAACATCACAGAAATATCGCAGGAGCTCCGCCCTAGTCAGCGCGTTCTGTTGTTCTATATTTGGTGTTTATGTATTAACATTAACTGCATATGTCCTTCTTACTGCTGATAGGTTTCATTTTCATAATCACTACGTACTCTACCTAGCTACCATCAGCCAGGGTTCTTTGAGTTTTGTAGAGAGAGGTTTGTTGAGAGTAAGCATATCTGCATTTGCTAGAATTGAATTGTTCGTTTCCATGTAATAATCCCGAAGATTAGGTTATTAACAGTAAGCACCTTCTGCGCACGTGCCTGCCGTGTGAGCGCGAGGTCCGCGCGGGCGCCGGGTGCGACACGGGCGCCGGGTGCCGGGCGCCGGGCGCCGGGCGCAGGGCGCCGGGATCCGGGCGCCGGGCGCCGGGCGCGCTCGCACATTCATAGCCGTTCAGCGAGGAGCGCACATTACCGGCGGCGGCTCCAACATCGTGAAATGGCTTTGTAAAGCTGTAATGTCTCCGACTTTCAGATTTAGTTCGTGACTTGTGTAAAGTTTGGCGTTAAACAATGTTCGCTTGTCTTGCGCGAACAAGTTGTACGTTCGTAACTTCGCTTTTCATAGTTAAAATGTGTATAATAAAAGTAAGATAAACCTAATAATATCATAGGTATATTTGACTAAATCAAAATCCAAGTCAAATATTAAAAATGAAAATGTCAGTTAATCATTAGGTAATGGTTTGTGTAATACACAAAATACTACAAACGCCTATTTTACTTCGGATGCATACATTTTGACGGTCAGCAGAATATTTTAGATTATAATTGTTCAATCGATCATTTGACAAATATGTCCCTCGACATGACGCTTTATTGTTCGCGATACTGTGTACTGAGCGAAGTACATTAATGTTATCTAATTCGTACATAAGCAGGTGCGGGTAATCCCCGGATTACAGTTGATTAATTGCAGACGTTACGACGCGGAATTAAACAAAAACAATCTATTTGATAAAGTAATGGGATGTTATACATCTGCCCAAGAACCACAGGAGGGAGGGATTGGGCAGTGAGGGAGGGACAGAAATCAGTTAGAAAATATAGTCATTACTTATAGAAGCAGTAGTTAGAATATACGAATAGATTAATTACTAAAAAAGTTGTTGTTATCGTGGGTCACTGATATTGCATGGCACAGCTGCAGCAGCAGGCGGCGCTCTGCGTGTGCACCTCCGTCATCCGATCCTGTTTATTTACTAGGTACTGTGTTAATACTAGTCGGTTGTAATATTGCTGTTCACAGTGCTATCCTCCACATTCAAATGCTATTTATGTCAAGACGTAGTCCCGGTACCGCTCAGACCCAAGCCGGCCCGCACGCAGGCCACAACGAGCGAGTGTCCCTAAAGTTTCACATTAACATTTATAATTTGCGAGCGGCGCTCACTTCACTCATTTTTCAAAGTTTACGAAGTTGTCATCGTCCAGATACACATGTCCCCGCCCGCCCAGCGCCCCCCCTCCCCCGCCGCTCTCCGTCACCCGCTACAAACTTTTAGTACAATGTTTTGATATTTGCAGCCGACCGTAACCGACTTTCCTTGTAACTCACATTGACAGAGCTATAAATCTCACGAGCTTTTTGCGACTACAGAAAAGGGCAAAACCGAACTTTATCAACTACAATATTAACGTACCTTCACAACACTAAGCACGAAACATATTCAAACCAACTGAGCAGAATCTATCTTCGTTTGAGTAGCTGACTTCGGACTCTTAGTAGGTACTCTTTCGTTTATTTATTTATTTATATAACAATTGCTTGCTGCACTTACAGTAAATACCAAAGCGCGCAGCAACCATCGTTGCAGTTACGTAGCAGGTACCATCGCTGTGGGCCGGCTCGACAAATAATGGCAGTGCACGTGGGACGACCGCCCGGGCTCATGGGATTGCGGCGGCAGGCTGCCGGTCCGGCCGCCGCCGCGCGTTACGCTCACGGGTCCTACATCAGCTACGACACACGTCAACAGTTCGCGCACTGAACAATAGTCAGAAGACATGACGCTGACGGTAATTGATATGATAATTAACGGTAGACACCAGTACAGTGTGAAACTGCGTCCACGTCAATAATAAGCACAGCGAAATAGATGCAAGTTCAATATTTTGTCACATTTTAGGTCAATATAACAATAATAGCGTCCAAAACAGGAAATCGTTTGCCGTATTTAATAACTAAATTATTATTATTATACTTTACTGTACACAAACAAAATTATAATACACAACTTAAAATCGAGAAGGTATGTACAAAGGCGAGCTTAACCCAGATTGGGTTCTCTTACAGCAAACCTTACTTAGATCGAGAGATTTGACGACATTGAGGACAGAAAATAAGTGTACAACTAATAATATCTATATATATACTACACAAATATGTGCATTTCGCACAATACATAAACATACTACATACAATATAATATAAATAAAATACGAAACAAATAAAGTCATGTATAAAGGAAATGTTCTCTAATTCTTCTCTTGAACACATCTAATGACGGACTGTCACGCAGAGAGTGACGTAGAGAATTTCAATCTATTACTTTGTGACAGTAATAGTCACCTGCTCATTTCTTATTATTCATGGCCACTAAACGCATATTGTGACTGTAGAAAGCCTAAAGGTATTCTGTGCAATACGCTTAAAGCAGTGTTGTTAAACGTCGCGCATTGACAATCCAGCTGAACGTTATTCCGCTAGTTTACAAAACGTAGCTGTTCTGTAAAACATTTACCTCGCGGTTTTATAAATCAACAGATTGAACCGACAAGCGAGCTTGAGTAACACATACCCTCGTAGCTGTGGTGCTGGAAACAAATATTTTAGTACTTTGTTTATGACTACGATTTAAAGCTTATATTTGGAAGATTAAAACATTTTCGTTGTGGTCCGAATATTCCGCAACAATGAGTCGCGTGTGTATCTAACTATGCAGGCATGTACAGTTCGTTCAATAACTTCAGACGATTCCGGTTATTTCGGACGTAGTGTGCGTGTCCAACATCTGGCGCTGGTCGTGAGCGGGTGATGCGTCACTGTGTGTGTGTAACAGTGTTCAAACGAAAACAACATCTCGGCGGCACATTGTTAACATTATTCGTTCTTTTATGACTCGAAAGTGTTGAAATTACTGAAAATACACACGTAGCACAAGCGCTCCAGCCGTACGGGCGCGTACGGCTCCCGAGCGGGCCGCGTGCGCGCCGACTGCGCGGCCTGGGCCCACGGCGCGTGTGGCCCCGGGGGCGGCGCGCCGTCCGTCTTCACGTCACATGCAATATGTGGGTTAACTAACATCCACTATGGACCACAGGAAGACGCAATCGACTTATCTTCGCATTTATAAGCAGAATAATACATCAGATGGGACTCCCGGGAACCGGTCCGGGTCGGACGATAAGGGATAGTATTCAGCATCACGTATAGATCGATACTGCAATAAGTTTTATAAGCCAAAATTGAAGTCATTTTTAAGTGCGTGTCGCGCCACGCACGGTAGGTTTCCGTAATTGGTCGACTATAACTCTCAACCGGTAAAGCCTACTAAGCCGTAATAGTTTTTCTTGTAAGTTCGTTCGTTCTGTATATATCTTTATATCTTAGTCTGTGTTTTTTTTTTCATAACTCAAGGAGCAGCCATTCAGAAGTTAGAGCGGGGATAGAGGGACCCTCGAACTTAACAAAAATTTGAAAGTTTGAAATTTCACAAACGGATCCCTAAATCGAAAAATGGTGGTCACACACCTATAATATTTATTAAAAAAGACCTTTCTGACGATAGTCGTAGATAAGGACAAATAAAATCACACTACATGTATGGACCCCCTTTAAAAAAAATATTTTTTAATTTTATTTTTCCACTTTGTTGGCGTAATCAATAATGCATATCCTAACAAAATTTAATTTCAGCTTTCTATTACTAATAACGTCTGAGTTATGCCGCGGACAGACAGACAAACGGACATGGGAAAACTATAAGGATTCCTTATCGACTACGAAACCCTAATGAATTACGGAACCGCTGGGCGAGTATGCTCAACACGCGCTAGAGCTGAACTGTGGGCATGCGTCGTCGGAGCTGGAAGATTCTTATTATAAATCAAAGAGGAGTTTTAAAACTTTGGTTTATTTCATGCTCGGGAATTGACTTGACATCTTATTATATAAAATCTGCTATCTACCTTTTCTTCTTATTTTTTTCGAAATGAGCCCCTCCCCCTTACTTTTGAATGGCTGTTCCTAAATTTGTGAAAAAAATCACAGATATAGCGGATATAACAAACCTTAAAGGAAAACTATCACGGTTAAGTAGCTTAACAGGTTACTGAGTTATAATCGATCAACTAAAACGTATTAGGGAACCCTACTGCGCTTGGCCCGACACGCACTTGGCCGGTTTTCTCAAAAGTTTGAGAAACGAGCAATCTGACGTACGTAGTGTTGATAGAAGTTAATCTAAACATTACAGAAAAATAATACTTTAAGTAGTGGTAGTAGTATTGAAGCAATCAGCAATCTCGTTTTACAAACGGACTTGATTATGCGGTCGTACCTTACGAAACAAAGTGATTGTGACTTTACTTTCCAAAGCCCGGTACGCGAGTATGATTCGCATTTGGTCGGTTTTGTTTTTGATGAAGATTCGTACTAAGATGATAGTAAATCTTACAGGGAACAACTATCATTAATAACCTAAAAAGTTACTTACACACTTAAACGATACTTCACCGATTGCTCACTGTACGAGCAAAGCCGTACATAGCAGTAGTATTAGTTTTAAGCTGACATCGACGCGCAGCGAAATACATAGAAAACGTGTATTGCAGTAAGCAAATGATAGTTGCACTTCGTCAGTTCGATCGGGCAGTATGACAGACCTTTTCGCCGCGGGTCGATCATATTATCATTTTACTATCATTTATCATACTCATATTCATAATTCTAGTGTAATTGTGTGTAAAATTGTAAACAAACAATACAGCCTCCTTTATCATTTCTAAATGTACCTTACCCGTACACTCACAATTAGTTGTCTACTGTGAGTACAATGAAAACTGACATATTGGAGGAACTATTTCCCGCCTCGTCGGCACTCCCAGATATTTGTAAAAGTCAGGGCGCGTGGGAGCGTTAATGCGATCAAGTGGAACTGGGCAACACAAGCCCGACGTACGCTCAACGCTCCACGTACGAGATGGCAATCACCAAAGCTAATGCTCTCACAAACTACTGAACTAATAGAATGATCTCATATTCAAATAACAATCTGAAATCTTACGAAAATACGAACGTTAACCGTCGCTTGCTCCCAGCAGACTACACTTTACATAATTTAATAGAAACAGCGAGACGCCTAAGAACATTAATTGTAAGGTTAAATAGAGTCGTCAGCACGCAGTTGGTCCGCGCGCCCCTGTAGAGGAGACGCTGCTCCAACACAGCTGATTTACATCTGGAGTTCTGCTGATCCGTACTTAACATTTTGTTGAGATAACTGTTAGCACTGAACAGCATTGTTATCAGCTCGGCGCATCAATCTCACTTTAAAACTAAGTACAGGGAGCTACTGGAGTGCGCTATTTGTCTTACGGTCATCATCGTGATAAGTATTATTTGTGTACTGTTCAAACTGAATGATTGATTGCAGAACAAGAATTAATTCGGCAGTAAATCATGCCGATACCAGTAAACAGCTGAGGTCGCTCCGACAAACAGGCCTGCCCGTCTAATAACAATAATGTGCGACCTGTCCTGTTTAATTTCAGTACCACGCTTTAGGCTATTGACGTTCTCCTCACAATAAGCCGACGTTGTGTTAGCTGAGATCAGTTGTTGTCGCCCGATAGCTCCAAGTTACGCGATTGTGCTCCAAACACAGTTACAAGTTTAGTAGTTGCGGCGCTCAGGGCTACCCCATTGCCATTACATATTCCACGGTTTAATAACGCGGCGTGTTCGAGCCGCTCTCCTCCGCAATATCACATAACTGTGGCAGTACCCGCGCGCGCCGCCCTGGCCCAGCTCCCCGAATATTCCCTCTCGTTAACTGTCCAAACTCGTAATTACCTCCCCGGAGGATTCCTCCGCTAAAAGACCTTTCAGGCGAACATAACTTTGAAAAAATCTCAAACTTTCTAAAATATGAAAACTGAAAGAGTTGCCCTGAGAGCTTCGTAACTTGTTGTCTTCTGTGCGAAGTTCGGGACTCCAAATGTAAGTTTAATGTGAGAGTTCAGCTGCAAATAAATGTTTTAGAATGTTTGTTTCTTTCAAACAAACTTGTCTGTAAAAACCAAATCTTCTTTCGGGGCATCGTCGCACAAGCCGGCGGTGTCAGCTTGGCATCATTTATGTCTTCCCACAAAAATACACTCACAGAATACGCGCCACAAATACAGCCGAGCCGAGCTTGAACCACGAGTAACAGGCTACAAGATACTAAGCGCGCACTCCTCACAATGACTGACATTCGATTAATCGGTACTGACATATTGCCTATATTCCACTGCCACTCAATCAGTTTCGATCAATCAACCGCTTCACCGCTCGTTCCAATCAATCAAATATAGCGCCAAGCAAAACAACAAAACTGGTGTGGGAGAGCGCGTGTCAGCCCTGACGGCGCGTCACGCCACTCGCCACTGAATGTCCAATCAGAAGGAGTTAGCCTCGATACGATGGGGCAGCGCGTATGTCCACCACATCGTCGGATTTGTCGCTCTAACTTACAATAATGTCGAGCGCGACAAGTTCACGCACTGTTGTAGTAGTCACATTACAACAGAAGTAGCTGCCGATACCTCAGCTAATGTTCTTTATATTCACTGCGTGTTTCCTCAGCAGGCGTCACTGGATGTTATTGCGTGGCACAGTAGCCGTTTCCCGCGGCTACGCTCGAACTTTGAGGAATCCACTTCATTGTCCTAGATAGGTCTCAATCTCGCGTCTCCAAACCAAATTCCAACATCAACCGTGGGAACGTAACATGTGAACAAACAAACTGAGTTTCTATGGCACATATACGTGACTATAAGGATTATGAAACTAAAAATATTTTCTTATAGCACTACTTAATTTACCTGAAATGAATAAAGCTAATTAGCCAGTTCTAGTGCGGCACCAACCAGACCGACAAATGTGAAGCAGCTACAACTGTTTCAGAAAGGCATTAAAGCAGTTTAAAACTAAAGCTATTTCGCCGTGAACAGCGAACATAAAAATATAATTCTTATCATAAAATTGACCCAAAAGTGCTGCTCCAGTGGTTTTATTGCTGATTGTGCACTTATACTCGTAAACCGCGTAACGGGCTCGAACCTAACGACCGGCGCTGGCGGGCGCACACCTCGGCCCACGCTCATCGAAGGTCTACCAGGACGCAGGTCATGGTTTGCTAAGCGTACGGTCGCTGATCACTTTTACGGAACCGTTAAGTACCGCCGTTGCATCAAACTAATTCGTAGGCATTCGATAAATCATGTGAATATTTCGTAATAATTCTACCTAAGCATTTTACGAATGAAAATGTAAAATACGCTACCAGCAATTTATTTGATTGGAAATGAATATTTCTGTAAAAAACATTACTAGTTCATATAGCTTCATTAGCGAGAACCTGCTGCGATGCTAAAAATATGCAATAAAATCGGTTAGTTTAATGAACTGCGCCGGAGGGCTGCACTCGTTCAAAGTTAAAAGATTTTTATTTCATATAGACCAATTTATTACAGGTACTTATAAAACGTCAAGAATATGACGGTTCTATTCTAATCCGAAACTCCATGGATACTCTTTTTAAAAATAAATGGTTTTGGTTACAAATGGTAGTGTAATGTGAAGATCATGTAGGTATTTGAATGAAAAGTAAAAAACCGGCCAAGTGCGTGTCGGGCCACGCGCAGTAGGGTTCCGTAGTAGGCCTCAGTTAGTCGACTATAACTCTGTAACCGGTAAAGCCTACTTAGCCGTGATAGTTTTCCTTGTAAGTTCATTACATGTGCTACGTCTGTGAATTTTTTCACATTTCTAGGTACAGCCATTCAAAAGTTAGAGGGGGGGGTAACTCGTATCGAACAAAAATTTTCACTTAAAAGCTAGATATTTCGCAAATGGCTCGCTTAACCGAAAAATGGTCTTCACACACCCATAATATTTTTGAAAGACCTATCTAACGATACCCCACACGAAGGGGTACGCGAGAAAAAAAATATTCATCCCTACTTTACATGTTTGGGAGCTACCCTAAAAAATAATATTTTTCAAAATTTTATTTACCACTTTCTCGGCGTGATCAATATACATATTCATACCAAATTTCAGCTTTCTAATAACAAGAACCACGGCGCTATGCCGCGGACAGACAGACAGACAGACAGACAGACGGACAGAGCGAAACTATAAGGGTTCCTTGTCGGACTACGGAACCCTAAAAAAAGAAGATACACATCGCCACCATCAGCAGGACACTTGAGTGAGCATGACAGACTTCTATTGCCAGTTCATTATCGCCATCTGCAGACAGTGCGGTCCCCAGTTGCCGCAGAGCAAGTGGCCTCGGTATCGACACGGCCACACGGGACGCAGATGTTCTCACTTTGCATCGGTGGACATCGGCGTGGAGCACAACACATATCAAACTAGCTTCTGCCCGCGACTTCGTCTGCATGGACTTCAAATTGGATCCAAATCCTATGTTAAACCAGATAATTAACTACACATCAGCCGTGTTTGTGATTAGCGCGCACTACACGATACCTGTACAGGTTTACTGAATGTGTCTGATATATGTAGGATATGATAAACAACTACATCTGTATCCACAACGTACCATTCTATTATATAAAGTATCTTCTATAATATAAAGTATATTTTAAAGTCTTTTTTATGAGCGTCCTTCACGCCATGTGGCATTCTATAAAAAAAACCGGCCAAGTGCGTGTCGGGCCACGCACAGTAGGGTTCCGTAGTAGGAGTTAGTTAGTCGACTATAGCTCTGTAACCGGTTAAGCCTACTTAGCCGTGATAGTTTTCCTTATAATTTCATTACATGTACTACGTCTGTGATTTTTTTCACATTTCTAGGTACAGCCATTCAAAAGTTAGAGGAGGGGGTAACTCGTATCGAACAAAAAATTTCACTTAAAATCTAGATATTTCGCAAATGGCTCGCTTAACTGAAAAATGGTCTTCACACACCCATAATATTTTTGAAAGACCTATCTAACGATACCCCACACGAAGGGGTACGCGAGAAAAAAAATATTCATCCCTACTTTACATGTTTGGGAGCTACCCTAAAAAAAAATATTTTTCAAAATTTTATTTTACCACTTTCTCGGCGTGATCAATATACATATTCATACCAAATTTTAGCTTTCTAATAACAAAAACCACGGAGCTATGCCGCGGACAGACAGACAGACAGACAGACAGACAGACAGACGGACAGAGCGAAACTATAAGGGTTCCTTGTCGGACTACGGAACCCTAAAAACAAACGTTTAATTTCGAATACTGGAACACATTTCATTGGTATTTACTCGAATTGTATTGTATCGAAATAACTCCGGCCGCATGGAATGCTCAATGAGAAAAGGTTCACTCACAACAACGTTCGAAAACACGCTGCCAGCACCGTGCCTGGCACACTACCCGCACCGGACTACACTGTGGAGTGCAGCGGGCGGTGACGCAGCACTGGCGCTGCACGTCGGAGCGAGCTGGGAGATGTTAGTCTTGTTGATCGCTGAGTCTTCTGATCCTTGGAGTGTATTCGTCGGCCTGCCTCACGGGCCCTTAATTGAATCCTTATCGGGCCCTCGGTTCGCCTCCAGCCTCCACCCCGAGCCCGGCAGTCGATTGATTGATCAGGAATCAATTAATGGCAGGCTCACTGGAGTACACTCCCTTAGCTTGTGTTCACCGATTGTAAATAAAGACGTAGTGGGTATTATTAACCATCTCACAGGTCATAACGAGGCATCATCCACAGCAAACTATCGCGTCAAACTTTCACACACGGCATGTATTCAAAGTAGTATGTAATGTAGTTCAAGCCAGCTATTGCGTGGTCATGGTCGTATCTCTTGCCGAATGTCAAATGTGGATTATCTACATACATATATCAGCTAGCTCTCATATTTTGAACAGCGTTGTCAGTTACGAACCCTACTTAACGCTATTTACATAATATATTATGTGAAGTATGCACACACTATGTTGATATTTCATATTGCATGTTGTTCTATTTACTTAACAAGTTAAGCGGGTCCCCCGGCAGCGCCCGGGTCGGTGGGTGGCTGCGGGTGGCTGCGGGCAGCTGCGGGTGGTTGGGCTGCGGTACAAAGTCAAGTATCGAGTGTAATCAAGTGTAAATAACAATGAGCGGTAATGGAAACATAATTGTGTCCAGACTCGAGTGGCACCGCTCCACTGTGCAGCGCGCAGCAGGGCCGCGCTCGGGGCCCACTTAGCTGGATCTGGCGGAGTTAATTAGGACTTAGGAGGCGGGCCGCCGGGAACTTACGAGGGTCATCGTGACCAACGCAACCACTTGTATTTGCTATTATTGTTGCGCTCTGAAGCGGCCGGCGAATAGATTTACTAAGATTTATTCCACCGTGATGTTATTTAATATGATCGATCATATTAGCCGGTAAATGGAACTCAAATGCACTAACTGATAAAACAGATGTTCGCTTAAAGGTAGCTACAATAATCGTATAATTTAAACCTATAGAAATTCGTATGATTTTTTGGACCATTTATCTATTAGATGGTCAGCGCCGGAGATTGCCGCAGAGCTCAATAAACATTCACTCCGTACTGGCGTAGTTCCACCCCTGCATTTATTTCAAACTCGATTTTATTTTTGTGGCACGTTTTAACACATAAGTTTATGTAAATGTCAATCTCCACACTGAAAGGAAACCTATTCCCGCTTACCTGTTACCCGTAAAATAGGTAAACACCTGCAATAAAACTAAATGCGTTGCCCTCGTTACTTGACTCGTTTATATTTACCTTTACTAACATTTGATTTGGTTGTTATACTCGTATAGGACTTAAACATGAAGAATCAGATTCCACGTTGTTTGGAAAACAAAAAGTTCCGCAGTGCGTGGGTCATGCCCTCACATGCACATCGCGCATTAGCGCCGGCTTATCACCGTGAAGCTATAAACTATTAAACAGTTATAGCTAGTGGCTGTTTGTACGGCCGCGGACTTGTCATAGCACATATATATACAATATTACAATACAACAACCTGAACCTAGCTATATTAATTTATTTTACAATAATCAGTAGGACACATCTATTTGCAAAACGTGTTGGTATTTCGACAATGCAATGGGTCACTGGAACAGATGTGACGTCATACGTGGTCAGGTCAGGAGTTCCTTCGTCGTTACGGCTCGCGGCCACCACTTGCTGCTGTTTATATTACATCCGATGACGAACACCGAATAGCAAACATTTGTTTTAATGTAATCGATGACGATGACGACGAAGATGATTTATAGAAACTCGTTAATAAACGATGTTTAAAAATGTTCTTCCAGTAGAGAAAAAAAATGTCCGGTAGTCAGATAGATCGATGATCCGCCAGTTCACCGGGTAGCATTTACAGCGTCTTGATTGCGGAATGCGTTGAAAGCGTTCCAAAGAGGCCACACCAGGTCTCGTCCAGGAGGCAACCTTTGCTGCGGATTTACGAAAATAGGAGGAGATAGCTGCTTGTCTTTCTACAATTCGTCCTCTCCTTGCCTTCACCCCAAGAACGACCGGCAGCGAAAACATTTTCATCAGTACTCCACGCACAATAGACTTTGCCTTTTATTACTCACAACGCCTATTGTCCGCGGCGACGCGCTACATTACACGAGATCAATTACACGCCAGACAAACAAAAACAATAGTACCGAGCTTTTACTACCTAACGATATACTTTATCCATTGTCCACTTACAGCCAGTGCTGTCCTCCCACTGACCACTACCAGCTACCACCGGCTACCCGCCACACATAGATGCGTTGCACAAATACTGTTCTCCTCTGTACTGATCTCCAGTACAAACTACACAAGCCAACTTCAAGTGTCAAGCACGCAGGTTTGACTCCGATCTAAAGACAAACCTCGGTTCTAGTGTGGACGCTCACTACTAAAATATTATTCGTTCGCCAACAGCGCATCATATTGTATCACTAGCAGACACTATCGAGTGGGTGCGATGACCTCCCACACTTATTGTCCCGGTACACATATTATCATTTTAATATACTCGTGTCAACAAACCAGACACACTTTCCTGATGAATTCTCAACTTTAAATGATAAGGATTTCAAATGTTATCAGAGTACTTTTTAACCGACTTTAAAAAAGGAGGAGGTTCTCAATTCGACTGTATGTTTTTTTTATGTTTGTTACTTCATAACTTTTGACTGGGTGAATCGATTTTGATGATTCTTTTTTTATTAAAAAGCCGACGCTTCCCGTGTAGTCCAATTTTAAATTTTATCAACATTGGTTCAGCCTTTTTACAAATATATTAAAAATAACGGTTTATCTCTACTTGCGCATATATGCCAAATACTTAGGAGATTTGGTTATTCACGCTTATTGCAACCTAAAATAGTGGTGGGTTTATATTGAGATAACAAGATCGAGTAAGTAACTGAAAAGCGAAAAATAAAAATAAACTTTTTACAAAAAAAATACCGACTTCCAAAAAAAAACTGAAAAGTAAAAAATAATTTTGGTCGATAAGCGTTTAAATAAAATTTATTTTTTACTTTTCAGTTCTTTTTGGAAGTCAGTTTTATTATTTTTGTATAAAGTTTTTTTAACAAAATGCTTTAGTTTTTTTAACGAATCGCATCTCACTTGAACCGCTCATGTATATGTCAGTAATAGATATGCCAGTGATTATCGTCAATAGTTTCAAAATCTTGAGATCTTTATGAGAATTGCGGTAGAGATAGTGAGAGTGCCGATCCCTCGGTATGTGCATACCGCACGTGAGTACCCGGGCGGTGTCGGCCGCCTGTAATCAACGCGAAATGTTCCAATAAACTATTTTATTCGGAAACGCGCATAAACGCGTTATGAGCAGTTTTATCTGCAGCGCGGCGCGAGCACGGTAATATTATCATACAGTACTCCAACTTCATACAAACGGACGAAACGCGAGCTATACCCACGCGCCTCGATCTCGCGGTGCGCTCGGGGCGCAGATAGTCACGGCTGTACCGCAGTGTCGAACGGATCGTCCGTGTTGTTTTTTTAACAATAACCGCGTGATTTTTTTCCCTAAAATTTAAGTTCAAGTACATATTTAATATGACGAGTAGGATATATTGTGCTGTTTTTGGTTGCATAAATTCGTCAATCCAGAGATAATATTTTTTAAATTACCTGGATACTCCGGAATGAATGAATGAAATTTTGTATATGTGTGTCTACTAAAAACGTAATTTGTTTTTGCTTTTAATGGGCAGATATATAGATTTTTCCACTGAGTAAAATACCTAGATTAATTAATAAATAAGTGAATAGTGCGAAAAAGTACGCTTACGTTAACAAAAAGGAGTTTTCCAGGCTAGGCTATTTACTAATTACGTAATTAGCTATTTATACTATACATATATATTATTGAATTAGACTAAATATCATTATGAAATGAATATTGTAAGTAATAAATGGTAGGTATCAACCTAGTAAGATTTACGTAATAATATATTTATAAGTAAGAGGTAGTAGAAGTAGAAGTGGTAGGTAAACATGTTTTTTTATTGAACACTTCCTATGTCATTCACAAAAAAAACATTTTTTACAATAAAAATATAATACATATACACTCACAAAACTAGAAAGACACTCAAATAGGTTGATGAAATTATAACACTATAGGCGGGCATCCCTATCGCGTGTGTGAGTACCGCGCGGCTGTAGGTAGTTATTTCTCGAACAGGGCCGACTTACAATACTGTATAGATAATATTACCATTGCGCGAGGCTGGCGGCTGTCGCGGACACGTGGAACTGATACTGCGCCGACACAGGCGACACTGTGGTTGTAGTCACTCATCATACATAACCCACTTGCATGCTGGCTTCATCTGTATTGAGGTGTTTCATTGTTTGAAATAAAATAATATCTCGAAGACGGGTCTTCCAAATCTCTCTATTCTTATGTACACGAACACGATACTTAACTGTCATAGTTTTCCACCCAATTTTTTATGAGTAAGAACAGTAACAATCTTAGACGCCCGCACCGCGGTGTGCGTTATGTGCGGAGCATTACAATGAGGGAGGTAAACTAAGTAGTCGACATTTTAATAAGATCATATCATAGTACTCTAGATACCCTAAGGCGCGGGAACGCTGTATATGAGGTTATAACCACATTGCTCCGTATTGCGAGCGCCGGTGAAGCACGCGGGGAAGTAAAGTGGCAAGCACGCGACACTCGTGTAACTGTTGACAGTAATATTAATGATATCACTTGTGGATAAAAACCCTCTCTTATTGTAAGAATTAAAGTCAAAGACAAGTTATAGTTACTTTCATTCAAAATATTGGCAAAACGTGATCAATAGGTATACGGTTCGGCCTGACAAACTTAAGTGGGTTGGTCGGTCTGGTCACCTGGCCCCCGGGTGCCCAGTGAGCCACTTGCGACCACAGTGAGCACCGACCAATCTCATATTTCAAGATTTTCCTTGTTATCCTCATCAAGTTCAAAGAAAGTTTCGCGATAACAATTTGTAAGATTGTGGAATGTTTCCATCGTTTAAGAAAGTTCCGAGCGGATCATCTCATAAAAAACAATATTTAACGAGATTTACATAAAGAGATCTTGTCTTTAGCGAGATCTTTTAAATCGTCTCCAACAATAGCAGAAGTTATGCCGGAGCATAAATTTACCCTTAAAACGAGCTGATTGGTTTGACCTTTCAGTTAAGTAAAGCTTTTAAGTGCTTGTTTCCAATATTTGAGTTTCTAAATATTACTAACGGCACCTGATGTAGTTGGTAAAAGCCTGTGAACCCTATCAAATGGGAGCTCTCGCTAATCCTAGTTCATTGACGTTCGAACGAGTAAAGAACAAAATCCTAAAAATTCCGCGAGCATTATTTATGGAGTCCGTGAGAGTTTTATAAAGCAACTTACACACCTGCATAATTACGAGCTCCTCTGTACTTACCTCGAACACTTAATACGCCGCCCGGGCACGAACCCGTGACACGTACGCAGCTGTGCGAGCCGGTGCGCGGGGCGTGCAGTCGACTGGTTATTATTATTTCAGAGGTGTAATTAGCGCGCGCTCCCCGGGGTGAGAGGCCGTCTGCACAGGTTTTAAGTAACGAGAGGTCAAGTCATTAACGGCTTGCAAACTGACTTTCACATGAAAACATTTAAAATGAAATAAAGCATGTCCATATAATGTCTACTGCTTCGTTGGCCTATTGGCCGCAAGCCCTATTCGACTGAGCTCGATGTCCACAGAGCAAGTGTTGACAGGAGTCTGGTGGAGGCACACTAGTGTCAGGCAATAAGCTCACTGCGGGACGTTCGAAAGAGACACCGCGCCTCCGGAATATAAAGGGCTGAGGAAGGAACACGGATGGGTTTTAGTCAGTAAGAGTCTGACACTCCCACCCGCCCCATCCATGGCGGGAGGCGTCATTTGATGAGTTCCCATGAGAAAAATAAAAATGCAATTAGCTCCAATGAACACGGACATACCTGAAGAAAATGTTGGTGTTCTACAGGTCCGACAGTAGTGAACTAATATAATATGCGGGCTGATGATCATTATCTACATACCTATATGTCCTTAGCACAAAATTAAACGTATGTTTTCTTTGTAATATTGTGTCCATTCCATTAGGTTAATATTGTCACCAATTGAAAAGAACATAATCTGTTTGAGATGAGGCTGAAAGCATCCCGTGTGTCAGGTGTCGGCTGAGTACAACACACTGTCGCAGTATGGCTTGCCGCCTGGCTCCACTCCTCTACAGACTGGAATTGCGAACTTTGCGATGCAAGGACATGCTAATAATTTATAGCGGCCCTGTGACGTCACAAGAGACATCTAACTGAAACATTGAGATCGTGTCCGCTGCGCGCTGCGCTCTCGTTTTCCATCTGAGTAATGTTCCGACACAGAGGAACTTCTCGCCATGACAACCCAAGCAGTGCGCACTCGCGGCGAGGCTTTACCCGGCTCAAATTATGGCCGGGGTTGAAACTGATACGGTAAAGTACACGAAGGGTTCCGCGGGCCACCCTGCGGTTAGTAACCCGAATACTTCACGTCACCTGTAGTGACTGCTTAAATATCGCTCTATTTGTTCAATACACATTTATTTGAAAGTTCTTGCGAAGTATATTCTCTATAAAATAAATTCGATTCCCAGAAACATCAAACTTTAGAGAGAGGTCGAAATTCAAGAACCATTTGATAAGGCGGTTGTCAGATTATGGTAATCTTGAATTATGGATCGTACGATATTTACTTCGAAGGTTGGATAGCTATATACATGGATTTATTTATATTAATTATTTTTACTTATTCAAGTAGGTAACTAAAACCAAACATTATTATTTACATTTCTTGTACCTAATTTTAAGCTTATTGACGTTATATTATTAGTAGGTATGTATGGAATGAAAAAAACGGAAAGAACACATTCTGTATTTAAGACCTTTGTAACCTATGAATCACAAATAAGCGATTTGATTGTATTTAATTTTCAGCACAGCCAGCAGCCCGCTCCTGGCGACCAGGTGGCCAGGCGGCCAGGTGGCGGGGCGCCAGCTACCCCGACCGACCGACACGAACTGTGACCACGAGCGCAGCACACACACTATGTCCGCTAATGAACATAATAACTTGTTTCAGCTGAGTTTAATTATTCGCTCGGCAGATAACAATCAGGACGGGCATAATAAATGCATGCGGCATCTTCACTGTAAGAAAGTTTCATTAAAAGTAATTAAAATTCTCTGCCGTTAGGACTTTATGACATGGTCACTACATTTATATTTACACTGGTTCAGATTATGACTATGCTCTTATAACAGTTGCGTTAGATAACACGTATTAATTAGTCGTAGTATATGGTGACATACAATGCTAATGAGTACGCAGTGTCTGCGGAGCGGCGCTCGCCCGCTCGGAGCCCGCTGAGCCCGCTGAGCCCGCTGAGCGCGCCGAGCTTAGCTTGCCGCGCGGTAATGAATCGTTTGGCAAGTTGGCACATTTCAACTACAAGTTGGACCATTATATTTGACAACTTGCCGAGTTGCTAACTGAAGTTTGAATAGTTTATAGTGCAGGCGACGGCGCCCCGCCCTGTCACGACTACCGCTTCACTGTCGTCTCTTGTGCCGCCAGTTGGCAGGGTAATCAATTATACCAGCTAGTGTGCAATTAGCCCAATATAATAATATAAGTGTCATTGTCAAATAACATGAATACGAGTGGAGTCTATCTTCCATCTCCACTGCAGCAATGATAATAATATTACCATCTCACTTTGACAAGATGATACCATGCTCCACTCGTTTGTTGCGACCTTTTCATGATCTACGGCAAATTGGTGTTGGTACCTACTGACAAAAACCTTGACTAAAACACCGGAACGGCACGTATCGCGAACCCACTTGTGTTACAGCGGCGTCGGCGCCGAAAGCCAACATTTGTTTATTGTTACGAGTATTGCGCTCATGCACGCTCCTGAACGGATTTCAATGTAACTTTTGTAGACATGGAATGTAGCCCGATTTAGAAAAAGTAATTCTTCGTGGGCGCAGAAATATTACAATGATCAGTTAGAGCGAGCCGGCTCGGGCGGCGCTCGGAGGCAGGCGGCGCCGCGGGCTCGCACGCGCACCCGCGCGGACCGACACACCAACACCGGTTTACGAGCTCGGGAATAGAATTCCTGTAAAATGTGATGTTTGTGTAAAAATGTGAGCTGTTTGTGTAAGAATGCCGTGTTTTGATCTCTGAATAGATCAGCATCACCCGCGTGGGCGCTGGGACAAGTACTTAACTGTGGCAGACACACACGCAGCATGGAGAGACCCGCTTACAAACCCGATTATTTATCTGTACATTTTTAAATTAGCCATTGTTGGATGAGCCTAGATTGTATTCCTGGATACCGCAGTAAACTGGCTACATCGTGTCACGTCAGTCGTCACAATAACATGATAGTAAAAAAAAACAAGTCTAGGGCTTGGAGCCCACAGCCTTGGAGTCGCTCCCGCCCGGCGCCCGGCGCCTGGCATCTGGCGCCCGGCGCCGACGATACGCTCGTGCGCCGGAACGCAATAAGGGGAATGTTGTTGTAAAATTGCATTTCACATAAACATGTATAGGACCTATGTATGTGCTCACGTTGGAAGCCCGCAATCAGATCCAGCATGAGCGCTCGCGGTCGTGTGGCGTGCGGCACACCGCGGCATGCTGCACAGTCCCGCAGGCGGACTCTATTCCCGGCGTACACACGGCTCGCTCACTCTATTACACACGAGTTCCGACACTTTTATACAGATTATAAATCTCGCACTTTAGCACATAATAATGTAACACCATCTATCACGATTGCGAATACCGAAGAATAATATAAATATTTCCAGATAACATACGGTTCTATTGTGATTTACTGCCGCAATACATCACTACGGTTTATTACCGTTATAATATTGTTCTCGTATAAAAACAAGACTTGACATTTTCAATCGGTATTTTATCTACTATATATTGCTTGAATGTGGGCGTATTAAATATCTAGTTTAGTTTTGCTTTTCAATATGGTTCAGGATAAATCAGCCATTCACCTGAATATAAAACGAGCGCCTCCTAGTGAGATCATTGAATATGTTCAATATTCAATGATCTCACTAGGAGGTGCCCTAAGCGTGTAGTCGCTTAGTTTTGTCAGCCCTGGCTGGAGGCCCTAAGTTCATTTAAGGCACTTCACAGGCAAGCCCGATAAAGCAGTTCTCAACCTTCTATGTTGACTTACGAGATGCCATACAAAAAAAAAATACTAAATGATTAACACACAAGTAATTATTAAAACACGCAAAGTTACTAAGTTTAAGCTAAAGAAACCTAAGTAAGTTCCTGCCTCAGCTGTCGCCGGGCTATGTTGCTGCAGATATCATGGAACGAAACGAAACGCTCCACACAAATGAACCACAAAGTCCGGCCACACAGCCGACGCGACGCTCGTCACTCACCTGTTGAGGCGCACTCGCTCTAGTCGTGCAGTGTCGCCCGGGTTAATTGCGCGCCGCACCGAACCGGTTCGATCCGCCACAATCCGGAGCGAGCCGGCTCCAAACGGAATCAATTATGTTGTTAGATGGGTTCTGGATCAATCGCAAAGGAAATTACGGCGAATAAGGAAATACCGGAAAAAATACAAACCGACGGAAATAAGCTCTTAATTGGAATCTACAAACTGATTTCATGATTTCAATGAGCTTCCTCGAACTGAACTGTAGTAGATTATAATGATGAGCCTTGCCGCTACACTTCGTCAGTTTATATAAACTCACTGAACAAGTTGTTTACTGAAATAGTAAGCTGACTCAGTAGTCGCAACATTGACCGTGACTCACGCAACCAGGCGAGCGATCTCTTTCATCTCGCCACTCCGTAGCCGCCTGTTACAAGTACTCATGTTTGATTAGAGTAATATAACAACACAATATACAGGATCTTTCTAACAACAGCATTTAATACATTTACGAAGATTCTTCTGAATATTAATCAATTAATCGAAACGTTTTTGTAATCGTTATTCTCCGCCTGCTCGTAGTAGAGGTTCGTGTTCGGGCAGGGGGAGGCGGGGGTGGCGGGGGTGGCTGGCGGCTCTATAGCAAGTTATTTTTACGTGGAGCTAAATAATAGAGTCGGTGTAACGGCGGGATTACGGGATTTAATGCGGAACCCGCGGTGGGAACATGTAAGTACCGACCCCGATTGTATTGTATTGTTTGTTCAGCGCCGACAATACAATATTTTACTCGTATTATTCACTCACATCAACGTGTTTCTGATGTCTCTCTCGGTGCCGGTGGCGGGGGAACTTACCGCGTGCGTATTTATTTATGCCGTAGTTTATTCTTAGTTGTTATCGCAACGGACTAGTTTAGGATTAAGTGAGCTATTACAATTTCACAATTTATTTAATACAAGTTGCGTACACCTAAAGTAAAATATAATTAATTGAATTCGCTAATCCGAAGATAAGTCCACGCTTAATTATGTCAGTCGGGACCGGCTTAGTGTGTCGCAATTAGCGGCGCTAAGAGAGATTCACTTATGTAGATGTGGACACTGACTGCGGAGCTCGCCGTGAGCGCATGAATAATACATAGCGCCCTGACTTATATACCCTCCCCGGCCCCGGCGCCGCCGCCCGCCGCCCCGCCACCAGGGGACAGGAGACCGGGCAGAAGATCCACCGGAACAGATAGCAGCTAATGGGTCGCTGTACCGCCTGCAAATGCAACGGTCAAACGAATGTCAGTTCTCTCAATCATAAGCGCCACCTTTACTAAATGACACACGTCATGATGCATCGCTAGAGAACCAGCCGCGAGACCAGCGGGCGAGACCGAGAGGAGCTCCTGTGCACTGGTGTCGGTTACACAGACTGTAACTTCTGTGCCAGCCGTGCAGTGTCCGTGCATCGCACAATACGTTTTTTAATTAGGCGCTGTAATCCCCCGCGCACGCTGAGCGCTCGCCACACACGCGGAGCTCCGGCGCGCGCTGTGCTGATGCAAAAATGAACAAACCATCTAGCTAGGCTTATTTAATGGCAGTTACGCCAGATTTTTTAAAAACTATTGATATTCTACAGTAAAATAAAATAAAATTGAATATGTATTTTCATCAAACATTTAAAGGTTTAATCACAAATAATTAGTTTTTTTACAATATTGCATTCCGGTGCGAGGCCACAGCAGGACGCTCGCCGTACAGATAACAATATTGTTAGCACTATAAAAAGTAGAAGATATTCGCAAGTCTACGCTACAACTATGCTACGCGAAGGCTACACAATGGCTACGACTATGCTACGGCGCACCAAAATTGCAAGTCACCCGTAGCACGCTACGCCAGCGCTCAAAGGAGAAACCCTTTAACCCCCCGCGTGCCGCCCCAGCAGCGCAGACAATGTGCGCTCACGGCTTACAGAAAAAAGCGCGCTCCTCGCGACCTTTTAATAACAGGAACACTTTGTATTGCAAAACAGTGACGCTGCTGAAGCGCTCGCATTCATCTCTTGAAAGAGTATTACGGTATAAGAATGGCTTAGGTTGCTCTTTAAACAGAAAATATTAATACTTTGAAGGCACTTTTTATTCTCATGAATACTAATGAAGACGTAATATGATTGCACTTGGTGCTGTTTTACATTACTGCTGAGTGCATTAGCAACTTTGTGTAAGTGATTGCGTAGATCCAGACGACTGTTCCAATATTCGTTGTTCTTAGTAACTTTGTTTCTTGTACGTACCTACAATACTAAAACGTTCGCTTAAACTTATCAATTAAATTAAAATAGTAAAACTTTACACTTAGCAGTGTGTACAATAGAAAGGAGATTGGAGGGAGATGTGTTCGATTAGTTTTATGAACGCTTATATATATTATGTCGAGTGTATCAGAGTTGATAGCAAAAGTTTAAACTCTGTGGGTTCACCGGGAGAGGCATTCCCGTCCGCCTGCCTGCGGTACCCACTCGCACCGGCGACATTTTTGTGGAGTCACTTTACTTAAATTTAGCTTGAAATGTAACAACATAAATAAGTAAGTTTGGACAATTGTGTTACCTAAACATATAATTTAGTAATGTCTTTTCAAACTTCCAGTGGTCGATTTGTTTCTTTTATTTTGGCATACAAGTAGTCGATGCCAGCGTCAAGTAAAAAGTTTGTTCAGTTCCTCGCGTCGCCTGTCAGCCAGGCCAGTCGGCTCGCGCGGCCGCCCGGCGTACAGCCCGGCACGCGCGTGGCGTATGTGGCGTGTGTACTGAGAGCGCAGAGGTAAGAGGCTGCGGTTGCCATGGCGACGAGCTAGCAGCGTTGTGTTGGAACAAGTTTTCCAATTTCCCACCGTCGTCGTCGCTCCACGTCGGCGTATGTCTTGAGATTACAAAAGTTTGAAAGGTATATGTGCTCTGGATATAACCGTTTAATGTGTAATTCCTCGCGATCCAATATAAACCGTTTATCATACCTGCGCTTATTGTTCCCCTGATTAAATGGAATTATCTATCAGATTATTCTAAATATATATGCAATTGAAAGTTTTTCCATATGAAAATACAATCTGGTGTCTTACAATCGTATTCATGATAAATAATCGATTGATATTATCGAAACAAGGAAAGCACAATATCGTCACCGACCGTGGAGCGGGGTGGAGAAACAGGAGCACGGCTCTCGTTGTCAACACGTCGGGGAAGTTATTTGTTCTCAAACAGCAGTGAGCGCCGCATCACAGCCGCTCGGCACCTGTTACGTCACCGCCACAGTGTACTGCGGCTCCTGGCGGCGGGAGCTGCCGCGCCATCAGCCGGCACTTACTGGGGATACTTGGATTCGTCTACAGGAAAACCTTATTCGTTTACCTCAACAACAACTTAAGAATTAACTGTCAAACAGACAACCCCATTATAAAGGACTAGTGCAGGGCAGGCCTAAAGTAGAAAGTATATTATTGTTGCACAGGTGATGCTAATATTTAAGACGGTCCCGAAGAGATTTCACAATAAGCCTCCGAGGGATAAAGAAAAGGCAAATTAAAACAAAAACAATTTCCCTAAAACATGGCCCCGAAGGGTGTCAGCGAATAATTGCCGAGGAGAGCCGGGCGCCGCCGCCGCGCCCACAGAGCGCTTCACTACGGCTGTAGTACTCGTAAGTACTGGTGAGCGCACACATAGCAAACACAACTGTTCACGACGCAGGGAGACCTCGTGAGCACAGACACACTTTCGTGTGAACGGAAGTTGCGAGCCAAAACACCACTACAGTTTCTCAGGTTGACCACAGGCACTAATAATTAATTAATATCCTTCTTCTTGCCTTCTAATGCCACTACG
Source organism: Pyrrhia umbra (assembly GCA_963891755.1). Taxonomy (NCBI): domain Eukaryota; kingdom Metazoa; phylum Arthropoda; class Insecta; order Lepidoptera; family Noctuidae; genus Pyrrhia; species Pyrrhia umbra. The sequence continues at coordinate 14,513,452 of OY982930.1, read as the reverse complement.
TTAATAATTCAAGTGTTTTAAAGTTATGAGGAGGTAATAAAGCTAAATGTGCATGAAAATACACACAAAAGGCGGCTACTTAAATATGAGCGTACATTAGAGCTGCACTCCGGTCGGCGAACAAAACGACAACCTTCGTTAAACACAGGGCTGCCGCAACGCGACCCGCTGTTCGGTTGCTTTGACATTTGTTTCGTAAACGTGTACCTGCGGTGATGTCGGAGTCTGTACACGCTTGCGATATTTATGTTTTATTGTGTATTTATATTGTACTGGCTGTTCCGCTCGCATTCCCCTGGGACTTACTGTACGCACCCGGGCAGGACGTTCTCCTCAACGAGAATGACTTATCGAATAACATTGCGAGGTCGTGAATAGTCAGAAACATACTATTATTAATATTTAAATAAACAATATACTGTGCGAAAATATTACCTCGCGAGTAAACGTAAGATGTAGACATTTAATTAATTAGCAGAGACGGACAAATGCACGAATATAAAAAACCCATAATTTGCTTAGAACAGCGAGAACGTACAATAACACGACCGGCACCGGGCGGCACCAGGCAACCACCTGATGCCTGGGCGCGGCTGGCAGCCCTAATTGGCGACAGCAGCTAATTCATTAGCGACTTGTCGTGGAATTAAAGTGTTTTAATGTTCGCAGTAAATGAACTATGAGCCGTAATGTGTTATGTGTCACACAACAGCACCGCGCGCGGGAGCTCACGTCTGTCACATCCATCAAGCAATTACACACAGGTAGATAAACAAGCGCGGGACACCCGGCGCGCGAACTTTCATATCATTATCATTATATTGAATGAGTCTGACCATTCACATTTCATGATGCAACTCGTCAATAAGAGAAAAGTAATTTCAGTTAAATTAAGTTATTTTGTAGTAAACATTCGTTCAAAGTACTGAAAATTCATAAAAAGAGCACAACATTGACATCACATGACGCGTGCTCCATCGCGCACAGCTGTACCCGCAGCATTATGTGGTCACTTTCCCGACTTGGCATCAAACCTAGGACCACATGACAACACATCACTAGGCGTAGTATTATTTGATCTGTGACTAGACGGACTAGGCATAACTTTATGCAATATTTATATAAATTGATAGGGCAACCTGCAAATAGTATGAGATGCGAGGAATATAGAATAATGCTCGAATTGACGATCAAAGAGTAAAGTTCAGTGTCGTGTACTCGTGCACACAGGAGCGGCGCCGGGCGCGCTTGTTAGTGCTGCGCGAGTATCGGGTTACAATAACAATGAGAGGCCGCGGCGCACATCAAAGGCCGCTCGGTTCGTGTCGCACAGCCAGCGCTGCCGTAACGCGAACACTAGCTATTTACTTCACTTTAACTGTGAATATTTAAAACTTTTTGGTTTGTTTTTATTCAGTGAATATGATCTCACAATTGCCGTGCGATCGACGATGCCTCATGCCTGTTACAATAACATTCACTGTTTTCATTTCATAAAATATTTATTATCCCTTAGAGCTTTTACAGCAAGTACTTGATAAACCGACTTACCAGCTGCCAAACTCGTCAAACTTATATGATGCAGTTGGCGAGCGCAGCAGGCGCGTGCACTCGGTGCACTAGTCTCGCCAGTGACGAGCCGGGCTGATACACCACTGTGGTTGCATCTCATCCAGCAAGTCAGCACATACTACTGCAGCCTAGCACTGCAGCGAAACAAACAGCAGTAGTGGAACTATAATCATATATTGTAGTAGTTTGGCGCGATTGAGTCATAAAACAAGATGAGCTTTTCACGAGCTTCAGGAATAAATCGATCTGGTACAGTGAGAAATCAGTTGCTCGTTTATGTATGTCTTGATCGGGCACAGAGTGCGGTCACTCCGGGCTAGCATGCTCTAGCAGCTACCGACAGATACATTTTTTTTTTTATTATTTATTTATATTGTACTATTCCTCTGATTCTTTTTTCGAATGACAGTAGTCAGGTTTACGTTTAACTTCGGTATAATACCAATAATAATCACGAACACAGATGCAGAAGCCACACAAGCCTCCACGTCCTCGTCGCTGGCGGAGCCGACGCTCTCTGAATATTTGAGAGAGTGCGCTCGACAACGGCGCCCCGAGCTGCAGCTGAAAGCGAAGCTTACCCTCTCACGCATATGTAACTAATGAAGGTTCCACAGAACGAACAATGAAATATACAGGTACATGTATTCGTCACCCAAACTATAAATAAATAATAAATACATAGAAAGCGTCGAGCACGCACTCTAATCGTCTACAATTCTATAACACAACTCGCAATTATCTTATAGATCTATTATAAGACATGAGAATCCTAAACAGTTTGGGATATTATTTAGGAGTAGGAGTAGTAGTAGTTCGGGAGGTTCCTGCACAGAATCAGGCGGGAGGAAACGCCCGGGTGTCACCATTGTGTAGATCGCCCGGAGGACACGGTGGAGCATACGATGGAGGTTTGCCTCGCTTGGGCGGAGCACCACCGTGTCCTCGTAGGGGCGGTCGGCGGCAGCGACCTCCCGCGTCCGGCCCTGGTTCAGGCCATGGTCCGGAGCGAGACGGAATGGGAAGCCGTCGCCTCCTTCTGTGAAGCAGTAATGCTGGAGAAGGAGGCGGCGGAACGCGTGAGGGAGCGACACGCCTCACGCCCTAACCGCCGCAGGAGACGCCACGAGCGTCGGGAGCCGCGAAACGACTCCCGGCCACCGTAGGCGCGGGGCTGCAGACGGTGAGCTATGGACGGCTCGCCGTCCGGCAAGGACCAGACCCGCGTCAGCATCGCTGACGGGCCCTCCCCCAGGGCCATAGCCTGCCGGGGCTGCGGGACGTGCGAAAGAGATACCGCGCCCCCGGAATTCAAAGGGCTGAGGAAGGAACATGGATGGGTTTTAGTCAGTAAGAGTCTGACACTAAACGACGGGAGGTGTCATTTGATGATTTCCCATCCGAAAAAAATAAAATAAAAGCAGTAGAATAAGTTGTAAATAGTTAACAATAACAGCCAATAAAAAACCCAGATATCGTCAGAGCTACACAGAACACACGGTGGTGCGGACTCAGTAAGCTGAAACAGCACCAGTTTGTAAGTAAGCGAGTGGTGACGTCAGGGTTCACCTCCGCGCTAAGTGGGCTAACGCTCCTAGCGCTCCCGGGTTCCGCAACTACACAGGTAAAAATAAAACCTGGGATCGTTGTACGGAACAGTTGTTTATGTGATGTCGGCATCGCTACACAAGAGCTGTTCACAAAGAGAATAATAACGGCACTCAAGTAGCTGACATGACGTATTATTTGTCGGCGGAACCCTAACGTACGGAACCTTGTGCAGCCGCGGCTCGCTCCTGACCGGTCAGAGTGTTATCCGAGAAGTTGCATAGTGGGTGTGTACGACTGTACGCGAGCAGCGCCGGTACATTTGAATAGCTAGGACACTCAACTTGTGTATAACAAAGAAACATGAAACTGTTGTGATGTTGACAAATTAATTCAGATGTAACAACTACTAACAAGCTCTGGCGATTCGCATCTTATATTATATTCTAAAATTATGCTAAAGTGCAAGTTAGATTTCATAAAACTACGGTGCAGTAGCGTAGAGCTCACGCGCGCCCCTGACACTACAGTATGCCGCACACTCTGCAACCCTTGGGTGTCGTGTTGACTTGTTAAGTCTTAGTAAATCGGCTTGGTAGTTATAAAAAAATAAAATATTAGAAGCACACAAAAACGTACCAAATGAACAAACCTATCACCTTCCTATTAAACCCTTATACTGACTAGCTTACACATAACCGACTAAACTTCACAAGAAACATTCCATCCGGAGTCATATCTACATATTATGTATATCGCCGTAAAACCCTGCTCTCTCCACGAGGCGAACAGTTCAAATATCTTCACAATCCAGTTCTACTATCGCATCTATTGTGCGTCTACCAAAGTACACATACCTTACTACATCATACTATGCACTAGCTTCAACCGTCATACATTGCTTGCTGCACACTGCTACAATATTCTCCAAGAGCGAGAGACGCGCAATGGTTAGCGAGACTGTTTTTCTATCGAAATAAATACATGGTTTTGTAACATGTGCCATGTAAATGAGTGTGTGTTTCATCGAAGTGTACAAACGACTATTGTGATCGGATGGGATTAGAATCAGAGACAATTTCCTATGTAGAATGGTGTATGCATAGAGTCAATTTAGATTAGAATAGAACTAAGGAGTTCACTATCGTAATAATCAAAGTGGTCCTACTGGGGAGGAGCAGAGCGGCTGCTCTCAGAGGACGCTGGCCTCTCCAACCGGTGGCAGGTGACAAGTGCTGGAACAGGGACGTTATTTATGAGGTTGACAGCCAACTTGTGTCGTGTGAGAATAAATAATGTGCGCCGAGCTGCGGGCCGCCATAATGTGAACAAATAGATATAACGACAGCGCCATCGCCACACAGTTCAACCTCGTATATTAAAGGTGCGACGTGGAACTTTACAAGCTAAAAATACTGTCCGCCCGAATTATGTTCACTCCATTAACATTAAAGCGTATCGATGTGACCTTTAGTTACCTTACTCATGCAGGTATATTGCTCTACGCATACATACACACATAATGTACAATTCCAGCGTGATCCGAAGCATTCACTTTATTGTTAACATTACGTTAAGCAGTTGAATACGAGTGCAGTAAATAATTGATCGCGAGCCGAGTTGAGCCGGAGCCAACTTTATATTTATGTGTCTTTCTCTGAGAGGGAATTTAAAGTGTTTTATACTCAGGGTTGTTAAGCGCGAGTTAAGTAAGATGAGCTATTAATAATGGAAGTATACATTACAACGAGCAGTATTTGCTTGATGTAAATACAATAATATGTGCGCTCATACTTCAAAAAAATGAAATATATTATAGTATCGCTGTAAGTGAAGACTTGTCATTGGCTCTCTGTTGATAAGTTTGTGTTATTCTAGATTAATTTAGCTGTAAGTCTTCCATGTTGCTTAAATAAATAAATAAAAACCGGCCAAGTGCTTGACGGACCACGCGCAGTAGGGTTCCGTAATACGTTTTAGTTGGTCGACTGTAACTCTGTAACCGGTTAAGCCTACCTTGCTGTGTTTTCCTTTAAGATCATTATATTATAGAATCTGTGATTTTTTTCACATATCTAGGTAAAGCCATTCAAAAGTTATAGGGGGCGAGACGCTCGTATCGAACATAATTTTACACTTTAAGGCTGGGTAGTAGGCCAGTTTTAACAAATTGAGGGGGTGAAGCAGGGGAAGTAGCTCCGCCCACTGCGGGGCGCCCCTCTCGCAGTCGTCGTATCGCGGGGCCTCTACTGTAGTCACTGCTAGGAATAAGTAACTCAAGATTTTCAATTTTAAAACATGTAAGAATCATGTATAATAAATAACCATAAACATCGTGTTCATGTATAGTAATTTTATTTATAGAGATAAGTATTAGGTAGTACCTAATTTTTAAACCTAACCAATTTAAAGGATTGTTATATAAAACAAATCGATTAATTTCGATAATACTGTTATTACCACATTTACATGTAAAAAGTTATTATTTATAAATTATTTCTAACAGGAAATGATCAAGACTAGCTTGTTTTTACTTCTCGATCCCATTCAGGCTTAAATATTAGCCTTTATTAATTTATATCTAGAGAAACTAGCTGACACCAACGGCGCCACCCACGCCTTCTAATTTAAGAGATTTCTATTTATTTTTTTGAAAATTAACGAAGCTTAAATAATTCCTTACGCTAACAGCTATCTTCCAGTGAAAGTCCCATCGAAATCAGTTAAGCCGATTCACTTCACTTTGCATTGAAGATCTGTAAGTAACATACAACTCGAAAAATCAACTTTTTCCAAAAAACTGGCCAGTGCATGACATTTTGATAAGTTTTTAGTCAGAAACAATGCTTTCATGTATATACACCATCTAAAATTCAAAAAAGTCATATCTGTCATTGCTTACTATACCAATTACAGAAATTAAACACGTTTTCGTTTTCCTTTTTTATCAAACTTAATTCTTTCCTATCCTAAAGACCTATCGAAGTCAACACTGCCTTAAAGGTTTTCGTTGTTTTCGCTTTAAAGTTCAAGTTTTGAGAAATGATTTTTCATTCCAGCCATAATGTGTCTATAGATATATGTCAGCATAAGACTATGAATAGTGTTTGCTGACGACAATTCGTGAACTGTACCCAGTTTTTAGAATATTATGTATTCATTTTCGATGGTTCATAGTCGCTCCGTGTCAAACCGTAAAATTGTGAACAAACATGTACTTATCACCCGTAAATCTGTAAACCATCCCTGATTAGTCGGTTTGCAGCAGGTCATTCTGTGTCCAATAGTAAACAAACAATGGGAACAATTAACACTGGAGTCAATTAAAGGAAAATAATAATTATTTGAGATCAAATTTCATAATGTATGTTTACATTTTTTATTAACAATACTAATATACCTACGTTACATGGTAAGAAAATAAAATTCAAAATAAATAATTAGAAAACAAAACAACTATTGATGGTTACATTTGTTTAAAAATGTCTTAACATCAGGTATCCACAATTAACGCGCAAGGTGTGTTTTGTTACCTTGTAGTTAGTTAGCTTAATACCAATGTTTTATATGGAGCGACTTCCTATATGACTTCCACAACCCAGTTACCGGGTAACACATGTATTATTCTTAGAACGACTGATTGTCAGGCTTTCTGGCTTCTGACTACCTATAGCGACTGTAACAAATGTATAAAGAAAGCACAGTTCTGCTATAATTCTATGGATTTCCGTTTTATATCTCCGAAGTTCATGATCAATTTTATAGAACCACCTGACAAAATCAAAAAAGCCCAGTATAATTTAAACGACTATTTTAGCGATAACAACAGATGGAAGCTGTTAAGTGGATAATATAAAAGTGAACACATTTGTATTGTAAATTCGGTGTATTACATTGTATAATAAATATGACATAATATATAAAGTTAAACTGTAATAGACAGCTGTGTTGCTGGGAAGTTTGTTCATCACTGCTTCTTCTTTGCGGCCATAACACTAGGAAGCATAATATATAACATAATGTATTTTGACGTGAAAAAGTGCTAATTGAATTAGCCTAATTTCAATAAACGTTTTTTTTAAGTTTGAGTTTTGAGAAAGGCTTTTTCGAAATTCATCCGCTAGAGGGGAAAATAAGGGATGAAAATTTTGTATGGAGATCAGTCATTTTTTATTTAAAAGAAATGTGGTAATTAGCCTCTAAGTATAAAGTAAAAACAATATTTAATTATTTTTTAGTTTCACTCCTTAGCGTAAAAAGTGTGGTGTATGCAAGCAAACATGCCGCCAGAATTGGAAAAAACTAAACAGCCAAAATTATGTTGTCCACGCGAGCGAAGCCGCGGGCGGAAGGCTAGTAATATATATTTATACCAAGCTACCAGGTTGTCGTGTATGACAGCGAAACACAATGAAATACAAAAATAAATTATGAAAATAAATGTATTTTATAAATGAAAGCACACATATACCTGAAGTATGCGGCCATTGTATTTATTTTCCTATTTTTAAGTCTTGGTTACGGCCTCATTTTTCTCTAAAACAGGGGTTTCAAAGCACAATATCGACAACAGCTATCATCATCATGTTTACCATTCACCTGCTATTTACACCCCTTCACAACAGTTAGTTACATTATAGACATTAAAATAGATTCACTTTTACATATGAAATTTTAATTACGTAGGTTTAATTTTTATAAATCAATTTTATATTTATTTTCTGAATGCGAAAGACCAACTGTCATCGGATGACAGAGTGACATAGACCACCCGTCTCTACGGCGGAGCGCCGTCTGGTCGATGAAACAGATTTATGCAAATAGTTCATTCAGAAAAGAGATGCAATACGAAGAATTTTTGAAATGAAATCGACGGCAATTTTTACACGGTTTTTTTCAATTTGCTCGATAAATACACCATATATTTATATAATATTGCAGTTGTACCTTGTTCACGGAATTCCCTTTCTTTTGGTTATAAAAAATGTGATGGTAATCATTGAAAATTTTGAGAACTACGCGACGAAAAATTTTAACGAGAGGTTACTTTAGGATTTTTTTTTTCAATGTTCTAGACCATTTCTTTAAGATTTTTTTGGGGTTGTACCTGCATCATATACTTAACTATAAGTGTTATTTATTTCTGGCTTGTAACTTGTACCAACGTCTCAATCTAGGCGACGAAAAATTGCCTATTTTATAGCTTTTTTCGCAAAGGAGCGCCTTAAAGCTAGATATTTTACAAATGGCTCTTTTAACAGAAAAATGGTTTTCCCATACTTATTATTTTCGAAAGACCTATCCAACGAGGTATCGTTGGATAGGTCTTTCGAAATGAGGAAATGAGGTATCATACGACGGGATACATGAGAAATAAGAATTTGCTTTGCCGCTCTTTCTGACTAATGGTCTAACAGTCAAGTTGTGCACGAAGCACACGGCGCAGTGGCGTGGACGGAGGCGCGGCGCCGTGCCGGAGGTCGCGCGGAGGCGCGAGCCGGGCGCTGGCTGTGCAGTCGCGTCACGTCGCCGACAGTCAACAAAAGTTTAATTTGCGAGCGGCTGACAGATGCCCCTCTAATTGATAAAGGGAGTGGTCGCCGAAGCGGGACAGCTCTGAGCTAAACTCCGCAGTTTTAATATCAAACTGAAGGTTTTGTTTTCCGTTTATGCTTGCTGAATCGAAAATTAGTAATAGGTACACTGTTTGAGTTATAAATATGGGCATTCAACTCGGGCGTAGCATTTCGGTTAATATAATAAATTGCGGCTTCTAACAGTTGGGACGACTATTGCACATGTTCCGTATGTCTCGAATGCAACCAACGTGTGTGTAACAAGTCGGCTCATTATTTTGGAAACCGCGGGTCGTTACTCTGAGATTTAGCTTCCACTGTTGAGTGTGCACAAACGTTGCAGCGTGTGCAGCATACGCCAGGCTCACTCGCACGCACCCCGAACACATCAGAGATGCTGTACAGCACACTCACGTTGAATATTTCGAGTATTTAAATTACGACAAGTAGTAGTTTCTGACGAGTAAAGCGCTGATCCCCGTCGCGCTGTCGTAGTTGGATATAATTAAAACTACGAAATGAAGCCAGGACGCGCACACAAATTGTAGCGGGAACAAAAGTAATAGTTAAAAGTTAGTGTGAGCAGGGAAGTTATAATGAATGCTTAGCGTCCGGCCCGGGGACTAACTAGCTCGTGGCACTACAGCGGACAAACGCCGCGACTAGGCGCCAGGTACGAGGGGCGCGGCTCGCTCACAGCGACTCGGGACAGCGCGCTGCCGGGAGACCTACTCGGAGCCTTTCAGCTTCACGTTGTATTTACATCAGGCGGCTACCTACGCACACAGTCATTTGGCTCGCACACACTCAAATTTCCAGCTTTATTTTCCGCTTTCAATTTATTTTCAGTAAAAATAAAACATGAAACAAACCCGCTAAATAACACAGAACAATGTTTTTTAAAAGTAAATCCGGACCTAAACGCTCGGTTGACATGCTCCCGCTGAATACATTACGTTAATACGTTTCAGATACACGTAAACAATCCCCCATAACACCGCGAGGCATCACCCCCCGCCCCTCGCCCCCCACTCCCGGTGGTGAGCCGGGAGCGCAACAAGTAGGCAACTGAAACATGTCCGGACAAGGCGGGCTCCCGGGGCGGAGGCACGACGCGGTAACTAAGGAAACAGTACACCTACTAAACACAGATGTTCACTGTTTAATTTTTGGCTGACGGGCGAAAGCTAGCCTACTATTCTATTAATTTTTTTTTATCATTAATTTATCCTTACTAATATTATAAATGCGAAAGTAACTCTGTCTGTCTGGCTGTCTGTTACGCTTTCACGCCAAAACTACTGGACCGATATAAATGAAATTTGGTACAGAGATAGAATAGACCCTGAGGAACAACATAGGCTACTTTTTACCCGGGTGCGCTAAGTAGTTCCCTCGCGATGCGGGTGAAACCGCGGGAAACAGCTAGTTAAACATATATAACTACATTTTAAAACATTTCAATATAAAGAAATTACAAGTACTACTTTAATTATTTTAGCCTTTTTGCTATCGATGATTGAAAACACACAGCTGTGCCAAGTCATGAGTATATGAACATATTCAACTTGACTGATTGCGTGTGTGGGCGAGTGGCGCTACTGTTGTCGCGACACTGTGGCCGCCGGCACACAGATCACGTCAGCGGTGGCTTATTGTGATACTTTGACGGAGGAGCGATGGAGGAGCTCGTGTAACATTATCTGCCGACAGGATGGCATAGTACGCCGACACTGGCACTTCTACAGATTGCGCTCATTACTGTCAGTTCTATGCGCCCTGCTTATATTAGTGTTTAGATGATGTTACAGAAAAAATGTTACGATTTCAATGCTAAATAAGATTTGTAACTTACAACATCAAAATCATGTTTCGTACTTACTTCCATCCTTAACTCGGAGGCGGCTTGACCCGAGCCACACGCGAACTACGACACTTAGTTTCCGTTCGAGCGTGCTCGGCAACTGCCACGTCCGTGTGTGTGACCGTGTCGCCCCTACCTCCGCGTGAAGCGATTCAATCTTGAAGCCCGTTTGATTTTATATGTAGTTCTTTACTTTATTATATTACACCATAAGTGTGTGCAGCTTTAGTGCGAAAATAAACATAACTTCTGTTATCATTGAGTTGGTGTCAGCTATCAGTTAACGGTTTCTCATGTTTACGTCACGTTCTGTACTTACGTCACTTTACAGATGTTCGCATTATTCCTTCAACAGTCGCTAAGCCTGAAAGTGAACGGCATAAGCTACCAGATTAAATTTTAATTGACTTGCTCTCGCCTTGCTAACAAAATTTAACCTTGTTATAATTAAAGTCAGTCTCTTACTCAGAGAAAAAACTCCATGATTCAAGCGTTTTTGTCAAAAATTGTCGAAATTGCATAAGTCATTGTCGTATCTGTTCTCGAAGCGTTATGGAGTGTGCGCGGACTTGACTCCTGATACCCGATACTATCTGACTGGTTCACGGAATTGTGCGCGAATTATATTAACGGAGTGCTGAGTAGGGGATTCCAAATAGAATGTTTGGAGGTAAACCAACAACTGGGGGAACTTGGTGTTTTATTGCGTGTCGAAGTTTGAGGAAATGTGGAATAGTCAGTAAGTTATTGATTCACTATTCAACTATTCATAATGTTATTTGGTCTATTCGTAAATAAATACATGGGATGAAACATAATGAATTACCCGACTGTCGAACGAAGATCCTGTAGGTCTTGCTACTTCAGAATACACGTGGAATACACGGACTATAAAAAGAAATATTCCCGAGTCCTCCAAATAGTTGCAATGTATCCAACAATCGGTATTTATTTTATTTTATCAAAAATCCCGCGTACCGACAAATCCCGGCGCCCAGTCCCGGCGGCGTGTATCGGAAGGTTCCCGGATGCTGCGTCAGCTCGGAGCGGAATCCTATTGTGTTTGATTCAATATACTGGCGGCGCGAGGGGAGCTCAAATATTGTCTCACGTGCGTATTTCAAGTGAAGTGTTTTATCTGAGGGCTCAAATAAACCACTATATTTACACATATATAATGGATTTTGCCAGTCTCGTTGGCGACACCGTTCGCAACTACAACTACCGAGCGTCATCGCCCGGATTCCAATTCCGGCTCTAGCAATGTGTGTATACGAGTTTATCTTGAAAATAGTTTGTCAGCCTCTATGTCATCATCGATCCATTTATTGTCTTGTGATTTCAGACTAGTTAAGTCCATATTTCTGCACGAAGTTTTGCTTTGCCATCTCAATGTGTGCCTACTCACTGGCAAAAGGCTCGCGACCTATAACATGGACCTTCAAAAATAACGTTACAAATGTGGGTGAATATAGTACCTACACCTCTGCCTAAATTCGGGGAAAGCACAGATAACGTTTTCGAGTGTTACCCCACGCACTGAGATTTATGAAACATCCTCAAAACCATTATTTCCTATATCCCGACTGGAAACTAACACAATTCGCTTGCCTTAATTAATTATCTTTATTACATGGACATTAAGCGGTAAAGCCTCCCCAGGTCGCCAGCCAGAATAAACTTCTAAAGCAACTTGGTACAGTAAAAATTTGTTAGTGGCGAGCCAATCGCAAGTCTCTGCCCCAAGCCCGTTGGTACCTATACAAAAAAAAAGCTATATTTTTGTATGAGAAATATTATTACAAGTATAACTTAACTCAGACCAAATTATAACAGTCGAAGAACAACTAATAGCGCCTACTTTACGAGCTACGCGCTACGCCGTAGCCGGCGTAGAAGCGCGTAGCAATATTTTGCGACCCGCAGCGGGTTTGTACGGGTGCTATTGAGTTAAGTCTCTATCTATCATACATGCGGAACGGAATTCTACCAAAGACGATAAAACTACTTTGGTTAGCTAACTTGCTGATTTATATTCATCAAAAAAATATTCAATGAAAATCTATTCATTGAATATTTTTTTATCGGCTACGATCTGTTGCAACGGTCCTGCTTACCGATATGATTACAACTTTATTACAAACAAACATACAAGAGAATACTAATTTGTGTTTAGTAACAACCGATTATTATTTAGTAACAACGGTTGATCTCACCACGACGGTGCCCCAATGTATCAATACAAAATAATAACTATTGAACGTGAATACTCTTGATAGATGATAGAACGGTTGGCTGGAAGCGTCGCGTGCCACATATTAATTAATAACTCCGTAATTGTTCTAAGTCACATTTAATTAACGTGTACATTCATTTAATAATCATAACTGCTCCAAAACACCACATATTTGTTTACGACTTCAAGTATACACCAGCCCTCCAATGTTCACGTTGTTTCATTTCTAGAATGTTCTGGTAACTGTTATCATTTCATTTGCAGCAGTAATTCGAAGTCCGTCTCCGAGGCTCGCTGTACGATCCACCGACAAACGAACTACAGCAGAACATGTCGAGAGTGACACGTCGTGCGCGCGGGCCCTACTAACTGCGCCTTGTTCTGCGATATCTCACTAGTTTCCGACTGTTGCTGATCTTTTCGTTAATCTATTATGGACTGCCAGCTTCTCGAGGGACTTACTTAACGCTATCTTATAAAAAGTAGCCTCTAACCGTCTCTAGGGTTCGTTTTATTTCTATATCAAATTTCATCCTTATCGGTTCAGCCGTATTATCGTAAAAGCGTAAAAAAAACAACACAATTTCTCATTTATAATATTAGTTAGGAGGATTTTTTACAACATACATTAGAATACCGTATCGTACACGACACAGTTGTCAGGCACACGGCGGCAGGAGACGACTTCTGTCCGGCCGCCTCGTGGCGTGGCGAGTGCGGCACGCCTGCCGACCGGGACAAGCTCTTCATAACAAGTACACATCAACCAGACTGAGGAATAATAATATGATGTTGAGCTGTTACTCGTTAGCGAGTTGACGAGGCGGCGCGCGGCGGCTTGTTGTTGTGTCTTGTATTGTGAGCGCGGCGCCACCGACCACCTGTGTGCTACCGGTGTGGGCAGGTGTACAGGCAGGCCGGCTGCACTGACGGTCTATGTATAAGTAGTTAAGTATGTACCACAGACGTATATCTAAATAGACGATGCAAGTATGTGTATCTCGTGTGCGACAGGTGAGTGCAGTGCACTTAAATCGACACCGTTTAAATATGTGTGGTATGTACATTATGTACATAAAGTAGTCTCCGCGCCCGGGTAAACTATTCCATGTGTTAATCCAGGTTACACACTATGTGTGTGTGATACAGCACCAATTCATTCAGTAGTTGTTGCATGGGAGAGTAACAAACACACACACATACTCACACATACTCATACATCCATACATCCTCTCAAGCTTTCGTATGTATAATATTAGCAGATAGTATGTTTTGTAGCCGCCCGTTCGTATTGTATCGAGTAATGTATATTTACAGCAGACAACAATAGCCCGCAAGCACTCGAGCCTCGCAGCCTCACGCTGAGAAGTAATCAGAGCCACGTTACAGATGACAGACACCAACATAAATGATTAACTGGCAGCTCAGCTCGCGCGGGAAATTAACGATTTCTTAGATCATTCAAACTCGTATAATACTTATATAAATCTCCTACAATTGTATGGGACTGACAGACAGACTGACTACTGAGTGGACATTTTATTTAGTTGGTCTGTCTGCGTCTAAGTTTACTCCAATAAGACAAATGTTATCAAGGAGTACAGTGACAAGATTAGGTTTATTTCTCCATTAGTGTAACAGATGAAGTTAGCACCCCCCCCCCCCCCACCCACCCCGCCACGCCACACACCTCACCCCGCGGGCCGGTCACGCGTGGGACAGCTGGACAAACTTCGTTAGCCACGGACACACAGACACAGGTGCTGAGGACGAGTCTATTGAGCCTAGTTAGAGCAGTTCGTCTCTTCATTATAATACTAATACCACTCTTCCATTATAATAAACAGTACAGACGGCAATGCAGTATTAATTAATGTGCAAATGTTCTAGAAATGCAAGCATCTTGTGTGTTGGAGTGCACGAGCCCGACATTAGAAGCCGCCGTTCGTCGGAGAGTTAATTAAATTGTTTCAGATGGACGCGCAGACGCCTCCCCGCAGAGAAGACTGCGTGTACTCGCGTAATGTACTCGTACGAGGGCACTAACACCAGGACGGCCGCGGAATGTGAAGTGGGCGAGAGTGCCGCACCATCCCCAGGCGCAATCTATTCGTGACGTCCTCACACTGAATAAACTATACTTATTTATAAGGCAATTTGAAAAGAAAGCTTTCGAAATACACGCGACTAAAGCAGGCTAATCTTATTCCCTACGGAACAATAAAACCACTCACATCGTAATTAAATCAGTTCCATTGTGAACAGTGAACAACTTAATTGTTGATCTATTTGATGATTAGATAACATTACTTTTTATCACGTCGTTTTTGTAAAACTGTTGTAATGATAACATCGAGCAAGTTTTGCTTCGGGGCTTTACTTGATGCATTTTTCTGCATGTTAGCCATCCAATCTAAATTACTGCTAAACATAAATTTATTACTGATTTCCAATAAACGATTTACCGGAGTAACACATCACAGTAACTCGCTTGAAAAACTGCGAAGTGGTCGCTCTATGATCTCGCAGAATGGCGCTGGTAACAATTTTCTAGCAACAATATTTTTCAACAACATCCGCGCGTTAGAAGCTTGTGTTCGCTGCACACAGCGGCGTGCTGCCGGCAACTTTAAGTGGAAGTTGTCGAGCTACACAACAACGTGGCAACACGCATTAACGACAAACAAGCCACGAGAAACCTTCTTTTAATATTAACTGACTAGCTGTTGCCCGCGGTTTCACCCGCATCCCGGGGAAACTACTTAACGCACCCGAATAAAAAGTAGCCTAAAACCTTCTCCAAGGTTTCTTCTATCTCCGTACCAAATTTCATCCAAATCGGTCCAGCCGTTCACGCGTGATGCCGTGACAACGGAAAACGGGTTTCATTTTTATATATATAGATGAAGATGAAGATGATGATATCACGCACTTGAAGAACACATAGATCTCCTCTGTTTTCTAAGACTTTGTGTTACTTATCTACAGAACTTAATTGAATATAAAATTCTCAGTGTAAAAGTTCACCGAGTCACCTCCTTCCTAGGCATTGAAGTAACCCGTGACGTCACAGCAGTCCCGGCAGCACGCGTCGTTAAGCACACGCCATCCTACAATTACCGAGTATTACGCGACACCCGGCGACAGATAATGGACATCGACGCCACCGCCATTAACCTGGTACATTATACAATTGGAAATAGTTTACCAGTTATCTGTCTAACGTGTTACTGTAATAAAATTAATTAAAGTCTGTGATGGACGATATCTAAATGTAATTGTTAAGATTTGTTTTTTTGGACTGTCCTACATAAAAACAGTTTAATTCAATGCTTGTAAAATGAATGCGGTAGGGGTTACAATAATACAAAATCACTGGTTTAAAACCTATATTATGAACTAAGACAGAATAACTTCCAAAGTCACTCAGAATATACAATCTGTAAGGTCAGGGATCAGATCAGGCAAGTGGCAGCGCCTGCGGACGCGACTGCCGTCTACTATGAAGTGCGCGCTGTGTCGCCGGCGGCGGCGCCGGGCGCACCGCACACAGCGCGCACTTTACACGACGCTCTCGACACACAGACGGACACAATGAACATAAGCCGGGCAGAGCTCTGACATGTTACCGGCCGTACAGACTGCAGTCCGGCTATTTACAAAACAAATCTCCTAGTTACTTATACAATATAACCACCACCCAACTAAAACAAATTTTCTTAACTTTTAAATTTAACTGAAAAATCTATTAAAGAAAACCCTAAATATTTTTGGACCTTCGTTAAAAAACGACACAACTCAAATGCAGTTCCGAGCACTTTAAACTATAATAGCGAAGCGTTGCGCACCGGAAAATCAATATGCGAAGCGTTTTCTACGTACTTTCATTCTACATTTCTAGATACTAGCTCTGGTCATAGAAATTCTTCATCCCATCTTTTTACTGAATCGTACAGTCTTTCTGATATACCTAGCATTGTGGTGAACGTTGATGAAGTTTCCAACTTGCTTCGCAAGTTGGACACTTCTAAAGCGGCTGGCCCGGATAACATTTCATCTAAATTTCTTGTACGATGTTCGACTTCGATCGCTCAACCTATTTCGATTCTCTTTAGGAAATCTTTGGATACTTGTGTTGTACCTGAACTTTGGAAATCGGCTTTCATAACTCCTATTCACAAAAAAGGAGTGAAAACCGAAATTGTAAACTACAGGCCGATATCCAAGCTCTGTATTGTAGCCAAAATCTTAGAAAGAATCATCTATGACCAGGTTTATAGTGCTCTTAAAAATTCGTTTAGTTCCTTTCAACATGGTTTCTTGAAAGGTAGGTCCACCGTTACCAACTTAATACTACTCAATGACTTTGTTACTGACGCCATGGATAACGGTAAGCAAGTTGATGTCATTTATACTGATTACAGTAAAGCTTTTGATCGGATTGACCATCTAAGCTAAATGGCATGGGTATACGAGGTGATTTACTCAGATGGTTTTCATCTTATGTGGAGAACAGGTCTCAAGCAGTAGTGTTAAGTAATTATATGTCTGGTTGGGTACCTGTTCCCAGTGGAGTCCCCCAGGGTTCATTGCTCGGCCCATTACTTTTTATTATCTATATAAATGACATCAACTCCTGCTTGATTACATCTAAACTGTTGTGTTTTGCTGACGATATGAAAATCTATGCCACAATATCATCTTACGCGGATATGATTGCACTTCAGGATGATTTACGTCGTCTGGAGGCTTATTGTCGTGAAAATAAGCTTGATCTTAACCCTGCTAAATGTTCGGTTTTAACATATTCTCGAAAGCGTGCAATTATACCTTCATCGTATAACTTAGACAATCAAATACTACCTAGAGTGAATTGCATCCGAGATCTGGGGGTATATCACGATTCGGAGCTTTCGTTTAAACTTCATGTCGATGCCATAGTCGCTAAAGCATCTAAAGCACTAGGCTTCATAATGCGGCTATCCAAGTGCTTCACTCAAGCCAAAATTTTAAAGATTCTATACTGTACTTTTGTTAGAAGTCACTTGGAATACGCATCTGAAATCTGGAATCCGTGTTATCAAAAGTATATTGATCGTATAGAGAGCATCCAGAAAAGGTTCATCAAGTACTTGTGTTACCATCAGAGAGTGCCCTACCGGTCTGAAGATTACCTCATCCTCTGTAAGAGGTATCATATATTACCCCTAATTAATCGGCGAGCAATCTCTGACTGTACTACATTATTTAAAATTTTCAATAATTCTATTAATAATTCCGATGTCCTATCCAAATTTTATTTTAACGTTCCAGGAAGGTCGAAAAGATGGAACCCACCGTTGTGTGTTCCATTTAGCTCTACTAATTATAGGCAAAATTCATTTATCGTGCGTGCAAGTAGAAAGTTTAATGATTTGTGTAAATGGCATGATTTTGATCCTTTCACAACAGGTGTGTCCTCGGCCAGAAAGTGCATGAGCCTAAACTTTTTTAATTAATTAAGATTTTGTATATTTTTTATTCTTACACCTATTAAACATGTAATGCGAGTCTAGTTTAAGCTGGATTGTTACACTTAATGTTATCTTTTTCTTTTTTGGTAGCAGTGTTGTAGTGTGTTCACACTTTTTCTTTTTTCCAATTTGTTTTTAGAAGTGATGACTTTTAATTGGCTGTCAGACAAATTAACTATTTTTTATTCTGCTTGTTTTAGCTGTTAGTCATCCATAGTTATTAAATAAATAAATAAATAAATTAACAATTTAAACTGACAATTACAATGTACTAATGTTAATTATTAATAACAAACCATATTTTAGAAAGCGAGGTAAACTAACCGTATTTAACACAGAGCAATACATAATACCTCCAATATAAATACCGATATAACCTGAATATCTACCGCTTTATCGAATTTGACATTCCATTAGGCTTTCATACGCAAATACGAGCCAAAATATCGCAAGTAAATGCAATTTATGTAACAGAAAGAAAACATACATATATACATAATTATATATAGGTACCTTCGTACAGTTCACAGTTACGCTCATACATCGTCTGCAAGATAAAATTAAAAGTAAATGTTCGTGCTAGCAGCTCGTGTGCAGTGCGCAGTGTGACAGACATACAACAAGTTCTCGTGTCCTGTATTGCGACGCCTTAAATTAAACTTTTTATTTATAACTTCTTGGAGAGCGTTTTCTCCGTGAAATTAAACGGTAAACTTCCTTGTTAACAATACTGAAGTAATTGCAAGATCTAACGAAGCGGAATGCCACCGTTTTGTTCTAGAGGTCGCCTGTGCGGCCGGGAATTTTACACGCGTAAAATATATAGAAGACACAATAAAAAAATTGAACATGAATAAGCAATTATACACATGAGACTACAACAACAATCTCTGCACGTTCGAATATTACCTTCGAATTTATTTCTGAAATAGAAGAATATTCAGGCAAACCAATCCCTTATTACGTACAGTGTATCATAATTTTATCTGTAAGCACGTAACAATCATTAAGGAACATACTACGGAGTTTCATCAGATTTTGCCACAAAAGCAGAAACCCAATGAACCGCCGGGAGTAATTCCTGCCACGGAAAACGTTTTATAATTTGGGAAGTTAATTTACAAGAGAGGGAAACTTGGTACTCTCTGCCAAGATCACAACTTCGCCTAAACCAATTTAATTTTAATTTTTCATTAAGATGTACAAGAACTCCGGCTTAGCGGTTAGTGTGCGCGGCCACACCGGCGACGTGCTTCTGTCGGCGGCACGGCATTTACTTTATTCGTAGTCTGTACATTCGTTTACGACTAGCTATATGTCATTCCCATACATTTTGTTTTCTATTCTATAGCGTTAGCGTTAGCGTTTTGCCACTTGTCTAGCCCCCCTGTTCATTATATTTAATTATTATTTCTTTAAACGCACACACTTTCAACTGAGCGTGAAGAACTTGAGTGTATAATCAATCACAACAACATCATAATCTTCGTCCTATGCTAGGTTATATCACAATTAAGGATTATTTCCGTTTATTTAGTATAATACTTATATATCATAATAACTATCTAAAGACAATATGTTATCACCGTTTCCTAACGTTTCCTGTGGTATTGAGTGTCTCGCGCCTCACAACTGTAAATGTTCGCCCAACTGTTGGTGTTTATACATAATTGTGGGCGATATTGAGAGATAAATTGTCTTTCATCTGGCGAATAGATGTCTTTACTTTAAAATTAATTGATGTAAAAGCAAAATTAATTTAGGCTAATCAATAAGCCGCGGCTCGGCGCGGGTAACGTAAACACATTCGTCAGAAGCGACGGATTTAATGTCAACGGTGTCGGGCGCTTACTGCTGACGGAACACACAAACACTCGGTTCAATAATACATACGTAATATTAACTTAATGACTAAAGTACAGCTCGCGTGTTCTTAAAACAATAATGTTAGATAAATCGCTGAAACAGAATATTCACGACACCATGAAATTTTCAGCACTGTGCGGCAGTAGTACAGTCATCCGTGTTCTCATTTGCAGCAGTATTCGAACGAATCTGGAAGAAAACGTGACGATGCTCTCCTTCACCGATAGTCAGTGGTATCTAAGATAACACTTAGAAAGTACATAATTATTACCTATGTCTTATAAAATATTGACGGCACGTTTGGCGTAGTGGCTGAGCAATTGGCTGCTGAAAAAAAAAAGAAGATTGGTAAATATTGGTACTCACTATTCATTTGTCAGGTTTCAATACCTGCACGTTCGTACTGAACAGGCAGGTGCAGGTGCTTTAACCTATAGGCCGCTAGGACACACGTTTAACACAGCAGTTATAACTCACTAACAACATAGTGCTAGGTATCCTCCAGGACAAAATCGGCCACTCTCTCCCCGATAGCGATGGCTACAGCAGCGGTGTTGGCACGGGGCACGCGCGGCAGCACGCCCAGGTCGGCCGCGCGCAGGCGCCGCACGCCGCGCACACGCAGCCGCGCGTCCAGCACGCCGCCCAGCGCGCACGTGCCCGCCGCGTGGTACACCGCGAACGTCATGTGGCGGGCGTAGCACCTCCAGTAGCCGGCTCTGTCTTCACTGACACCTGGGCACCCTGGCAGGTCTACATGTAGAAGAGCCGCGTTTCGTTTCCTGAACAGTGGCGTCTCCACTAGCTGTTCGATTATACGGATTGACCGCACGATGTCATCCACATCCCTCTCGTCACCCAGGTAGTTAGGGTAGATGGCAGGACGAGCACTAGGGTCGGAGCTAGCAAGCCGGACATATCCAATTGAATATGGAGACAAGAGGACCGGAGATATTAAGATAATCGCGTGATTCTCATTCGCTTTTATTATTTGCTCCACTACGTCGTCGTTAAGGCTTATTGCACGCTGGAACACTGACTTGACGAAAGGCAATAAATTCCTGTCTAGATACGCGTGAATAATCTGAAGGTTAGGTAGCTCACAGTCGCTTCCATCGTAGCTCTCGTTCAGCAGTTTCCTTCGTCCGAAGTCATAGCAGTGCGAGTTAGCAAATACGTTAACGTCAGTCAAGCCGTTGGAGGTGAGCTGTCCTGATCGCGTGAAAACTAACTTGATCAGCTGTTCCGTCCAAGTCGCAAGCCTTATGATATCATCTTGAACTTCTTCACTTTTATCAACCAGAGCCAGCATGAGTGGCAGTACATGATCGGTCATGTTCGCCCCTACGCCAGGCGAGTCCACTTTCACTCGTATACCCATACTGTGTAAGTGATCAGCGGGCCCGATGCCAGACAACATCAATATTTGAGGAGTGCCAATGGCCCCTGCACTGAGGATCACTTCCCTGCGAGCGTATACCTTTAACGTCACCGAGCCTTGGACGACAGTGACACCACGCGCGACGTTTCTTTTATCTATAATGACTCCCGTGCACAGTGTGTTCTTTGCGACCTTAAGGGTTGTTTTAACGTCTTCTCTTGCTAAAAATCCTCGCGCGGTACTCATGCGCTCCCCGTCGTAAACATAGCCGATAACTTGACTGACACCAATCTGTGACACCGCATTTATGTCAAGATTTTCTGGGAACCCTAGAGACTTGAATGACCGCATGAGTCTGGAGTGCCACGGGTTTTGAGAATCTTCAAAGAACCCGATGCGCATAGTACCTGATGTGTTGTGGTATTGTTTGGACGTCGGTGGCAGCAGGTCTAGGTCTTGTAAACCCTCATATTTCAGGAAATAGGACTTAAGGTCGTCCCAGGTCCATCCAGGGACGGGGATATCATCGAAGTCGCGCATGTTACCCCTCGTGTACAGCATGTAGTTGATGGACGTGGAGCCGCCGAGGCACTTGCCGCGACTGAACCGACACTGCTGGCCTTGAGACGAGAGACAAGATACGTTGTTTGGGGACGTCCTGTACTGCCAGTCGATCTCAGAGCCGAGCAGTAACATAGCGGCGCTCGGGATCTGCGGTAACAGATATAATATGAACCACAATGAGCATCTACTTCAGACTTCACCAGCTACAGTGAAAATAGTAGTCAATTACAAAAACTTTTAGTATACTGTATTATAAAGCACATATTTAAACTTGTTACCTTGGAGATAAGGTTGGGGTCCCCGCCAGCCTCCACCAACAAAACAGTGGCGCCAGCGCCAGCGAGGCGAGCTGCGGCTGCCGCACCAGCTGCGCCTGCGCCCACCACGATGTAGTCAAACCGTTGACCCTCTATGGGTACAGACGAAAGCATGAGATGAATTATGATTTCAAAGTGAAGTAAAAACTCTAACACGAAATTGAAAGTCTTTTGCAATAATTCTAAAATTTTTCTTAGGCTTTAAGTAACTGTCACTGTTCAATATTTCCCTTGTGTAAGCTGGAGGGTGACCGGTCCAATGAACGAATACACATCGAAAGTTAGACGAAGTTTCAATCGGACAACGTCCCACATTAGTTTTTAGTTCAAATTTAAGAAATAGTCTGCAATTCAGATATGCTAAAAAACTAAATCTAACTACAGAACATAGACAGTAATTACTGGTTTTGTGTATTTTCTTAGAAAAAATAATAGCCTGTTATAAAAAATATAAATTGAGAACGCGCACACAAAGGCTTCCAAAGGTATACTTTATGTATCTCTCGGAGTATTTACGAGCGCGCCAGTTTAACGACAGAACTGTCGGCCTTGTGTCGCTGTTAGCGCTAGACTGGCACTAGGTAAGCTCATTTTGACGCTCATTTTGTAACTCCGGCACTTGGCCCAACTGGCGGAGCGCACTCCACGGCGTGCACATGTGCCGAGAGAAGCCGAGTGTCGAGCCAGTCGCGCGTGCCGCTCACTGCTGCTGGCTTCGTGAGTAACACTCAAAGTGGTTGTTTCCTAGAGACGTACGATGCTTCCTGATATTAATTACCTGTTCATGTGTGCGTGTGTGTGGGTGTATGTGGTTACCGAGAGAGGCTTAATATAACGGTTATCATTTTATGTTATTGAGCAGAAACTTGATTTTGTTCTTACTAATACTGATGAAATAGTGAAGCTCTCACATTGGTGTAAGATCTATCATTTCTTAGTTGCGATTGTTCTCCAAACACATGTACCTGTGAGGAGTACTCCCGCTGGCAGCACGTAGGAGTCGTGCAGAAGCGCGCGCACGCTGCACGCGCGCAGGCACACGCACAGCAGCGCGCACAGGATCCTGGGCCAACACAGACAAACATCGCTTGATATGATTTTCAACCTATGAGTGTAAATTTATACGTATTTCACCGACTTATCAATAATAATGAGATCTACAAATAAATTGTCATGTAGTCATTAGGTCCCTATTGATGTTTTGAGATCGATATAGCTCAGCGGACGAATAAACAGCCCCTCAATGTCATCCAAACCTAAAGCAGTCACTCCTCTCTTCGTTTCTGATATTAACCAATACATATATTACAAATTTGCAATAGGTAGATACATCGCCAATAAACATAATAATCTTAATAAAAAATAAAAGACTGGAAAATATTTGTAAATGCTGCAATTTTATTTTATTTTCCAATATTCAGCTTCCATTAGTTTTGTTCCTCGGCGTATAATCGTGTTCTCTACTTTACGAGACGTACACTTATAAAACTCGGAGAATACCACCCCCGCACATTATGCGCCCGACGCCGTAACAAACGATATGTATACATAAATATAATGAGTTCTTCTCTCTCATGCGTACACCAACAGACAGGCTGCCGAATGGGATATAAACGACTCGCTGGCAGATTAATGAGTTGCACAAGCTTTTATCATAAGTGTTTCCGAGTGGTTTTTTATCACCAATCTTATTTTATACGCACGGTCTACATCACAGCTTGGTGCTCACGAGTATAGCATCATTGTCCAACCAATTTGGATACCTAGGCACCTTCATCTCAACAGGTGTCACTGGTCAAAAATATGCAATGAATGAAGATGATACAGGTACCTCTTCATTCACTGAGCAGTTCCATCAAACAGTGAAGGTACGTACTGCTACAGTTAATAAAACTAAAAGTCATAATGTAGTATGATAGACATCGTTGTGTTTGTTCACATCTGATCAGTCAAAGTAGACATATTCCAAAACAAGTCCTCGTTGTAAACTCGGCGTGACGTTGTTGAATACTCACATTAATTAGAAAGTCGACTAGACGTCTGCTAGCAGTGACAAATGATGTATTTCATTAACGAGTAGACACGTTCGTCTGTATACAAACTTTGTCATTCGAGTGCTAACTTACTCACCTGTTCCTAAGCACACACACTAAAGAGTAGGTATTGTAGTACCTACCTATCTATCTAGGAAAATCATGTTTACTAGGAACTAGGGATATTGGTTTATGCTGGGCCTAGTGGCGTCGCGGGGGTAAGTTTCAGATCAATAAGCTGTTCCGGTGATTTATTTGACATAGCAAATATGAGGCGTGAGGCCGCGCCCGCCTCACGTGCCGCCACCCCTTGTGCTCGGTACCGACTCTTACTGAATTATTTATTGATGTGACGAGCAGGCTTTGTGGGATTTACGTATTATCTCATATCGCACAGAAACTTATGTAAGTATCTACTTATAACAATAACAAATATGTATTTAGATATAGGTAAGAATTAGTAACTTCATAAAATGTCTCCTTGATAAAATCAGAGCTAGAGGGTGGCAACTCTCATGTTTTGTAAAATAAACCCGTTGACAGCGAGTTATTAATGGTGGTAATATCGCAGGGAGTGACAGGCGCGGCGGGAGGGGGGGACGCACGGGTCGCCAAAGAGTTGCTCGATGATAATCGGGAAGTTTAAAAAAAAACAAATTTGACGTCAGCGTGACGTGGCGGCACTCCCTTCGCGCTCTTCACGAGGACTGCACATAAAGTATCGTATATTTAAGAGTTTTATTTTAAAAGTAATTGAATAGTACCTAACTGATAGCTGTGTACCATATTGTAAGTCTTTGAATTTACTTACACCACCGTCTCTGTATATTTTAGAAACATTAGTGTACAAAAGTGTTTTTGGTGTCGCTTCAAGAATTTATAATAAAATACCCGATCAAATCAAGAATCTACCTGATCATAAATTTAAGAAAACTTTCCAATAAATACTGACTGACAATTATTATTAATGTTTATTACATATTATACTGTAGATAGATGCATTTCTAACTGATCAATTTTAACTCTTCACTATTGTAAAAAGCTGTTGTACCTATTAAAAAACGCACTACATATTTATAAGATCTGCATTTAATTGTCTCCTATGTTTCGCGAATAATAAATGATTATTATCCTATTTTACACTCCTTGTACAGTTTAATTAAAGTAAAATCTTCAGTCTTCACTGTCACATGTATCTAAAACTCCTCTTTAATATCAAACGTGACATACTTTTCAAGTGATAATAATATTTAACTAAGCAGAACAAATGAAGCTTCGAACTAGTAAGTACCTACCTCTCATGACGACACCGCGGTCACTGATACCGCGGATTATTTACTCGTTTAAACATAGTTTTTAAATAATAATCAGCGACTGCACAGTACCTACATAATTATATTGCCTCCGTGAAACACGAAGGTAGGAAGTGGTGTGTGATGTGCCGGTAATTAATATTAAAACAAAATGCACCTCACCAAATAAGTACAAAACATCAACGGCCGCGAGCAGCGCGCCCCGCCCGTCGGGAATACCAATGTTCAAACGTTTACATGTTTATATGGCTTTGTATGTTCCAACAATCCCAATTCGAGGTAACAAAATTTGACAGAACTAAGTGGTCGAGAGACGACGCCGAAATTTCAGACCTGTAATTACACTGACCCTTCAAAGCATCCACATCGTGACGATAGTATAGGTATAGCACATGCAGCGTCGGCCCTCTGCGGACGAGTTGCAGCGCGGGAGCTCTACTACTGCTTGTACTACAGGCGCCCACACTGCGCGGTATGCGCGCGTATTAGATCCTTGTTCATAAGTCGCCTACGACTGTGACTGATCGCGTTGCACGGAGTGAAACTTTTGTATCTCTCCATGTCGTGGACATACGTACGCGTGTAAGCGGAAATTGTCAGGGAAATGGACGAAATCCAATTGACGTCATACACCGGTAATTTCCGGCGCAGTCGTGCATATGTGCCGCGCTATGCTACTGCTGCGGCACTGGAGCCCACACTACAGAAAACGGTAACTGCGACATCAAAGCGGACCTCTCCGAAGTAAAACACCAATAAACCGAGAAATAGGTCATTGGACTGGCGAGGCAGTGGCGCGCCAACTCACATTTTTGCTTTCATCTTACTGTTAACACTAGAAAACTTACCTACGTTGTCTCATGGCGTAGAACGAAATGTCGTATACAAATACGCGTAGGATAGAGGTGCACTATACATAAACGTATACTTTATATTTACAGAGAGTGTGACGTCACAAGATCCCCTGGGTGCTTCAAGAAGGCGACGAAAGTCTATTCATAAAAATCCCAAACGGGTTTTATTTTCGTTAAAATGCTTGGACACATTTTTGTCACCGCTCCTTGTTAAAGTTATGACATTATTATCTCGATACAATTACTGGAATATTTTCCTTTTAAGAGAAAATACTCTGAAGGAAATAATTTGAATATCGTAGAAAAAATATAAACATACTGAGGGTTTTCCGAACGAAAGAAACGTGAGAGTTTATAGGAAAAGTATTGTTTTAGTAATACATATTGGAATTGGTAGAATATCACGAGATCACAGAGAGTAAAATTATTCGACTGGAATCCAGAGAGAGCGCATCTACCCACTTAACATTACAGAGTTCAGTGCGTTGACCACGTTATAGGTACGTACCACATAGCTGTGCTCCTCTGAGATACGTGTGATCACATCACTGTTGTTCAGAATCGTATACGACTGTACTATACATAGTTGGTGTCCCACATCGGATCACATGTTTACCGTGGCGACATATCGAAAGCGAACTGGAGCAAAGTTTAGCACGACACCTTTATAAAAGCAGGTCTTATGTGATCCAAATGAAATGACACTCTCAAATGTAAAACTAACAATATGAGGCCTCCGGCCGAGCTCCGAGCGAGGCTGTGACCTTCGATGGTAACATCTCACACACCTACACACGAATAGGTAGGTATCTAACAAATTGCCACCTTTTGGTATAAATTACATTTTAAAGTTCAAGGACCTGCGTACTATAAAAGAGTGTAAAGCTCTTTGGCAACTGAAACAGGAATGATGTTTGAACAATGTAATTATTTTTGGGCTCATATCCGTTATCATTAGCCCGTGGGCATCGTTGGTTTAAGACTATTTCTTTATAATGAACAAAGTTGAGGCGTCCTCAACAGTGAGCGATACACTATCTCTATCTATAACATCTAGTGATAAAAACTTCACCGCCATATTTGTTTTAGGAACAGTCTACTTACTGTCATGAATTGTACATAGATTTTCCCTAAAACAGTTTTGTTAAAAGCCCATCTTAGGGAGGCTCAGAGGATGTTACCGACCCTCTTTACTAAATCAAATAAATGCGCTGGAAGAATTCGGTGAACGAAAAAGAATGAATTAGGAATATTAAAGTGAATTAATGAACGATATAATGAAGTCATTATTTTCTTTATTGGAAGAAACGGAATCGGTTTCTTTGTGATACGGACGCCTATAAGTACTTGTGCGGGTAGGGGCTCACTTCGTAGGGAAATTTACGCTGGCATTTTATTAAAGAAACATAAATTATGCACGATAAAGATTCCTACATGTGGATGTAAAGCAGTCCACAAATATAAAATACCTAACGAGAGCCGCACCCGAATGTCAAACGTAATATTCTATACACTTACCTATATCTCTATATCGTTAATGTTATTCTGAAACAGATCGGGCCCTTCGATCGCACAGCAACAAATAATCACCTAAAAGATAAAAAGAAACCATCAACAATATTATTTCAACCTCAGAAATCGACACATTCATGAATAATACATGTAATGTAAATCGCTACATTAAACCTATTTTGAACGACCTCTTTTACTTAGGAGGCCGTTCATTTGTAATTAAGAAGAGTTTTGACAACTGTGGTGTCAACGGATATTTATTTAATAGTTATAATATTTTATTTTATGGAAAATATGAACATTAAATGTTGTTTCTTTTAATTTCAGGTTTGTAAATAGGTTTTTATTATTATTCCGTTTATTCATTTTATAACATATTATTTACATTTTTAAATATTTAACAAACTATATATAAAAAAGAAAAACATTTCAAAATATAAAAAGTAGTATCCCACCGGTAACGAGACAGAGTCCAAGCTACCGGCGGTCAGGGCTCTAGAGAAAGGAACCTCCTGACGATACGCGCAGTGTCTAGGAGTACTGCTTTCTGTATCAAGCCCTTGATCCAGCTGCCTAATGAGAGCCTCTTTAGATGTTGGTCGAGGCTCTTGGCTAGTAGTCCATTGGCCGAAATGACTATCGGCACAATGACTGCTGAATCCACATGCCACATATCGACAACCTCGTGTGCCAAATCAAGATACTTGAGTTGTTTATCTTTTTCAGCCTTCACGAGGTTCTCGTCATGCGGCACAGTGATATCAATTCAAAATTTCAAAATTCAAAATTCAAAAATCGTTTATTCAAGTTAGGCTGAAAATCAGCACTTTTTGAACGTCAAATTTACAAAAGACAGCCCCCAAAATGCCCGCCCTTCACCACTTCCTATGTGTTTTAGCTGGGAAGAAGAAGTGGCGCAACAAACTCCCCAGCAACACATGTCTGTCTGTAAGGTTTGAAGAACCATCTTTATACAACATTAAATAATTGTAAAAAAAATACATTTAATTAGGTAACATTTTTACACATGTTGACTAGCACACTCCATTAGTAGTACCTATATCCAAGAACTCAAGCAATGAATTACTTAAATATTTACTCTTGTTTAAAAATATAACTAAAGCCTCCATTAAGTGAAAAATAGGAAATAAAGGGCGTGCTCACCTACATGTGTAAGGTTGGGTTGTAATCGTGTTTGTACAACATGACCATGGTAAACTAGGACCACACCATTTTTATCTAGAACTTAATGAAATAAACGTTGTCAGCAAGACGACCAGGCACCGCTAGCAGCACCCGTTCACGAGTATAACGCAAGGATCAGCCATCGCCTCCCTCGCCATCTTTGAGGGAAGGTGGCGACCCGACCCCGACGCTACCGCTAGCCATGACTTCTAAGGGAGCATGACGTGCTTGCTGCGATTCAAACAAAATAATAACTAATGAGCGTTGAAGTCACTAGTAATCCATATAGCATACTGCAATACAAATCATTATTTAACAAATAATGAGTGTACTATGTCAATACCATCAACAACAATGAATTTAAAATAAAAAAAATAATAATGTCAATCAATATAAAGCTATAATGATAACCTGAAGTTGTCTTGCGTTTAACATAGCGACCAACTACTCTTATCATTCAAATAATCGTTAATGCTATAATATGCCTTCTGTGAAAGGACAGATTTAACTTTTAATTTAAATGCATTAAACGGCAATTCTAATAAAGATATTGGAAGTTTATTGTAAAAGCGGATACCTAGCCCCACAAATGACCCATGAACCTTGTGAAGCCTGTGAATAGGTACACAAAGTTTGTGTTTATTTCTGGTATTGATATTGTGGACATCACTTTTTTTGGTGTACAGGTGTATATTTTGCCTAATGTATAATATGTTGGCAAATATGAATTGCGATGCCACAGTGAGAATACTAATTTCTTTAAAAAGCTCTCTAAGCGAATGTTTACTACCTAACTGGTATATTGCTCGAACAGCTCGTTTTTGAAGAATAAATATATTCTCAATATCTGCAGCTTTGCCCCACAGCAGAATACCGTAGGACATGACGCTGTGAAAATAGCTAAAATAGACTAATCGAGCTGTGTCTACGTCAGTAAATTGTCTTACTTTCCTGACAGCATAGGCAGCAGAACTAAGCCTTCCGGCAAGACTAGATATATGTGAACCCCACTGCAGTTTTGTATCTATCGTTATACTAAGAAATACTGTGGACTCCACAGATTCAAGTACCTCGTTACTGAGCATAATGTTTGGTCCTAGGTTTTTTACATTAGGCAAAGTGAACTTAATGCATTTTGTTTTTTTGGCATTAAGAACTAGGTTGTTTGTCGTAAACCAGTGCGTAACCAATGAGAGTGCACTGTTCACGTCATCGAACTGCTCTCTATTTCTATCAACTTTGAATATCAACGAGGTATCATCTGCAAACAATACAACATCACATATAGTTTTTAAGTGGTATGGTAAATCGTTAATATACACTAAGAATAAAAATGGACCTAGTATTGAGCCCTGAGGCACACCTAGCTGAACTGGAAGCCCTAAAGATTTTGTACCATTAACGTCTACACATTGCAACCTGTGATGTAAGTAAGAGTCTATTACGTTAAGTGCTCCGTTTTGGACACCGTAATAGCGCAGTTTGCGTAAAAGCGTATCATGATGAACGCAATCAAAAGCTTTGGAGAGATCACAAAAGACTCCAATCGCATTTTGCGAGTTTTCCCATGCGTTGTAAATATGTTTTAGAAGAGCAACACCAGCATCTGTAGTTGAACGACCTTTTGTAAAGCCTTATTGTTCACTATGAAGGAGGCAATTAAAATTAAAATATCTTAATAACTGCTTGAGTATCAGCTTTTCAAAGATTTTACTAAAAGCAGGTAAGATGGATATAGGTCTAAAATTACAAATGTCCGTCTTTTTCCCTGATTTAAATAAGGGTATGACTTTACTCTGTTTCATGAGATCTGGGAAAACACCAACATCAATACATTTATTAAATGTTATGGCAAGATAGGGCGCAACAATGTCAATTATATTATTTAAAAGTTTTATAGAAATGCCCCAATAATCCCCAGTATTTTTTAACTTCAATGTATTAAAAACTTTAATCACATCAAGTGGTGTTATGTGTTCAAAACTAAATAAGGAATTACATTTAGGCACACTACTATGCAATAGATTTTCAGCGTTAGCCGAGGAGGAGCTTAAGGAGCGAGTCGTAGTTACTGGTATGTCAGCAAAGAACTCATTAAAAGCTTTAGCTACGTCAGCTACATTACTAACAAGTTTGTCGTCAATTAAGATCTCAAATTTGTTTTCATGTTTAACTGACTTCCCGGTTTCACTGTTAATTATCTTCCAAGTTGTTTTAACTTTATAATAATCATTGTGCGGCGCTCTAATCGATCTATCACCACTATGTCAGGCTTATTAGCTATAATATTTATTTATTTATCTTCAAACATTTATCATTACAGGCTGACCGAATGCGATAAATGCAAAAAATAGTCCTGTCAGTGATGATAGATCGATCCCAGTATAGTGTGACATGGTCATTCTCGAGAACTGGGTCGGGCACATACCTGTAATATGGTACCTCATAGTCTACAAGGCAGTATCGCAAAGCAAGTTGCTGGTGGATAATCCTGGCCACTTGGTTATGTCTGTGCAAGTACTCGCCATTGGCTAGACTGGAACAACCGGATATTATGTGTCGGATCGACTCTCCCGGACGGTGGCATGCCCGACAGATGTCAACCGTGCCATCCTTCACAATATACCTTCGGTAGTTCCTTGTCATCATGACTTCATCCATAATTGCACAAACAAACCCTTCGGTTTCTCCGAAGAGATCCCGAAGCGTAACCAGGATATGGACGCTAAAAAGTCAACATCAGGCCCATGAAGGGCCCGGAAGTAGCGTCCGTGTAGCTCCTTACTCTGCCATACCTCCATGCGGTCCTTAGTATCCAGAATTACAGGCTTGCGCCAATTCTCGTTAGCCAAGGCGAGCGGGGTGAGTCCCTTGTCCACCATGACTACATCCTTATGCATCCCCATTTCAGCCTTCAGGAAATATTCCCTGAGACTGCATACCTCGCGGTTGTGGAGGGTCTTCGCGTTCAAAAATCCACGCCATCCTAACTTCCGCGGGACATACAGCCTCATCACCGAAGACTGCGGGTGATACGTCCGGTATGCTGTCAAAAGTGAACGTACTCGTCTATCCAGGGCGTCTAATTCCGTTTGAGTCCATTTGAGTATGCCAAAAGAGTACATCAAGACCGGCATGACCCAACCATTAAAGGCCTTATTCTCGCCCAACAAAACGCTATTAAAAACTTTTTTCAAGCGGATAAAGAAGCGCTCCTTCAATGATTGCTTCATGTCAGTCACATTAATGCCTAACGCTTCTGACATACCCAAATACTTGTAAGTTTCAGTTGAGGAGAGGGATCTAAGGTTTATGGAGTTCGAGAGCTGTGTTCCCACGGACTCTACAATCTCACCTCGCTTCACATGCATGACTGCACATTTGTCCACACCAAATTCCATTCTGATGGCATTACTAAAAGTTTCCGTTACATTCAGTAACTCCATCAGATGCAAATTGTTGTGGGCAAAGAGTTTCAGATCATCCATGTAAAGGAGGTGAGATATAACCCGACCTCCTCTTCTTAACCTAAAGCCCAGCCCTGAACCCTCCAGCAGAGTGCTTAGAGGGTTCAAAGCAAGGCAAAACCACAACGGACTCAAGCTGTCGCCCTGAAATATACCTCGCTCGATCCTAACAGTTTCGCTGTTTTCTTGGATATGTCTACATCCTGGATAGCGAAGGACCGTCCTCCATTGCCTTATACATGACATCAGGAGGTTGCGTAGATTTGCATCAATTTTATACAATTCCAGCACCCTCATGAGCCATGTATGTGGCACCGAGTCGTAGGCCTTCTTCCTGAAACAGAGAGAGCATCCTATTGCGGTAAGCAGTCAGGTTAATTCCCCCCTCTGTAGCCCCAAAGTACGCGCGCATGACGTTTTCGTTAATAGACTGTGTCCATCGCATGCGCTGCGCGTCTGCGGGTGCGGGGACCCTGTCAGAAGCCGGTGGGCCTCGAGGTCCTAGGCAGTCCGGTGGCCGGTGTCCTCCTCGCCGACGAGCAGGTGGTGGAGATGTCGGCGGGGAGAAATACTCGTCGCTCGAGCTCGACGCGACTGCAGCCGCCGGTGTCGCTGGTGATCCAGGGTCCGGCGGTGGCGAGGCGGAGCTGAGCGACGACTGCGGAGGTGTTAGGCGTGCTCTTCTGGTGGCCGCTCGAGTCAGCATCACATTTATGCTTCTTTTTCTTTATGGGTTTTATTATTATTTTGTAAACGTAATGTAAACAAAATAATTAATCTAAGACAGTTTGGTTACCAAAAAGGCGTCAGTTGCTCAGATGCTATAAACACTCTCATAAATGACATCATAAATAAATTGAATAACAAAATAAAAGTGGTTGGGTTATTCATTGACCTCAGCTCTGCTTTTGACGCAGTAGATTACGATCTTTTACTAAATAAACTAGAGCACTATGGTGTCAGAGGCAAGTCTTTACTACTTTTAAAATCCTACCTACAAAATAGACGAATGTTGGTCGAAATAAAAAGCGTTGATGAAACAAATCATGAAGTGGTAAACACGTCTAAAATTACAAATATACAACGTGGTGTTCCCGAAGGCTCAATCCTAGGACCAATACTTTTTATTATTTTCACAAATAACTTAATAAACTTTATGCATAACGTTCAGCCCGATGTCAAACTTGTTGTCTTTGCATATGACACAAATATAATAACTGGGGCAAATGACTTAAAAGAATTAACCATAACTGTAAATAAGTGCCATGAAAATCTTAGTGATTGGTTTTCAGCCAATAGGCTTTTATCAAACACTGGTAAAACTAACATTATTTTATTTAAGACTACAACTCGCAATAAAGATAATTTAGATATACGAATTAAAGAAGATAAAATTGAATTAGTAGACAAAGTTATTTTTTTAGGTATATACATTGATATGAATTTAAATTGGAAACATGAGCTAGCTGCTATTGACTCATCTAGCTATCTCAGTCTCTATCTTTCATCAGGATGCTATGCACTCAGGAGCCTTAGAGATATTTTCGATCTTAAACAACTAAAACCTATATACTTTGCGCTGGTAGAATCGCGATTAAGATACAACATCATGCTCTGGGGAAACAGTTGCAGTTATAACTATCAGAAAGCGTTTATCTTATAGAAACGTGCCATAAGGACTATTGTTAGGATCTCACAAACAGAGTCATGCAGAGAACATTTCAAGATTTAAAAATACTAACAGTTCCAAGCTTATACATATTAATTATACTAAATTTCTTTGCTAAGTATATTTATCAGTACGAATCGCAAGAGGAACGTAAGATAAGAGAAAGTAAAAGAAGGAAGGAGTTTAAACACAAGATGTCACCAAATTTTAATATAGCTAAGCATTGTTCCGGGTACCAAGCAGTGGAATTGTTTAATAGGTTACCAACTAATTTGAAGTTATTAATTTATAGCCCTCATTTATTTAAAAATGAGTTAAAAGCCTTCTTGTTGGAAAAATGTTATTACTCGGTGTCAGATTTTATGTCCAATGTGAAAATATAATTTATTGTATAAGCTTTCTTTCTTTCTTTGTTGAAATTGATTAGATATACTTTTTATTTTAATACTATTTCTATGTACCTACCTATATTCTACACAATGTTTTATTGTTTGAATAAATACATACATACATACATCTTGGCTTTAAATATCAAGCAGGTTCATTGCTTGAATATGCTTTGAAAAAAGAGAAATTATTACTGGAAGTTAGAAAATCAATTGAGACTGGGACACTCATAGACTTTATAGCATCGGGCTTACCTAACTATGTGGGTGATAAAATTGATAGAGAAAATTTAAAAGAAACTGAAGACCTTTACAATGAAATAGGAAAATTGGAACATCTTGTTGAGAAGAAATATGGAAAAATGCCTAACATCGTGAGGATAAAACACCATGCCCAATTTGTATCAATGAGAAAAAAGCGAAACGTTACCATCCTGAGGCTAATTGCTGGTTTAAAATTAAAAATCAAAAATCAGTTGTTAGATCAGAAAATAATTCGGAATTGGAAATTGAACTCAATGAGAAGCATCCAAAAAACTAGAGATTTCACCATTAATAAACATAAAGTTACTGTTAAATGACACTTTGGAAGTTTCTGGAATTTATGACTCAGGTTCAAATGTGTCATTAATAAATGCTAAATTATTGAAGTTACCGCAAAAAAGTAAAAACGGTATACAAGCGGTAAACTTAAAGACTATTAATGGTGAGAAAAAAACGAAAGGTATGATAACATTAAAAATAAGTATGAATCTATAACATTGAAAAAAATATGGATATTTTT
This sequence comes from Pyrrhia umbra, assembly GCA_963891755.1. Classification (NCBI taxonomy): domain Eukaryota; kingdom Metazoa; phylum Arthropoda; class Insecta; order Lepidoptera; family Noctuidae; genus Pyrrhia; species Pyrrhia umbra. Next base: position 14,477,812 of record OY982930.1, on the reverse strand, counting down.
GTAGTAGATAATGAACATTTTTATTATGAGTTTCTAATTGGATTGGATTGCATTTAAAACTTCAATTTAATACAAAATTAAGAATTAGAGATTAGACAATACCATCCAAAGGAACAGAAAATTTCTTTAAATGAAGAAAATATTAAAAAGAATATCTACGAAACAAATGCTAATTCAAATTTAGAAAATGTTAAGAATTCTGAAATATTAGATACCTGAGATAAAGAAGGAATTAAACAAAAAATTGAAATAAACTTCAATGAACATATAAATACGGAAGAATTTGAAATCTTACTAAACTTTCAAGATTTATACCAACAATCAGAAATTGTTAAATTGGTAGAAAAATTCAAAGAAGTTTTTGCTAGAGACAAATATGATGTTGGCACTGTAAGAGATTATGAAGCTCATATTGACTTGATGGTAGACAAATACTGTTACAAACGTCCATACAGATGTACGATCGAAGATAGAAGAGAAATAGAAAGTCAAATATCGAAACTATTAAAGAAGAATTTAATCGAGGAATCTTACAGCCCATTTGCTGCTCCAGTAACTCTGGCATATAAAAAAGAAGATAACAGGAAGTCATGGTCATGTATAGACTTTAGAGAGTTAAACAAAATTGTGGTTCCCCAATCACAACCTTTTCCGTTAATCGAAGATCTAATGGTGAAAACTGTAAACTGCAAGTATTTTTCGACTTCAGATGTAAATTCAGCATTTTGGTCTATTCCTTTGAAAATTCAAGATAGATACAAAACTGCGTTTGTAACACAAGAAGGCCATTTCCAATGGACATGCCTTCCATTTGGACTGAAGACAGCCCCAGCTATATTCCAAAGAATATTGAGCAACATTATTAGAAAATATAAACTCTCTAATTTTGCAGTAAATTTTATAGACGACATCTTGATTTTCTCAAAAACTTTTGAAGAACATAAGGAACATTTTTCAAAATTAATGGAAGCAATACAAACAGAAGGCTTTAGAATAAAATTTTCGAAGTGTTCTTTTGCAAATCATGATGCCAAATACTTGGGCCATATAATAGAAAATAATTCAGTCAGACCTTTAAAAGATTATTTAACTGCTGTCAAAAACTTTCCTATTTCAGAAACAAAAAAATATACGTCAGTTCCTAGGAAAAATCAATTTTCACCATAAATTTGTGCCACACAGTGCAATTATACTGGACCCTTTACACAGAAATTCATATGGTCTACAGATTGTCAGAAATCATTCGATAAAATAAAATCAATGCTATGCTCAAAACCAATACTAAAAATTTTTGATCCAGACTTACCTATAAATATTTATACGGACGCTAGTATCAAAGAAGTGGGAGCAGTATTGAAACAAGAAGATGAAAATGGAAACAGTAGACCAGTTGCATATATTTTTTAAAAATTGACCGAATCCCAAAAGAAGAAGAAAGCAATATATCTAGAATCCCTGGCCATAAAAGAAGCGGTGAAGTATTGACAACATTGGCTAATGGGAAAGGAATTTGTTGTGTATTCAGACCACAAACCCTTTCTAAAAGTAGTAAATTTAATAAGTCTAGATGATATAAAACATGACCAATATACAAACTAATATTGGAGAATGAAAGGACCATGGGCAAAAATGTATGAGCTCCGTCCCCACCTACCAACACAAATGAAACTGGTGCCAATTGTTCCTAAAGTATCCACTATTTGATATAAAAACGTTTTTTTTACATAAATCAATGGGGTTATAAAAATAATTGATTATTAACAAGCCGGCCCGGCGAACTTCGTACCGCCCCATATTTTTATTTTTTGATATTTTTCCGATGTTTTAATATTTATTCTGTCATTTGGGATGGAGACAAATACAACTAATCAAAAACCATGAAAATCGGTCTAGCCGTTCTGGAGTTATCCTCACAATGCTTATAGTAAGCAAATAAAAATATTCAGTGTATTATTATTGCTCGTTAGAGGAGCTCATGGCTAAGTAACAGCCGCGCAGGTTGACGGATCAAATGCACTTGCATATGCATGCAAACGCGTCTTCATGCTGCTGCGATTCTCCAGTGGATTGGAGTGTCGCAGTGTGGATGACGCTTGAATACATGCGTCGTCCAGGTGAGTTTATGTATAATGGCCTCTGCTTGTTGACTGAACTGTGGGGGCCGTGCCGAGTTGCTTGATGTGACTGAAGGGCGTGACCAGGCTTGCGCGTTAGCTACAGGCTAGGTGGTCATGAACCCGAAGAAACCATGAGTGGTTGCTGGCTGGGTGACACGCTGGTTGCTGCTCGATGATGGTAGGAGGTTGAGGGAGAGTTGACAACGATGTTGAAGCTCTTGACATCAGGAGATTTGGCTGATGTTTATCACGTCGAGGTCACGAATATGGAGTATCACATCACATTATACACCGCCGTCCACACACAGTACACAGTATCAAATTCAGTTATCACCAAGTCCTTTATCGTGTACGAAATATTTGCATAGAAAAGTTAGGATACTAGGAAAACCCAATGCATTTGGGCAACGTTCCCATAGTAAAAAATCATCAGCTTGATAAGATGTATCAATTGAGCTACATTTCATTTCTGTTGATGGGTGGGGACGATTCCGCCCATGGTCCTTTACTACAAAAAAATAAAGGAAGAAGAAAAATTATACTATCAGAAGAACTAAGCGAAACTCTAATTAAAGATGTCCATATTACTTACTGCCACATTGGAAGAACTCAGATGACAAATAAAATCACTACATTTTACACAGCAAAAAATATTATTGCAAACATCAAACGAGTTTGCGATGAATGTGGAATTTGCATGTCACATTTGAGTCCAGTAACACGCCCATTCGAGATTGTATCTATAGATACCATTGGAGGCTTTGGAGGGTCAAGGTCAACTAAAAAATACTTTACAGCTGTTGATGCACCATTTTCAAATGGGCTAAATGAAAGGCTAAATCAAACTTTAGTCAATAAAATAAGATGCAAATTAAATGAAAAAGATAAGAAAACAGCATAGACTACTATTGCACAAAAATGTGTAGGAAAATACAATGAAAAGGAACATACAGTCACAAAATTTGCTCCAAAATACCTTTTGGAAGGCGAAAATGTGAATGTTTTACCACAAGAATTGAAATCAAGATGCACAAACGAAGATCTGAAAAGAGACAGAAAACTAACATTTGAAAATACAATTAAATCTCACAATATCATTAAAAGATTATTTGACCTTCATAGAGAAGAATACAAGTTTGAAATAGGAGGCAAAGTCTACGTCGAAAATGGAAATCTAATAAATAGAAAGAAAATGCATCAATTGAGGATTGGACCATACACAATTTTGAAGAAGGTTTCAAATTCCATCTATGAAGTTGATGCCGGACACAAGAAAGTGGAATCAAACCTCTACCATATTACAAAACTATCACCAGTAATTGGTGTGTAAGTGAAAAATTGCGTGCACTACGAATCGCAATTATTTATCTCCGGAGGGGGGAGATGTAATGTAAATCGCTACATTAAACCTATTTTGAACGACCTCTTTTACTTAAGAGGCCGTTCATTTGTAATTTTAGAAGAGTTGTGACAGCTGATGTGTCAACGGATATTTATTTAATAGTTATAATATTTTATTTTATGGAAAATATGAACATTAAATGTTTTTTCTTTTAATTTCAGGTTTGTAAATAGGTTTTTATTATTATGATGTACATATCATCTATGTTGAAATATAAAATAAACTTTTAATTTCAGAAAGCAACGCATTTCATTATATACATATTACACAGTACACAAATCCAATAAAATTCCACCGCGGGACATTGCGGCCGGCTGGCTCTTGATACATTACATACTGTACACAAGTACACAGTACCTACACAGTACTCACTGATACATAATACACAAGTATTGTAACTTACAATGCGCCAATAAAAAGCTTTATGTACTTACAGATTTTTTGTAATATTTTCAAAAATATTGTGTCGCGAACAAGTAATTTACTTCAGCCGGAACAGCGAGCGCGGTGAGCGCGGCGAGCGCGGTGAGCATGAGCACGGTGAACACGCGGCGCTTTCACACAGAGAAATAACGACGATTATGAGCTGTTTCACGCACAGGTTTATTCGTCTTTACGTCAACAACAACGTTATTAAAAATGTCTGCGACATCAAAGGCTACGTATTAGAACAATGTATAGGAAGAAACATGTGAGCTGTTAATTGTGTGGTATCAAGTTTACGCTCTGTATTTATTTTATTTTATTTGTAGAGACGACTAATGCAATAAAATGCTTCGTTGGTCTATCAGCCCGCAAGTTATCCTTGAAGATTTTCTACTTTAGCTATTAGCACAACACGTAGGTAACGTACGTAGAAAACCCACTTTGTGTCGGAGAGGATCACTCCGGCCGAGGATACCACGCTGTGCGAGCTAATACTCGGTCAGCTCCCACTCACAGATTGACGTTTCCAGCGGCGTAGAGAGGTATGCCTCCATTTGCATACAGATTGCATACAGGCACATTCTCGGATGTACCCCACGTACGTTACAAACAAAATCCAATTTTACGGTTCTCTTTGAAACTGCCATTTTTACATCGTCATCCAATAATGAATGTTTCCTGCGTCGTGTACGTATGTGTCCCACTGACATGAAGATATTCATGACTTGATTTGCGTGGATCTATTTATCTTGTGCATTAGTAGGTAGTTCAGTAATACAATAATTAAGTGGTTAAATATAGATATATAATGTTAATATCATATATTATATTATACAAGTTCAAAGTAATGTTATTATAAACATCTTCTCTATATCTTCTATACTTATAATAAATCTGTAGAGAGGTCAATTCTGTACATGAAATATATTTCCAAAATAACTATCAGGGGGTGATTAGGGATCGATACTGATGCCAAAAATGCAATCAGTAAATTTTTTGTCTGTCTGTCTGTATAAACTCTATAGAAACAAAAACTACTTGACGGATTTTAACGAAACTTGGTACAATTATTTGTCATACTCCTGAGCTGGTTATAGTATACCTTTCATCACGCTACAATCAATAGGAGCAGAGCAGTGAAGGGAAATGTTGTCATTTTGTTTAAACGCGCTAATCTCAGGAACCGCTGGTGCGATTTGAAAAATTCTTTCAGTGTTAGATAGTTCATTTATCGAGGAAGGCTATAGGCTATATATCATTACGCTAAGACCAATAGGAGCGGAGCACCACTATTCCACGCGGACGAAGTCGCTGGCAGAAGCTAGTAAACAATAAACGAATAGTTAACGGAATAGAATCACAATTATTGTAATACCCTATATAGATTCCTAATCACGGAAGTTAAGAAGCTCGCTAATAGCATACAGTTCATTAAAGGTCAATTAGGAAAATATTGTGTTGACCATTTGTGTAGACCGGTACCCGACCTATTATAAAAGCGAGGGTCGACATTTTATTTTTCTCTTTTAAATGCGCAATATTAACAAGGGCCAATTTATAAAGCGCTCAAAAAGACGTTTGAGGCACGGTTAAATATTTCCCGAAAAAACCTTTTCGTAATGTTAAGTAGCACAACAAGTGCCGCACGACAAATTATTGTCATTTGTTTTTTCAGCATTACATTTCTTACGTCCAGACCATAATATTGAGGGACAGTTTAACAGTGTTTTAAGCACGTATATAAATTGTGTTCATTATAATAACTGTATCAACTACATACGCATATATGTAGGTAGGTATGGGGGTGTAGAACAGTCAAGTCAACCTTCTCTCTGGCATTCACAGTTCAGTCCGTCTGTAACGAGAGCGGGTATATTGTAACACTGTTATGTGCCACCCACAAGCATTTGTCGTCCAATCGTAATGCTCCATGTAGTCATTTGAGACTTACCCAGACAAGATCTACCCAGCTGCGTTATACCAAACAAAACACAAATGAATATCAACGACCTGATTAGAGAAGAAAAGAGTTCGCTGCATTTGTATTACAATCTGTATTACCATCCCGCGACACAAAGCAAATCGCAATCATAACTTTACATAGCTATCAGCCGTGTCAAACGTTCGCAGAGTTAATGCTGCTTTGTGCGATATTATACGACGTAATATCAGCCCCGACACAGCATTCAGCGGAGTCAGTGAGCAGTCAGCGCGCTCACCTCGAGTCTCGCAATTAATATCGACGTCTCCCATCCCACCCTCGTCATTAAAAATCCGCTCGAACTCATCGTTATGTTCAATTACCAGTTTTATTAAAACGTAAATAGTTCGAGCTGAAACCTTTACTAAATCAAATGAGTAAACCATGGCATTATTCTGCCGAGGCTGTGGGATTGTTCGAAAGAGATACCTACCGGATACCGCGGCCCCGAAACGCAAAGAGCGACGGTAGGATGAGTGACATGACACAGATGAGATTTAGTCAATAAGAGTCATTTCGTCCCGCAGTTTCACTTAGCTCACAGCGGAAGAAGTCATTTGATGATTTCGCACACCTAAAGAGAAACCTGGTATTATTTAAAATCACGAGTGCAACGTTTCGACAATGACGATTAATAGAGCTGCAGCCCGCGCCTTTTCACGTGAAGAATGTTTCAAACGGAGGTTGAAGAATGATTCGCTTTCGTTTTTCGTCTGTATGTTCATTTGAACGCTCATCGCTACAAAAGCGCAAAGTTTATGTTAAAAGTTATGCTAGAAATCATGAAATATATCCTAGGGCATTTAGTCTAAATTTCATCAAAATCAGTTGACTGTAACAAAAGTTGTAGTCACTTGAATGACGGTGGGTGTGAAATATTAAAGCTCCATAGTGTTACGTAAGGAAAAGGGTAGGTTTTCAATCTTAACTACTGTTTTGAGGCCTAACATCATGTTAAACGTTTTCAATGGTGTTAAGGGTGCTTATTGCGAATATACGCCTAGACTGATACTGACGCCAACATTGTTACCGACGCTAAATGTTGATACCGACGCTAACATTGATACCGACGCAAACATTGATACCGACACCAACATTGATACCGACGCCAACATTGATACCGACGCCAACATTGATACCGACGCCAACATTGATACCGACGCCAACACTGATACCGACGCCAACATTGATACCGACACCAGCTTTGATACCGACGCCTACACTGATACCGACGTCTACACTGATACCGATGCCTACGCTGATACCGACGCCTACATTGATACCGAGGCCTACACTGATACCGACGCCAACATTGATAGCGACACCTAAACTGATACCGACGCCAACATTGACACCGACGCCTAGACTGATAGCGACGCCAACGCTGGTACCGACGCCTTTACTGATAGCGACAACATTTTAATCCTTGTAGCAATAATATTGTTCGGGGTTGGGTCGAGAAAAGATAAACTCGAGTAAGGATAATAAAATTCACTATATTCCAAGTCAATACATAGAGAGATTAAGATTAAAAGTAAACTAAAATGAGGTGAGATTAAAGAGATATGAGTCACGCGCACGGTAAGGTGTCGATTGTGAACTAACTAATTACAACGTTATTAGTAATAAAGAAAATGATCGGGCCTTACAGCGCGACACACTTATTATGATGAGCCAGGTAAAATGTGACACGTGTTGTACGGTTGTTAACCCGTACATGCTCCCGAGGGCGAAGAAAGGGTTAGTAGATATTAAAATGGATGAAAGATGAGTTTTACAAGGTGAAGACAATGTTCTAGTAATTACTAAATTATAAAATAAGGTTAGTAGTAGTTAGTATGAAGGTAATAGACAAAGATGCTATAAGTACGGGATTACAAATTATCGCGACAGTGTAAATCGGGAAGAGAAAACACGCGAAAAACTGGCGAAGACGCCCGGTCTTCCTTTTGTAAACACTCGCTAGATTTGGCTACCTTGGGATCACTCTTAACGGATAAATATTGCCCATATTCCCTACTGTCACAGCACTCACTCACTGCACCTTTCACTTTGACTAAGGATTGCCTTTTTTCCCTAACTTCACTGCACTCACTTAAAACACTTTCCTTTACTGCATGCATCGGCAGTACCTCTTCGGTAGGCCTCGATGCCGCTGGACGTCTGTTCTGCCGACGCCATCGCCAGTAGTATATGATGAAGATTAGTAGGATGGCTATCACGAGAACATATATGACGGCGTAGTGGTGCACGTCATGGTAAGATATTTCGTTATGTATAGGTTCGCTTTGTTTAAGGATGTCAATATTTTTCTGTACCATTTCAAACTGTCGCAAGATTTCTGAATTGTTATTAGGATCAATCTCAAGACGGTCAGGAATAGAGATATTGAGGATATGGTTAATGGAAGGGATATCTGGAGCATTTAACCTCGCTTCAGTATTGATCTTACTAGAGAGCTGTTTGACAGGATACACCAGGAAATCTTCTGTTTTTATCATGCAATCGTCCCCAACATTCAAAAGACCAGCGTTCCTAAGTTTGGCGGTTGTACTTTGACCCTCGCATAGAAATTTGATGTGGCATTCATCGCAGCAGAAATAAAAGTATCTGTTGTTTGAGGTTAATTCCTTCCAAGTGTTTTTGCAAGGTTTCTTCACAGTCTTGCAGGTCCTGGTGTTAGGTATAGTCCCACATAAGTTATGATCATCTCTCAAGTGATAAATAGGATTTCTGATATGGCATAATATCATCATAGGATTACGTCTGACACAGGATTGGAGATCGGTTTCAGTTAAAGTTACATAAGAATCCTTTCTTATGTTAATTCCGGCGTATTGAGCTATGACTTCCACATTTATCATGTAATTTTCCGAGGTTCGAGGGACTGGGATGAGATTAAATATTTCATAAACGTCCCTTTCGATCAAAGGTATTCTGATTTCTATTATAAGGTACCTATAGCTGCACCTTGCTTTCACCTTTAATAGGTTGTAGAGATCTTTGAGGCGCAAGTTTTCGACAGGAATCGCCAAATCTTTAGGTATTTGGGCAGATATCGAACTTAACTCGGTTCTCATTTGATTTGGAGATATTAAGTGAAAGTCTAGTCTCCCATTATAAATGTTTGTTACCGTGTCTAAAATAGAATCTTGTATTTTCCGGAGACTATATATCAAGTTACTAGCAGTTAATGCGGAGGTCAAAAAGTCTGTAGTATAACTTATGTTTTGTACGTGGATCCGAAGGTCCTGATAATCTTCTTTGAGATTGATTATTTTTTGGTTAATCGATTTATGATGCTTGCTCATAGTGTCTTCCATTCTCTTTATAAGATTAAATTCAGCTTCAACAATAGATGTTTGGTTCTTCCAAAGGTTGTAAAGGTGGTTGTCATTCGCTCTTAATAGGTCAATGTCTTTTTCGTATTTATCAGCAAATCGCTGATCCAATACGCCAAACAAACTGTTCGCGACATAACCTACACCGTCTATCAAGCCTCGCCGCCGGCGCTTGTTATCGTCTCCAGTTACAAATGATTCATTCATATTAATTATACTATCATAATGTTTTATTTCTTCAAACTCGTGCTCGAGTTGTAAAATGATACCATCGCAAGGTGTTTGGTCTCTTATCGCGGAGCATTGAATTACAAGATATTGGATATACTTCGCAAGTGCCGACCTACCTTCTTTGTAAGGATGAGTATCATAATAAACAATTAAGCGCCAATCTTCTCGGATTAGGTGCATGTTTGAGATTTTGTCGAAATAAACGCTGTTATTTACTGGAGTAAAGTGGTAGGATGATGCTTGAGATGAGTTTATTAGTGACAGGAAGAACAACGTCACAGACAAAACAATGGCTGAGAGAGAGATACACTTGGACTTCTTTTTCCTTGTCACCTTATCGTTAACTTTACTATCTTCTGGAGGTTGATCGCAATCATTCACAGGCAATAGCGCAAGCTTGACAATCGGACGTTTTAGAAAGCCGTTTTTGGTTTTTAGGGTGACGACTCTTACGTGTCCGTCAGTTCCGGGGTGGAGCTCTACGACTCGACCTAGAGCCCATTTTCCCGGCGGTAGATTTTCGTCCTTGATGATGACAATATCGTTGAGGTTGAGATTCTTTTGGGATTGTCTCCATTTTGCTCTAAGGGATAGTTGAGACAGGTATTCTTTTTTCCATTGAGTCCAAGTATCCTTGTAGATTTTTTGCACTAAGTACCATCGGGTTCTAAGATCGTTTTCTGTTTCATAAATCGTCAAGTTAGGTCCACTCGCTAAAAAGTGGGCCGGGGTTAGGAAGTTTAAGTCTTCCGGATCTTCCGTCAATGGACAAAGCGGTCGCGAGTTTAAACAAGCTTCGAGTTGGGATGTCAAGGTATTATACTCTTCAAAAGTGAGTTTTTGCTCCCCAACGACTCGCTTAAGATGGTGCTTTAAGCTCTTAACTGCAGCTTCCCAAAGTCCACCTGCAGATGGCCATGACGGGGCGTTGAAGTGCCACTCGATATTCATTTCAGTAATGGCATGAAGAATTTCTTGGCTCGATAAGATTGTGGAGATTTCGGAGTACTCTTGCTTAAGAATATTGTTTGCTCCTATGAAGTTAGTACCCTGATCGCTGTATATGTGCCCGGGTACTCCTCTTCTAGCCGACATTCGTTTGAGAGCAGCGATAAATGCAGAAGTTGTGAGATCAGATACTATTTCTAAATGTATGGCCTTTGTAACCATACAGACGAATACTGCGACATATCCTTTATTCGTCTTAATGCCGCGACCTTTGCTTGCCTTCACTAAGATATGACCAGTATAGTCAACCCCAGTATGGTAGAAAGGACGGCTTGGGTTTAACCTAGATGAAGGTAAGTCCCCCATTACTTGTTGATGCAATATGGGATTATTTTTTCGACACTTAACGCACATTCTCAGTCGCTTTTTTGTAGCTCTATTTCCGCCCATTATCCAGTATTTTTGTCTTAAAAATCCTGTTGTTATCTTCGCTCCGCCATGAAATACTAGGATGTGGGCTTCATCGATGAGGAGATCGGCTAATTTTGATTGATGTGGGATAATGATGGGATGTTTCATGTCTGGATGTATGTTCGAATTACGAAGCCGTCCGCCAACACGAAGTAACCCGTTGGCATCCAAGATGGGATTGAGGTTTAAGATTTGGCTCGTACTATTAAGTGGCTTGCCCTTTTCCAGCTGCGATATTTCCTTCAGAAAGTGCGTTCTTTGTACGAATTTTACCAATATTTCCTTCGCTCGTTTTAAGTCTTGCAATGTCAGGTAATTTGCTCGTTTCCTTTTGAAAACAAAAACGTCGATGAATTTGTTGACGAAGGCTAAAACTCGAACAACTTTTCTGCAAGTGCTGTATTTTTCTAACAGCTGTTTTATTATTGAGGTTTCATTAAGGTCGGTGGTGACGGAATTCACTAATTTCTTCCTGAGATCTTCAGTTGTGTTGAAGGAATTAATATTAGAAGGATCATTTTCAGGATTAAAATTCGGCAACCAGCTGGGTCCTTGCCACCAAAGTGTATGATCGGCTAAATGAGCTGCGGTCATGCTGCGACTGGCGCAATCTGCGGGATTGTCTTTAGATTTCACGTACCTCCAGTTATCTTTCGGTATTATTCCGCAAATAATTTTCACTCTGTTGGCAACAAACGGTTTCCATTTCTCAGGCTCACCCTTAAGCCATCCTAGGACTGCCGTGGAGTCTACCCAGCCGTAAACTTGAACTTTGTAGTTCTTTAGAGAAGCTGATATTTTTGCCATGAGCTTAGCTAACAGCTGAGCTCCACTAAGTTCCAGGCGAGGTATTGTCTGAGGTTTGTTTAGAGGTGCCACCTTAGATTTGCCTGCAATTAGAGTCACGTGTGTTGTATGCGTTCTATGGATCTTGCAATAAACGACACATGCATAAGCTTTAGTGCTGGCGTCACAAAAACCATGGAGTTCAATCACATCATTTTCTTGAGTCTGAATCCAGCGAGGTATTTTTAATTCCGAGATATAGGGCAAATCGGCTTTTATTTTGTTCCACTCTGAGACGATGTCTAGTGAAACAGGTTGGTCCCATTGTAAATCCATTTTCCAGGTCTCTTGAAATAAGATTTTCAGTTTTATTGTGACTGGCGAGAGCCAGCCTAAGGGGTCAAAGATCTTTGAAAGTTCAGACAAGAGTTGCCGTTTAGTAGGGATGCCTTCAGAAGTAATTTCAATGGGATGAAAGATAAATATGTCTTCTATAGGGTTCCAACGAAGGCCTAAAGTTTTTGTAGACTCTGGCTGTTTAAATTGAAATTCGTCCTTCTGAAGAATATTGAGGTCATCTACAAGTTCCGGTAAGTTTGAACGCCATTTACGGAGATTGAGACCACCTGCCTTTAGGAGGTCTGACATTTCAATCTTAAGCTGCTTTGTAGCTTCTACTGAATGAGCGCCATGCATAAGATCATCCATATAGAAGGAATTTTCTAATATGTCAGGGGCACTGCTATTAAGATAATTTGGCCTTTCATCGTTAGCGAGTTGTCTTAGAGTCATCATAGCTAAAAATGGTGCGGCTTTTGTTCCGTAAGTGACAGTTGCTAATTGGTACTCTGTCAAAGGTTGAGATTGATGGTTTCTCCAAATTATTTTCTGGAATTTTTGATGATCGGGATGTAGCCAAATATTACGGAACATTTTTTCTATGTCAGCAGTAAATGCAAATCTAAACTGCCTCCATTTCAAAATAAGACTGAGAAGGTCCTGTTGCAGATTGGGCCCTCTACACATGAGGTCATTGAGGCTATGTCCTGACGAGGTCCTTGCTGATGCGTTAAAGACGACTCTCAGTTTTGTCGTCGATGATTCAGCTCGCTGTACGCAGTGGTGACTCAGGTAGCAATCTGGCTTATTATCGGTAATTGTAGTGACCGGTGTCATATGTCCGAGCTCGACGTACTCAGACATAAACAACTTGTAGTCACGTGCCAGATCGGGTTGCCTAATTAATTTCTTTTCTATTTGAAAGAATTGTGCGATAGATTTTGTTTTTGATTCGCCTAATTTTTCTTCGAAGTTGTCCTTAAAAGGTAACATGACAACATAACTGCCATCTTGACGTCTAGATGTTGAAGATTTGAAGAACTCGATGCAGTTTTGGTCTTCTTCAGATATCGATAAGGGTTCTTGAATATCCTCCATTTCCCAGAACTGCTGGATTTCGGCAATGTTATTAAGGATCACATTACATTGTAATGTTTTACAGTTGCCGCTTAAAATCCATCCCAACTGTGTTTGTTGTGCGATTGGCAGCGTTCCTCCAGATCGGCAAATACCGTCTAAAAGTATCAAAGAATAAATGTCGGCGCCGAATAATATGTCTACTGGCCTACTTTTGTAAAATTCTGGATCAGCTAAGGTTATTTGATTGAGAATAGGCCAGTTGGGTTTAGCAAAACTCTGGCTTGGTAAATTATTTACGAGTCTTTTCATTATCAATACATCAGTCTCAAATGAAAAGTCGTTTATCAAGGACATACATTTGATCGAGATCTTACCCTTGCAGTTACTTTCATTGTTACCTATCCCAGAAATGGAACCGTTGCATTTTTTACGGGGTAACTTTAGCAGCTGTGCAGCCCTTTCAGTTATGATCGAGGTCTGCGATCCTTGATCCAAAAGGACTCTCATTTCTTGGTAAGAGCCATCAGCTGATTGTGCTTTCACGATTGCCGTTGCAAGCAATATTTCCGAAGGGTTGTTTTGGACTCCTGCCATAGAGTTAGCGTCTTGCTGCTGTAAAGATGTAGTAAGCGTGGCTGTACTAGGCCCCGGACGCGCTACATCCGGTGTCAAATTCTTTGCCGTAAATGATTCGTGCAGTATGGAATTATGAGGTTCATTGCACTCCCTACATTTTATTTTGGAAAGGCATTTTTTTCCTTCGTGATAGTGTAGGCAATTAACGCAAAGATTCAAATTCGCGACCGTATTTCTGCGTTCAGAAGGTTGCATTTTCCATAGCATCGGACAATTGTGTATACGATGATCGCTTGCTTTGCAGATATTGCATGATTTGCGTCGTTCGTTTCCTTTACCTTTGGACTTGTAAGATTGCGTATTGACCTGGTTTGCGGAATAATTGTTGTAACTTTGCTTGACTTTATGATTTATTGATTTGGAATAATTTTGTGTGTCTTTATTGAATTGATTATTCTGAGATTGAGATGTTTTAGAATTGTCCTGTTTCTTTCTTGAGATCTCTAAAGACATAAATTTATTCTCCAAGAATTGGAGAAATTCTCTCAACACAGGCAGTTCTCTCGGAGATTTTAGTGAATCCATGTAATCGTCATTGGTTTCTGAATCCAGTTTCTCTGCTAAAATACACACAAGAAATGGGTCCCAGCTGGAAACGTCGACACCGAGGTTTTTTATAGCATTCACGCTCTCATACGTTGTGTCGTGTATGCGTTTAAGGTGATTCGCTGATTTCTGCTGAATCGCGGGGATATTTAAGATGTTCTTGAGATGAGATATGAAGATTCGTCTTTTGTTGTCATAACGATGGTTAAGTATATCCCAACAAATAGGGTAGTTACTAGAACTTATTTGAAGATGCTGGATCAGTCGTTCCGGTTCGCCTTTTACCTTACTTTTCAAGAACTGCATCTTTTGAGCACTTGAAAGAGAAGGGTTACTGTGCACAGTTTCGGTGAAGAGATCTTTGAACGATACCCAGTCCGTATAACTTCCTTCAAAAGTTGCTATTTCTATTTTAGGAGTAGATTTTTCGATGTGTGCTACAGACCACATCTTTTGATTGATGTCTCGTTTGAGCTTTTTATAATACTTCTCATAGCTTGTAAATTGCTCTTCATATTGGGCATTTGATCCGTTAAGCTCGTTGTCCAGCTCCCAGTGTAGTGAGTCGATCGCTGTCCACCGTGTCTTAAGGGTTTTCAAGATGTCTTCAAACTCCCATTTTTCTGAGACGAGATTGAGATCTATGTCTTGAGCTTCTCTTGAAAAAGCTCTAAAATTAGTAGCTTGCTTCCTCAACAGTTCCTCAGTAGTATTAACATCAGAACTAACTTTAAGAGGGTGATTCGGGAATGCTACACTTGAAGCTTGAGGGGTTGAAACTGATTGAAAGGTAGAGGGTTTTAGTATAGGAGTTTGCGGCCTATCCAGCAGAGGTTTATAACTCTGAATGGCTGCTTTAATATTTCCATACTTAAGTTTCATTTGATCATATTGGTTAGAGGTGAAATATGCATGAGATTGATCCTCAAAAGACAGTAAATTCGCATGGTTATTATGAAATTCTGTAAAATATTGCTCCAAGTTCTCTAATCGCCGACGTAGATAGTCGGGTGTCTTTCTTTCCGCTCCATCTTTCTTGAAGTTGACGTACAATTTATCAATTGCTTCAATAATTTGTTGTTGAGTAGCTAAGATATCTTCCATCGTGGCCATTACTAAGTTAAGAAAAAAAAACCTTACTTGTGTAGCGGGGTAGAACAAGCTGGAAGATTGTAGATTGCGCCTTCCTAGGCACTGAGGTCACAGGATCAGAGCGGCTTTCTCCAGGTAACAGAGACGCGCCGGAACACGGGATGCGATGAGATGAGGTAGTGCAGGATCACAGGATAAGATGAGGGTGTACTGTGTAATCCACTGCCACTAGTCGTCAGCGAAACCAATAATGCGAATACAGTTCGCACAAAGGATTGCACTCGCGTTAAGGTCCCGCTAATAGATAGCTCGAAGGACCAATGTTCGGGGTTGGGTCGAGAAAAGATAAACTCGAGTAAGGATAATAAAATTCACTATATTCCAAGTCAATACATAGAGAGATTAAGATTAAAAGTAAACTAAAATGAGGTGAGATTAAAGAGATATGAGTCACGCGCACGGTAAGGTGTCGATTGTGAACTAACTAATTACAACGTTATTAGTAATAAAGAAAATGATCGGGCCTTACAGCGCGACACACTTATTATGATGAGCCAGGTAAAATGTGACACGTGTTGTACGGTTGTTAACCCGTACAAATATTATCTATCTAAATTAGTGTTCATCACAAGTCGCAAGGCGATTATGCCGAAAGTTACATGAGGCATATTTTATAAACAATCCAAGTATGTTTTTATTTTTAAAGATAGATTTTTACAAATAATATATATATATGATATGATATGTACTGATATGTATTATGTATACACATATATATATATATTATGTTAAACAAAAATATTGGTTGAACGCATGGTATGTATGTAGATGTTGTGTGTGTACTAGCGTAGGAGAATATAGGGTTGCTAACAAGTGAAACGCTCGGGGGTTATTTGCCAACTGTTTAATTCAATTCATACTAATTTACTACAGACATACTTTATACACACATGTGACTAGCACGCGTCATCATGTGCACACATATGCAAGACCTCACATAGGTATCAGGCGATCAGCTTGCGCCTCCTAAGACCCTGCGCCCGGGTGTGTCGCACCCCTTGCACCCCCGGGTAGAGGCGGCCCTGGACAAACGTGCAACTATAATATTTGACATACGTTATAGATTTGTCATTTACTTACAAGAAAACTATTGCAAGGGAGCATAGTAAGCGCCGCTGACTGGCTCAGGACAAGCTGATAAAGTATATATACGGTACTAGCTTTTGCCCGAGACTTCGTTCGTGCGTTATACATATAGCCTATAGCCTTCCTCGATAAATGGGCTATCTAACACTGAAAGAATTTTTCAAATCGGACCAGTAGTTCCTGAGATTAGCGCGTTCAAACAAACAAACTCATCAGCTTTATATATTAGTATAGATATTAGTATAGATAACAGGCCCTAACGATCTCATACTAACTAGCTCCGATACAGATATTACAAAACTTCAAAAAATGTTTTCTATTACCTAAATATTTGTAATTATTTACTTATTTATTACAACAGAGTCGTGCAACAGGACGCAATAATTAGTAAGCAGCCTCAAGTAACGTATAATTAACGAGATTCTAATTATAATGAGTGAATCACAACAAAAGCGCTTTCATTTTAATATTCACGAAACAAATTATTTTCCAGTTCATGAAAGAAGTTAAAATGGAACAATTTAACAAGTAGCCTAATTTGGAGCGTTTGTTTAGAACAAGTTATACTGTTATCCAAACTAATATTGTTAATGTAAAAGTTACCCTGTCTGTCTGTTATGTTGTCATGAACAAACCGCCGAGAAACGAGATAGGTAGGTACTTTTTATGCGGGGAAATGAAGTACATAAGTTCGTTAAATTCTATGAAAACGGCCGTAACTTCCTAAGGCCGCTAGGGTTTCATCTTCACTTGAGTAGACCTCAGATAAACCTAATCCTTTGTCAAGATCTCATCATCGTCATCATCAGTTATCCATTGGGTTGGGAGGCTTATGTAGTCTCCCTTTGCATCCAGTCGTTATATTACCATAAATCGGAGACGATATCGTAAGTGACAACAATCGATCAACAGTCTCATCTGGCATCAATCGATTCCTATATTAAATAGATTTTATAGATCCTAAATAAAATAGGTTCCTTTGTAATAAGATGCTTTGTGCCTTCGTAACGAGTTTGCAACCTGTTGCTACTTACCTACCCGCGATTAAATATTACCTACCTGAGGATTATCGACCATTTCGCGCCTCAGCCAGACTAATGCCTGAAGTAGGTAGGTAATAAATATAAATGGAGCTTGAAGTAAACAATCAAACTCTAAAACAATGTCATAAGAGGAGGCCTTGCGTGTTTCATGAAATAATAGTAGCTTTATTAAAGTTAACTATTTGCAGAAGCCGTTATATAGTGTGAATTTATTTTTGAATGAATTGAAGCCGTTATATAGTTTGAATACTAGCTGTTACCCGCGGTTTCACCCGCGTCCCGTCGGAACTACTACACGTACCCGGATAAAAAGTAGCCTAAAACCTTCATCAGGTTCCCCTCTATCTCCGTACTAAATTTCATCCAAATCGTTCAAGCCGTTTTCATGCTATGTCGTGACAACGGAAAACGGATTTCATTTTTATATATATAGATTTGGCGAATTATACCTTTATACCTATAGCACTGGATTTAGGGAATACCTACTCAAACAATTTAACCGCAGCACGGATAGCTATGTTCCCTGGATGTCCCGTCCCCGGCTGTTGCTAAATAATTTGTGTAAACAAAGGCATGGTGTTGGTACGCGGCTCACGCGCGCGCCGGATTAGCAGCGCTGACGTCGCCTTGGCCCAAATTTACTTCTTGTTCAAAGTAGGTATCTACTTACCTCTTCAACTATTATTACGGGTAATTAGAAACGGTAATACCTACCTAAAGGAAAATCGTTTCGAAGGCATTCTTTGTGTAGATTCCTACGTACCTTCGAAAGCATCCAAATAAAGTAGTACTGAGGTATGTACGCACGTCGCCACTCGCCACAATGCCTACATTCAAGCCTACAAAATCTCTCTCCTCCCGGTCTATACATTTAGTTGCTTCTGCGAGTGCGTGTACCACGTGAGTGTTTAACATCTGACGTCCCGTAACGGTCTGTTTTGAAACCATGTAGTAAATACCTACTACAATCTATGTTATGGAAACCGTATCGTGGAGTTGCCACATGTCGCGCCATCTTGGCTCGCTACGAACGAAGCGGAAGTTCTGTCACATTGTCGCCACCTGTCGGTATCGCATTAGTAACTCGTATATCGCCACGCGCTATCATTAATGTAGGATCTGCATTTTGCCGTTTTTTTTTTTATTTTACTAAAGTACTTAAAATAGTGTAATAAATAAACCCTGATTAAAAAAAAACATGTATCTTAATAACTTTCGGAAATAATTACATAAACATTGTCGGAAGTAATGCAGGTGTCCGGTCAAAAATGTAGGTAGGTACTTTGCAGCAATGTTAGCCGCGCGACGCGAGTGAGCGAGCGCGCCGATCTGCCAGTTACTGTGTTAATGTAATTGTTTTATTAAGTAATTTTTATGTGTGGTTAATATTGAACTACTATTTATACAACTAATTTCATTGTTATAGATTCACAAATATTGTTAGTCCATTTATTAACTTCGTATCTGCCAGATCCGACGTTAATGACCGTAGATGATGAAAATTGTACTGTCGGATCTACCACATCCTACCTTATTGATTGCACACCGTATAATTAATTTTGTTGGATCTACCACATCCGATGTTAATGAACGGACATGATAAAAATCATACAGTCGCATCTGCCACATTCGACTTTATTACCGGTTTATTTTAGATAGAACGTTACCAGACCTAACAGATAACTCACTTTTTAGGTTTCCGTAGTCGACAAGGAACCTTTATAGTTTGCCATGTCCATCCGTCTGTCTGTCTGTCTATCTGTCCACGTCATAGGTCAGACGTTTTTGGTACTAGATAACTGAAATTTAGTATAGATATTATGTATATTGATCACGCCGACAAAGTGGTAAAATAAAATTATGTTTTTTTTTATGGTGGCTCTCAAACACGTAAAGTGCGCGCGTACGAGCCCCCCCCCCTCTAACTTTTGAATGACTGTCCTTAGGAATGTGAAAAAAATCACATACGTAGCACATGTTATGAACTTACAAGGAAAACTATCTAGGTAGGCTAGGTAGTCTTAACCGGTTACAGAGTTATAGTCAACTAATAAGACCTACTACGTTAGTTTTATTGAATGCTAATTATCATACTATTTTTGGTTTTAAGGTACATTTCGAGAGTCACCTGTACCTGTTGATGCAGAACATAAAAACCATGTTTCATTTTGGTGATACCGGCCAAGGGAAAATTCTTACCCAACTATTAGTAAAAATATAGCGCTATCAATAAGACTAGATTTTGTCCTTGAAATTGTTTAAAAAGGGCAATGATGATCTGCGATGCATCTGGTGTTGTAGATATCCATTGGCCGTGGTGACTACTTGATAATCAGGAGGGTTGCGGCTTACGAGCCACCTACTTACATCCAAATGTGTGTTAAATGTTTAAATATTGCATTTTATTGTTTCCAATTTAAGATTATTATTAAAAAGTAAATGATGAATTAATAAGTTGCTATTTATCATGTCATGATTTACTTAAAAAATGGAAATTTCCATTAATTGGTATCATTATCACTAACAATGACATTTCAAGATGGTCGATAGCGTTAGTTCACCTGTCAGCCACGTTCATAAATCCGTAGTATCCGTTAAAGGTCCGCATTGAGAGAGATACATAGCACAATAAATAATATTCAACATTTATTGGAAAAAACACTATAATCATAAAATGAAAGAGACACCGCAACGTAAGTATTTGTAAAGGAGACATCGCTGTGATTTTTCAACTACCCATCCCACCAGTTACTTTGTAATAATACCACGTAACATACCAGGGTTTCATAAAGTTGCAGAAGTCCTCACTGATATAGCAAAACAATTCTACCAAGTTTTGTGTGTAGGTTGCGCCTGATATCTATCATATGATCTCAGTATGCATATCATCGACTACCTATGGAACCTCCACAACCCAGTTACCGGGTAACACGATACCTCTTGGTAAGACTGGTTGTCAGACTTTCTGGCTTCTGACTACCCTTGACGACTGTCAAAGATCTACAAATGACAACGGGGACCAACGGCTTCACGTGCTTTCCGAGGCACGGAGGAGTCTCGCTATGACATAGATAGTCACCCATCCACGGTTGGACCGCGCCAAGCGCAGCTTAACCTTTGTCCGTGCGGCTGTTACTTAGCCTACAATTTTCGCGATTCATACATATTGCACGTAATGTTACAATGAATAGGTATTATGGTCCCCTTAACGTTATGTAGGTATTAGTTGATTCCAATTAATTTGCCTGTATAAACTTACTAGCTTCCCGCCAGCGGCCTCGCTCGCAATATTTTAGCTAATGGATACAAAAACTTGACAAATTATATACTAAAACCTTCCTCATTAATCACTCTATCTATTAAAAAAACCGCATCAAAATCCGTTTGCGTAGTTTTAAAGATTTAAGCATACATAGGGATATAGGGACAGAGAAAGCGACTTTGTTTTATACTAAGTAGTGATACCTAATGCAATTTGGTTTTAAATGATTTGTCCCCACAAAATGATGTAAGTGTCAGATCCAACATAATTTACTACATTTTATCCATCAATAAGGGAGGGTCTGCCACATCCGACCATGGCCGTAGCTAGGGGGGGGGCATTGTGGGGCAATGCCCTACCTTGAAACCACAATGCCCTACCTTAAAAATATCTAAAACTAAGATAAATTATTATAATTAAATTGTTTGTTCATAGTTTGAGAAAAAAAATGTAGCGATAGGTATCTAAGTTTGCAACAAAATTTATAATGTGATGGTAAGACTCTTGTATTGGTTCAAACTAAAGCCGATGAAACGGAACGCACCAATGACAAATGTCATGATGACATTTTGCTGAATAAAAACAAAACGTCAAAACAAAAACAACCTCAAATGGATATTGTTTATATTTTATTGAATTTCAGGTGTTTTATCAGTGAATGCAAAAAAAAGTGTTACATTCTTTGTTCTGTGTATAGATGGCATTCGAAGCGCCATCTCATGAAGCGATGGGTTTATACAAAGAATTAGAATAGGGCTATAGTTATTATTCTAAGGGTTTATAGGCCTTTTCATCACAATTTTTTTTGTGCGCATACGTTAGCATCAGCCATTTTTTTCGTACTGTTTTTTGTAAACAACCATGCTAAAGTGCCCGCTACACGCGAAAATATTAATTCAAGTCGATTAATTGTAAAAACATAGAAAAAGAAATAAAGTAGTAAGTCAAAATAACCGTTTTTTTATAATCCATTATAATAATTTTGTCAGTACCTATGTTATAGTGATACACAATACAAATCATTCAAAACTAATACATACTGATTTAACAATTTTCATCTTATATAAAACTCTATATATTTCTATATAAGTGATTCTATATATTTTTTATATAAGTAAATCTATAGAAATATTTTTACTCGATTATTCATAATTGCATAATTTTTTTATAATTATATTATCTCGTATTAAACGTTTTATTTATGATAAAAGCTACTAAATATATTTACATTTGTCTAATTATTAATGTCATTTGTAGCCTCAAAATATTAATGACTTAATTTATTAATTACTTCCATAGTAATACTTAAGTTAACTAAAATATATTTTCAATTACAGAAGAATAAATGAATTGACATTATTAATTAGAATAAAAGTGAAAAAGTTATTTTTTTTTATAAGTTTTTAGATTAAACTTTCGATGACTAACCTCTCAATCAGCTAATTTTTTTTCCCTTTTTGCGGACGCCCATGACATTTTAGCCACCTTTCCAATTGTTTACAATTGTCAACAGTTGAAGATTCAACTGAATTATGTCCCTTTCACGTAGGAGTCTGAAAGGGACACCGTCTTATCTAAGAGCGAGAAGGCAAGATCTGGATCGTGATCCAGATTGAGCGTGTACTGGGCGCCAATATCTGTGTGATGCAGAGGGAATCCCCGTACCATAGACTGCAATATGGGCTATATTGCAATCTATGGTACGGGGAATCCCCTTTTAAACCTGACCTAAAGATTGATTATGATTGTTTGTAGTTTGGTTAAGTGAAGTGTACGGTGAAGAGTGCTTTAGACAAAAATCGATACAATTGTTATTTGTATTGCTATAAATTGAAGATTCATTTATTTCGCGATGGATATACGGGCTTTCTTTGGAAAAAAACGAAGACTTGAGGAGCAAATTGACCACGAAAAACCTAACTGTTCAAAACAGGTGGAAGCACCAAATACAATCGCTACTCCTAGTTCCGTAGCAACAGGTAACGTTAGCTATGGTATTCCGTCTGATATTGCACAAATCGGAGAACCAATAGAACAAGTTGTTTTAGACACATATCCAAAACAACACAACAGGGCCTTTGTTTCCGATTGGTTCAAGCGTTATAAATGGTTGCAGTATTCTGTCGAGAAAGATGCTGCTTTTTGCTATCCATGCCAGCAATTTTTACCTCATGGAAGCAAACAGACTTCGTACACTTCCACAGGATTTAGAAACTGGAAAAATGCCACTGATTCTAAAACTGGTTTTCCAAAACATGAAAAATCAATTTCTCATATTCAAGCTATGTCGATGTGGCAGGAGAAATTACAAAGAATATCTGCATCTAGCAGTGTTGAAACGTTAATAAATCAAAAAGTATTAGAAAAATATAGGTATTATGTAAAGTCTGTCATGGAAGTAATACAATTTCTAATTGTCAACGAATTAGCTTTGCGTGGAAATTATATTTTGGAAGAAGAAAAAGAACAAGGATTATTTCAGAATTTATTTGAATACACATGTATGAAAGATCCAAATTTGAACGAGGTTCTCACTCATATACCACAAAACGCAACATATCGTTCACCCGAAATTCAAAATCAAATAATTCAAGCAATGGTTCAAGCGGTACGAAGTTCCATTGTCAAAGATATTAATGAATCTGACGTGAAATGGTTTACTCTAATGGAAGATGGGACGAGAGATAAAAATAACCGCGAAAATATTGCATTAGCAATACGCTACGTCAAGGATGGTGTCGTCAATGAGTCGTTGCTGATGGTTAAGACTACTGAAAATCTTGATGCAGCCACTTTCACGGAATTAACGTTAAATACTCTCACGGAAAATAACATTGACCCCTCTTGTATGCTTAGCCAATGCTATGATGGCGCAAGTGTAATGAGTGGGAAAGTTTCAGGAGTTGCGACTAGAATAGAAAATAAATTGGGCCGAAAAATTCCTTACGTCCACTGCTATAACCATCGCTTGCACTTAATAGTCATCAGGACTATCTCAGAAATGACTTTTATTCGTTTATTTTTTGACCAATGCATCATGTTACATGAATTCTTTCATCATGGCAAAATAGCTGCCTTATATGATGGAAAAAGGATTGGCCGACTCCTCGAACAACGCTGGTCTGGACATTTAGCAGTTACAAAAGTTGTATACGATAATTATTCATCGATTTTGCAGACTTTGAAAGAAATTAAAAATGGCAGATTCAACGGTGATGACGTCGCCAAGAGTATAGGTATTAAAAAAGTCATGCTTGATCTGGAATTCCGAATAGCCATGGTTGTGGCCAAAAAAATCTTATCCACGCTACAACCTGCAGACGCAGCTTTGCAAGCCCGAAGCGCAGGATTAAAAGATGCCATAACAATCATAAAGTGTGTCAAAGATGAAATTATTAAATTAAGATCAAATCAAATGTATAATCAAATTCTGGAAGAAGCTAAGTCTTTAACAAGCAATGACTGCGGCGAATCTGAAAATAGGACACAGACCTCGAAGAGGCAAGTAAAAAAACCAAATCGGATGGATGACTATTTGACGTACACCCCCTGTTCCTCCGCCAGACAAAATATAGATGAGAACGACGAGCCATTTAAGTCTGAGTATTTCGAAACGTTGGACATTTTAATTGCTGAATTACAAAGAAGGTTTTCGGACAACGATGATTTAATTAATTCGATTGCAAGTCTTGATGAGTTGGATGTAGATAAAATGATTCCACTGAAAAATTTGGGTAAGTTTAAAAAAAAAAAATAATTCAAAAAAATTGTCATGTTCAATTTACAATTTTAACTAATTTTTCAGGTCTGAAAGTTCCATCAAGAGAAGAGGCTAGTGTGGTTAAAGCTTACTTGAGTCGTAACGAGGATATAATGGAAAATACATTGCAAGTTTTGTACAGGCAACGAGAGGCGTTCAAAGATACATATGAACTTTTTGCGTCTGTGGCGACCATAGGATGTAGCACTGCAGTGTGTGAATCTACGTTTTCAACTTTAATCAATAGGCCTCAAAGGCTGTCAATGGGTCACGAGAGAATGGCTGGTATGGTATTTCTGGCCTTTGAAAAAAAAAGAACAAAATCAGTTGATCTGAACGAAGTTCTTCGCATTTTTAATAACATGGCGAATCGTAGAATTCAGCTGTTTTAAATGTTTTTTATTATTATGTTAGTTAATTATTATAATAAGTACGCAAAAACAATGTGATCTTAATGATATTTTTGGTCGTTTCTATTTACTCGTATCACCCCACCCAATAATTAATTATTACCTCACTCTCACTCAGACGTGGATCTCTACATCCAAATCTGGAAGTTCAACCATCTTATTCACTTGTTCTTCATCATTGAGGATTTAATAGTTCTTAGATCCATGCTCATGCACTGTCACAGTAATTATTTGTCTACGAATAACTATTCACATGATGGTGATATACATGGTGATTGATTTAGGAGCCCGTGTTTCGACGGCAGATCAATTATGATAATTTTTTTACTTCCGCCCTACCTGTAACTAATGCTGCCCTACCTCAAATTCGACCCTAGCTACGGCCCTGCATCCGACTCACTGTCTAAATCTCCGTCCAATCAAAAAAGTCCGATATACCACATCCGACGTATAATAGTAAAATATATCCATGTAAAATGGCTTCATGTGTCATTTTGACCACTATTTAAAAAAAAACAGATAATCTATTTCATTAGCTAGATGCGTAATAGTATATCTCACACCCATTTAAAATTTCATAATTATATGACTTAAGATAATAGTTTTATTGTACTTTTTAACTTTAAACTGCTCTCCTGTAAAGTTGCAGATTTGTAGATCCTGCATTAATGATAGGGCGTGGCGATATGAGCGCTCTTTCTCATCTCGTTGAGGAGCGCTGTATTGAATCATGTCCATGCACTATTTTTCAAGATACTTATCAGAGGGCGCTGACCGTAATGAAAAAAAAAAAACAAATCTCCGGATCTAAACGCCGAGGGCGCCGATTTCCAGCAAAACAAAACAAAACACGCCCGCGCGCTCTATGCTATATTTACACGAAACAATTCGAGCCATTTTCAGCCCCCTCTATCTCTAAAATGAATAGCGTGAGATAGCTCAACTTTTACAAATACAATATTCTCGACGCTACCGTCATCTGGTGCATCTCAGCCGCCGCATCTCAGGTCACTACATACCAAACCGAGATCATACGGCTGATGGGTTGATAAAATAAAATGTCACTTTAAATGTCTACATTTATTATATGATACAACATACAAAACATATAGTAACAACAATATACGATCATATTATTAGCTGATGCTAAACAGGGCAGCACGGAACTATTAGTTTCATTCATTTATTGTAAACGTTCTAGTTTGGACACGATTTCAACAGACTAGACAAAATGATAACAACAATGAAGCAATATCAAATGTACCTTAGTAAGTTCATTAATAGTTATACATAGATACAATTTGAGAATATATTGTTCAACATCTTTTCATAAAAATAAGTTGTCTTTAGCTTAGGAAGTTAGTTACATAAATTATAGATATTCATTACTGAAGTGTAACAGTGTGTAAGCATAGCAATCACCTGGAAGTAAATATGTCGCGACACTACTGCCCACTGGTCGCTCCATCGCTTGCTACAGTTACACTGGGACAGACACGAAGTGCACCCGGTGCTGCTGGGGGGGGGGGGGCTCTGTCTCTATGCTACGTTAAAGCTAAACACGTTGCGTGCTACTCCCAGGGGTTCTCCGTTTCATTGTACGCCTACTGCACCACGACGGAAACATTCGTGGACCACACACATGTGACATGTGGCGACAGATACCTTTTCAAATAACATGTATGTTGTCAATGAGGTGATACACCATAGAGAAGGAAGCTCAAGTGCACAGATATTTCCGTCGCAATGTACACTTAATTTACTTAATTAGTCTTTTAAATAATTTGGAAATAACACGAAATGGCGCAGCGCCCTCAATGAAACAATTAGTGTGAGAGGTTACATGACATACAGGATATGATAGTTTCTAGCACAGAATTCAGAAGCACACCCTTATTACATTAAATAACCGACTGCGCCACTTTAGTAAGTTGGGACATCCCCGCGAATTGTTACTAAAGGTCTGCAATAGCGAGGCATACAAGACATGACTAGAAGATAGAATCGAAAAGAGATGCCATAATACTGATAGCATTAGTTTTCCTGAGCCGCGCTCGGAGCAGTGCCGCGTGTCCCCTACACTCGCCACGTGCGCGCCGCCAGACTGCAGGCTGTGGCGTCGTCCCGAGTTCTGTGCTAGTAACAACCGCGTATATCTATCGTAGGCCTAACATTACCTATTGGAACACTTAATATATTCCCGAGTTCAATTCCTTGACAGTGACTTATTAGCGTTACGTGTACTTACGTCTAACGGTCGCGTGCCGACGTATCGGCGCAGTGAACGTGTCCGACATCGCCGCGACTCACGCCCCTGCGGACACACTACTCAGCCATCTCTACAATACCAAACTTTATATACGTATTACGAAATTTTACCACAGGGATTTTACCTAGAATACATAATCATTGTATTCGATTCTATGTGAGGGTCAACAATATATCATATTCCTACTTCTAAGATTTCAAGATTCTGTTATTACGCTGAACATTATGAGTAGATGCAAAAATTGAAATCCTTTCGATACTGCTTTTTAGACTTTAGTGGCGTAGTATGTCCGCAGTTGACAACTTGGAAATAAACCCTATACGTAATTATTATATGTTTGAAATGATTCAGCCTTAGTGTTATGTATCGTGTGAGGTGCGGCTCGCTGCACAGGCTGCGCCGGCTGCTGCTGCACTGCTACCGTGTGCATGCTCCGGCTGCAGGGTTGCCAGATATTTTGTCACCAAGGATAATCAAAGTTATCGTCCTCTAATAGGTTACCAATTTCATAAGCATCGTAGTACATCCACCTAACAGTTTGTGCTACTGTACAAAATGGTGACAAACAACTAACGAGTATCTAGCAACCCTCAATTATGTCGCCAGGTTATAACAAATTACATATACATTGTCAAAGTAACCTAATACATAAACCTTTAAATATTGAAATATAGTCCTTATGGCAATAAAATTAAAAGCTATATCGTTATAAAGAATCTCTTTGGTGTGAGTGTAACAAATGCATTGTTCGCGTCTCTTCTAGTTGAGGATAGTCAGCTGTGCAGTCAGACTCGCGCGACACTTGCGCCGCTTACGAACAGTCGTACGTCGGCTCATTGCCGAACATGATGTTGGTAGTGCTCGTGTTGGTCGCGAGGGCTCCTTACTCTATGGACTTATCGAGCTAAAATAAATGCTACGCATTGGTACGTGTTACGTAATATGTCAAATAAACATATTATTATAATAAATAATACGCTTTTATCGTCTCCTAGACGTCAAAGTAATAATAATAATATTATCAGACTATTCTATAATCAACAGAAAAAAGCTGATAATACATTTGTTGGTGAATCAACTTCATCAGTTTGATATTACCAACCGCAAGATTTGTGTGAGAAACGATGAGGTTAGTATACCTCATACTACACGATGTAATGTGCTAACCATTACTTACAAAAATATAATAATTTATTATGCTTTTCAAATTAAATATTTACATATTTGTCTGCCAATAAACATACCTATTTGTGCAAATGACATACTAATACTTGAACAGCTTACAATTACAGCAATTATACTTTTCCAAGATTACAGGAGTTTCATATTTAATTGCATCAAAAATATAAATTGGATCTCTAATTTTAAATAATTCTTTGGTAGCGTGCATTACGCGGGCGGCGCGGGGGTGACGTCACGCGGGCCGCGGCAGACGGCGCGGGAGTGACGTCACGCGGGCTGCGGCAGGCGGCGCGGCGGTGACGTCACTCACAGCAGCGCACAGCGGCCGAGCTTGCGGCGCCGGCGCTGCTTGTCCTCCTGCTGCGGGTGCTTGCGGATGATGCGCACCAACTGCCGAGGACGCGGTACATCAGTATAACATTTTGATTTTTCGCATTAACTCTATGAATGGACTTGATCATCGAAATTAAAAGACTTTAATAATCATCATAAAAATTAAGGATAAATTTAAGTCTCCCTATGCAAATTATTAACCAAAATGCAACTAGTTAAAATATATATGGAACACGTCATTAACATCAATATTATTATCATTAGATGTAATATGTTATTACTAGCTGTTTCCGTATTGATTTTATACGCATTCTAACGAAATTACCGCATGCTCCAGGATAAAAACCAGGGTTCATGCTGTCTCCACATCATATCCAAATAGGTTCAGTAGTTTTGCCGTGAGAACGTAACAGACACAATAACCTCTAGGCCAGTGCTTTTAGCCTCTAAAAACGGTAAAAAGTGAATTAAATAATAGTAGGATGAAACCCATTGGAAAAGGAGGAGAATACAATAAAAATGATAGGAAAAATAAATTACGGGCGATCTGAGGTCGGGAAGTGGGGGGGAGGGGGGGTTAAAGTAAAAAAAACGGTTTATCTCAATTTCCGGCAAAACTACAAGTCCTATGAAAAAAAGTTAAATGGCAAAGTTGTAGGTAATAAAAAGATCTACAACTTTTGGATTGACACTTTTTTCACATAACCTCAAAATTTATGTGAAAAATTCAAAAAACCAAGTTTTTGGTTTTTTATTTTTAGCTTTTACAATATTTTTTTTTTTTTTTCACGAAATTTGGTGAAAACTTTATATTTTCTGAGAACATTTACCATAGCAATGTAAATATTTTTTATACCATCTGAAAGTAGAGATATCAAAGAACAAAAAGACTACCGACTTTTTAAAAAAAAGTGATATTTTGACGCGAGAATTTTCGATTGAAAATTAGGGTGTTTTTTCGATATTTAGTCAAAATAAGGGTGAAAAAATAATTATTTTAAATCAAATAAATTACAGTATGTTTGGGGCATAAAAAAGTAAGTTTTCACCAAATTTCATGGAAAAAAAATAATTATTGTAAAAGATAAAAATAAAAAACCAAAAACTTGGTTTTTTGAATTTTTCACATAAATTTTAAGGTTATGTGAAAAAAGTGTCAATCCAAAAGTTGTAGATCTTTTTATTACCTACAACTTTGCCATTTAACTTTTTTTCATAGGACTTGTAGTTTTGCCGGAAATTGAGATAAACCGTTTTTTTATATTTAACCCCCCCTCCCCCCCACTTCCCGACCTCAGATCGCCCGTAATTTATTTTTCCTATCAGTTTTATTATATTCTCCTCCTTTTCCAATGGGTTTCATACTACTATTATTTTTTTTGTTTTCAAAAGTTATTGGCACTGGTCTACTCTACGAGAGGCCGCCTGAAGTCGCGGCGGCTAGGCGCGGAGGTACCCACCTCGTGGAAGGCGGCGTCGATGTTGAGCGGCGGCTCCTTGGCGCTGGTCTCGATGTAGGGCGCGCCCAGCTGCCGCGCCAGCTCGCGCCCCGCCTCCTCGGGCACGGCGCGCGCGTGCACCAGGTCCACCTTGTTGGCCGCCAGCAGCATCGGGTACGACTCCCTGCACACGTCACTCGCTAGCCCACCGCGTCTTCGTCGGCCGCCTATCTACTGTCCCACAGCTGGGTAACACCTCTCCTCATACAGAGGAGGCGTGAGCATTGATCGTCACGCTTGCTGGAGGCAGATTGGCGATTTCGGACTCGAGTCCAGGTTTCCTAACGATGTTTTCCTTCGAGTAGTGTCTAATATATACTTAGAGAGTACATATTATTATGACCTTAGTAATATAGAGACTTGCCAGGTTTCGAACCCGCACACGAGATGCAGGTACCTAAACCACTAAGCTAGCCGTTTCCTTCTCTCCCATGTTTAAAATGTGCACACTCTCAAAACGAAAAGTATTGTATTAATCACCAAATATTTCACTAATCACCCGAATCCTTTCAAAAGTTTTTGCATGAAAGACTAACAAACATCCATGTGGGTGTGTCCACAAACTTTAGCGTATACAAGTGTAATCCGACGTGTGCAATATCGAGTGAGCGTGGTCACCTGTCCTTCACCCTCAGGATCTGCGTGTGGAAGTGGCGGATGTTCTCGTAGCTCTGCTTGTCGGTGACGGAGTACACGAGCAGGAAGCCGTCGCCCTTGCGCATGTACTGCTCGCGCATCGCACTGAACTCCTCCTGGCCCGCCGTGTCCAGCACTGCCAGGGTTACAACACTACTTTACCTTATTCTTAATACATATTATGTTTAGTTAGGACGGGAATATACTCCCAACACCGTAAACGTAAACGTGACGTAAGTCGAGAAGAGAAAATGAATTAATTCTGAAAGGTGCACTATCATTGACAACTTGAGCTTAGCATTAGTTGCAGCAGTAGTTTTAATAACTGCACATTAAACTAGTGCTATTCTGGTCCCGAGGCAACAGTAGAATAATATAAGCAGCGCCCACCGTCCAGAATGCACCATTGTCCGTCGACCTCGGTGTGCTGTATGTAGGAGTCCTCGATGGTGGGGTCGTAGTCCGTCACGAACAGCTTCTGGAAGAACTGGATGGTGATGGCGCTCTTGCCCACTCCGCCGTCTCCCACCACCACCAGCTTGATCTGCAAGTTAGCAACACTTCATCACACCACGGAACGAAAATCTTGTGGGAAATTGAGGTATTTGGACACTTGGAGTGAAGGTAGGTTGTGCTACAATAAGGGCGACAGGGGCAGCCCGACACATTTGCATTATCTCATTGGATTGTAAATTTTAAAAGAGTATCCATGGAGTTTCTTGCCGGTTCTTCTCCATAGGACTCACTTTTTGGAACCATGCACCTAGTTTCTAGATTTGACGTTTTATAAGAACCTGTAAGTGGTCTACGTAAAATAAAAACAACGATATATTTTCGGCAAGCAATAAGTTTAGAAGTAATACAAATAACAGAGGGAATCAATTCAGCACTATTTTTGTCAAAAAAGGCTGTTTTTCGGACAAAATTTATAAGTAGTAGGTATGTTGTACATATTTTGATAATCCGAAATATATTTATAAAAGGCATAAACAATAACTAAAGCTGAATCTCTCTAAATAGGTACAAATGATAACCATAAAACAGCCAAAAATTATGAAAATGAAATAGCAATGCACTAACACTGTCACTGTTTTTGAACAAGGACATACTTCAAGCGCATCCACCGGCCGCACTGCAAACAAATTGATATCAGCTTAGCCATACAGCAGCGAGACAGCACTTCAGGACGTGCTATACATTGTGCACTCGCTCTCAAGTACTGCCGAGAGGTATCACACTCAATTGATCTTAATTGGTTCATATTGTATTTGATAGTGTAAAAATTACTGTAGACTTAGCCAGTTAAAATTTACTATTATTAGTAACAAACATACAGCACTGTAATAGCAAAAATAACTGAGAGTAGAGATGACATGAGAGGAGTAGAGTACTATACTATTATTGACAAGCATATAAGTTTGACACAGAAATCATACTGACTTGGTGAGATACAAACAAAAAGTAATGTTATGCTCATAAGAAAATAAGATTGTGCCACCTATACACATTGAAAACCTTATGAAAATTGCTTACTGAAAAACATGGATTAATTTCACTCATAACTATTTTGGCAATATATATCTTTTTTTATTCTGAAAATGATTTAAATAAATAGGTACTGTCAGAATTTACAACATCTATGGGTTGATCATTTATTTTATTATTATTATGTTTGAAGTTTGAAATGTTTGTTGACAATAATTAGATGATTTGTGAAAACACTGTTCCTAGTTAAGTTCCATGGATTGGCACTGGTTTTACTGGAACATTACATAGAAATAACTACTACACAAAATAAATAACACTAACCACAATGAACACCCACAACACTAAAAAAAATTCACATAATCTTGAAGTATTTAAAATGCAATTAAAATGCACCCACTATACTATACAACCTAGTTACCGACCAGGCAAGAATATTGTCAGTGGACAACTACAGTTTTGCTAATATCTAACATGTCTGTAATGGGGTATACTGCTAGGGTCTGACGGTAAGTTGAGTTGGAGACTATCTATACTCTACGGGTGCTTGCAAGCCTCACACCCATTAATTTTCCATACAATATGCTATGAATCATCATGAATATTGTAATTGTTTGCCTATGTCTGTACAAGAGGCCAATGACTGACCATTGTGCACTACCTTATAAGGAACACAGCAAGCAGTTAGACATTATTGATATGGAAACTGCAAGGCTGTCTTCCCTTTAAATATTACAAGCTAAAGTTAACAAAACATAAGAATCGTTTTTGACTATCTACGAGTATGTTGTACTGTTAGATTTAAGAAATAATAATATTAAAAAGGAATCAAATTGTATACATAGTTGAGATTTTAGAGATGAGATCTCCAATCGAACCTATATTTTGAAAAAGTAAATAGCAAAGATTTAATTTCAGGTTATATAATTACAAAGTTTGTTGAAAATCATGGAATGCAGTATTTATTTCTAAAACCATTTTGTAGCCCATACAGAATTTACTTAATCAATACATCACAGTAGATTGTGCTGAAATTATATTCTGATGGAATTCAAATACAAATATATTTTATATTATGGCTAAAAATACTACTATCTATTCTTGCTGAATAACCATGACTCATAAGATTAAAATTTCGGCAAGGTACACTGAAACATATACCACAACCACGAAAGAAAAACAACACAATTGCACAACACAATAAAACAACTACTGTATGTATCATAAAACATATAGATTTGCATGACAGCTACCTGAGGGCTTATCACTTGTTTGCTACTATTGATAAGCTAGATAGTGCGGTCCTAATAAATCTTAGCAATTAGCGCTTGACCCACTCAACACTCTGCTACATTCACATTATTAATCACTTTTAGTGACTTATTATTGTCATTTTATACCTAAAAGCAGGAACTAATTTACCAAAAATGTTGTTTCCTGTCAGGGAGATAACAAAATCAATGGTAAATTGTGATGTATCCTTGTTGATATATTTGTGTTACCAACTGCTATGACACATAACAATATTTTATTTACAAAGACAAAGATAACAAAATATCACAGTAGATGTAGTATTAACTGGGTTAACTCTTATTTCACATAATCAATTTATTTCTCATTGGTTTAGACACTATATTATTATGAATTGAATCTTTCCTCTTGCTCACAATTATGCTTAGCTTTTTATTTCAAAGTGCTGCAAATCATGTAAAATTGTGTTTTTATAGACTTTACAGACCCTATGCCAACTAAACATAATATCGAAAATTTTGTTTATGAAAAACTAAGCTGGTTCACTCAATATATAAAAAAAAACCTGAATTTGATTCTGGAAGTAAATATTTTTATACCAGTTAGTCTTCATAATAATGTAAACAATTTGGAACCAAACAACAATTCAACCCCTAGCTATCTTTGCTTGATTTTTTTAAGCTATAAAATAAGCTTAGATATTAAATGTCCTGGCTAAGGATGTTCATAATAGCCAAAAGTTCATAATAAGGTAAAGGAAATCTCATCACTTACAGTGGGCAGGTTCTCATTGGGAGGGCCTGGGCGCGTCATGTTGCTCCAGCGCTGGTGCGCCCCGCCACCTTCCTATGACCGCTGACTCCGCACACATGGAATATTATCTGCGAAATTACCACCGGAGCTCATCAACAGTGTTTTCCTCACGTATTATTTGCATGTTGGCAGTGGCACTCAGTTCTCCCACGCCCGTCACCGTCAGCGAGCGGATTATGTTCATGATCGATAAACAAGTAAATACTTACCTCATTGTAAATAAATATCAGTGCCGTGAACAGCAGCGTGCTTGGACGGAATATTTGCAGATCTGTTCGAAAAACAGCGAAACTTAACACAACACATAAAACAAAAACTTTCAATATTATTTTTCAACTGAGAAATCATGAAATCTATGTAGTCTGTGAGCGTGACATTTATAGTGATGTGCCAGTCAGTTGTTTATGCTGCGATAGCTTTGATCATTCTGTGACTTTGACAATGCTTGAAGATCATGGAACAGGTAAGTAATTTTGTATACTGTAAATAAGTTACTCAAAATTTTTTAATTTGTAGGTATTATGTATTATATTATCAACATAACAATGAAACATTAACTGGTCAAAAGTAAGTTGCTCCAAATAGAAACAGCACTTAATAAATAGTCGATAACGAATGAAATAATATGTTTTCTTAGTTTCACATGCTTCTAATTTGTTCAGTACCTTTGTGCGTGAATATTCTTTTCTGCGACGAAGATATAGGTATTTATGTTTTGTAAAAAAAAAAAACAATAAATAATAAACATTAGAGTTTTGTATTTACCTACGCCTAGATTATTACCCAATATTTTAAAATGTAAAGAACCTCATCTTTAATAATATTTAATACTAGCTTCTGCCAGCGACTTCGTCCGCGTGGAATAGTGGTGCTCCGCTCCTGTTGGTCTTAGCGTGATGATATATAGCCTATAGCCTTCTTCGATAAATGGACTATCTAACACTGAAAGATTTTTTCAAATCAGACTAGCGGTTCCTGAGACTAGCTTTAGTTTAAACAAAATGCAGTAACTTCTTCCGTTTTCCCAACATCTCCCTTCACTGCTCTGCTCCTATTGACTGTAGCATGATGAAAAGTATACTATAACCAGCTCAGGAGTATGACAAATAATTGTACCAGTTTCGTTAAAATCCGTTGAATAGTTCTTGTTTCTATAACGTTTATACAGACAGACAGACAAAAATTTTACTGATTGCATTTTGGGCATCAGTATCGATCTCTAATCACCCCTGATAGTTATTTTGGAAATATATTTCATGTACAGAATTGACCTCTCTACAGATTTATTATAAGTATAGATTAAACTAGTAAATACTTGTCTAACATATTCATAATTGTGGCACTTCACTAATAAATGTCAATGTTGCAGGCTTGCCAACCTTCTTCAAAGTTACGATGCGTTCATATACAAAATATTTTTTATATTTTTTTTACTTACTAGAATGAAATCAGGTTTGTACTCTAGGCATTATAAATGAATTACTTAAATATATAGTCCAAGGTTCCTTTTTACTAGGAAATAATTATAATAAAATCTAAGACGATTAAGCTAAATGCCGACCCTAATTGAGATAAATTGAGATGACCTTTAAAAAAGTTAAATGTCTTGAAACAATAACAATAATATTATGGTGTAACCCAAATGTAACAAATCATCTTGTATAAAATATGAAAAATTTATAAAAAATAGACAACTTTTACATGGACCCCATGGACCTAACTGTTTAGTTGAGTTGTGTGGTTGTCACGATATAATGACGATTGAACAGTTTATACGAGATATAATATAAGATATCGAATCGTAAAAGATTAATTTAAATTTTCTTTAAATTTTAGTTTTAGTACTCTTACTACTAAGTAGAGTAAAGAATGTGTTCAAAATTAAATAATTATTTATTCTAATTAGGCTGAAAATCAGCAAATCAAATTTACAAAAGACAGCCCCCAAAACACCCGCCCTTCACCACTTCCTATGTGTGTGTCCCAGCAATACTGGGAAGAAGAAGTGGCGCAACAAACTCCCCAGTAACACAGTCTGTCTATTACGTTTTAAGAACCAGCGTTATACATTAACAATAAAAAAATATAAAAGTATAAAAATATGTGTTCTTATTTCACTATATATTCCTCTTTATTCTTTTCATATATGTCCGTGTTGTCAAGAAGCTGGATTGCCTCGACGTTCACATGATGATGTTGTTTCTTTTCATGAGCTTCTGCATACTTTTTACAACACTGCAATGAAGTCTATTTTAAAATCACGATGTAGATCTTCGTTTTATATGATCCAAGGAGAACTACATCTGAACAGTTATATAAACTAAAAAATGTATGTACCTCCGCCTGGCGCCTAGCAAGTAATATTATAACTTCCCAAATTGACATCGGACGGTACAGTACTTTTTGTGACAAAACTTATGTTCAGGCTGAGTTAGCAGGACAGAAAATCCGGCTAAACTTCAAAAAAAATTGAAACTTACTACCGCTAAAGGTAGAAAATACGGGATGAAGGGATATGCAAAAAAAAAAAACAATATGCGAAAAGTGTTGGCTGTAAACGGGTCCCGTAGACATAAATCAAGTATACTTATGCGCGAGCACGCTTACCTTTCCAATGAGGGAACATGCAATAAAATACTCTTGTATAACCCTACGTCAGGGATGGCCGCGCTGTGGCACGCGATGTTAAGACTTTTTTAACACACGGCTACTTTTAGGGCTGCGATAGATATTATTGAATAAGAAAATGACCTTAAAAGATTTATATTTACTTAACAAGGTTTTTTAAAATCGTCTTCAAAGCAAAAGTTAAAATACATAGGTATGTGCCAGCCCTGCGGTACGTGATTGTACACGCGGTGTTTTTCATCCCAGCCTCG
This sequence comes from Pyrrhia umbra, assembly GCA_963891755.1. Classification (NCBI taxonomy): domain Eukaryota; kingdom Metazoa; phylum Arthropoda; class Insecta; order Lepidoptera; family Noctuidae; genus Pyrrhia; species Pyrrhia umbra. The sequence goes on along the minus strand of OY982930.1, from coordinate 14,440,448 downwards.
TCTGCAACGCCTTATCGAGCTGTTATTTATCATGGGAAATTTATGGGAAGACTTTGCAGACGCTTGAAAGTTTTATTACGACAGCACAAATGTCTGGTAGGGCACATCAAAACGGAGGCAGCATGCTATACATGTCTTTAAAATGTGTTGCCATAGGTTCATTTTCCTAAATGTAGGTAAATAAAGAGTTTGCGGTTCCTAATGATGTTTCCTTACAACGTAAAATGTTGTCATTCAAAACCTTAATCAAATATATATACGTATGTACTTACCACACCTATGAAACATAACCGAGGGGCAGAGACGATCTTGCACTCGAATATATGATTATGTTCTATTGTATATATTATGTATTTCACACCAAGGAGGTGCTAAAGAGTCTTGCAGGTCTAACAATGAAGCAAAGCGTATAAATATAGTTTCGACGGAGCACTGTCCGCAAACTTACCTTTTAATTTTACCAATCACAATAATGTTTTATTAACATAACAATAGTTAATTTCAATAACACTATAACAAAATTAAACCGTCTTTTTATTGAACAAGTAGACACCTAATTTGAAGAAATATGTCGGTCAATTAGCTGGTAAGACATGGTTTCCTATGCCACTTTGAGAAGTAGCGAGTTAGTGCCGCTAACGTCTCTTCTGAATAAAATACAAGTTCCGATTGGAGTGTTGGAAACAATGTCATGACAACTGCAGCTAGCGGTAAACTTGATTATGCAGAGGTACCTGCTAGTGTATATAGGGACAAGGCAGTACATACGAACTGATGGTCCGGTGCATCACATCAAAGGTAACTACTAGAGCTCTGACGTAATTAATGCTTCGGACCTCGGATGTAATCAACTGTTCAGCCGTGCAATTTCCTAGCCTTTACAGGTAGGACAGCTACTGTACTCGAGCTATATACTTAGTAAAGCTATGAAACAGAAAAACTTAGGAAAACTGTGCTGTGCCCATCAGGGTCCATAATTGTTACTCTTTTTATAGGTATACCAACACCTTATCTGTACATTATGGAACGCAATAAAGAATATGAATATGAACTGATATTTAAAACTTAAATATTTCAGCATACACTATACACTACACTATACTTATAATAATACTTAAATAATATATAGTATTAGTTGTGGTGGCCTAGTGGTTAAAGCACCTGTCTCTCGTATACGCGTGTGCAGGTTCGAATTTACGGATTACATTTTTAGGGTTCCGTAGTCCGACAAGGAACCCTTATAGTTTCGCCATGTCCGTCTGTCTGTCTGTCTGTCTGTCTGTCCGCGGCATAGCTCCGAGGTTCTTGTTACTAGGAAGCTGAAATTTAGTATGGATATGTATATTGATCACGCCGAGAAAGTGGTAAAATAAAATTTTGAAAAATATTTTTTTTAGGGTAACTCCCAAACACGTAAAGTGCGGATGAATATTTTTTTTCTCGCGTACCCCTCCGTGTGGGGTATCGTTAGATAGGTCTTCTAAAAATATTATGGGTGTGTCAAGACCATTTTTCGGTTAAGCGAGCCATTTGCGAATTATCTAGATTTTAAGTGAAAATTTTTGTTCGATGCGAGTTATCCCCCCTCTAACTTTTGAATGGCTATACCTAGAAATGTGAAAAAAATCACAGACGTAGCACATGTAATGAATTTACAAGAAAAACTATCACGGCTAAGTAGGCTTAACCTTTTTTTTTTTTTTTTGTATGGCATCTCGCAGGTCAACCTAGAAGGTTGTCGACTGCTTAACCGGGCTAAAGTAGGCTTAACCGTTTACAGAGTTATAGTCGACTAACTAAAACCTACTACGGAACCCTACTGCGCGTGACCCGACACGCACTTGGCCGGTTTTTTTTTGTTTGTGTTCTACTAGCTTACATACCAACTTTTAGCTTTCTAGGCCTTTTGGTGAATTTTCATCAGTAAGTCAGTGACGAAATCAGAGTCTTTTGATATCAATAAAAACTTAAGTATAAGAGCTATGCAATTAAAACTTGAATGTTTAATAAGTCCACCATTGACAACATGTCACGAGACCCGAACCAAACCCGAGTTATAAGGGTTCAAAATAACGACGAAACGTTTCGAAAAAAAGGTAGTTAGTGCCCACAGATAATTATCTATATAATTAATGTTTAAAAATCATCCATAATAATTATAGTCCTAAATTTAAAACTCTCCCGACCTGCTCCTCTTTGCTACTTACATTTTAATGAGTTAGCTTTACTCGGACTCATGAAGGGTTTTAATTTCGGAGCAGGCTGAGCCCACACGAGCCCGCCGCGGTGTTCGCATGACGTGCCGCGCCTAGCGGGTCCCTCCGTGACCCACTTCGGCCCCTCATGGCCCAATAGCGCTTATCCGCACTCCAGCCAGGCCCACATACCCAGAGATTACTATTACCTGCTGTATTAAGGATTCCTAAAAATGCGAGCAGAGTCCTCAAAAGTTCTGCAGGTGAATGAAGTTGGTGGTAGCCGTGATAATTAACGCTGGTACTACACGACACACGTGCTTACAAATGCATCTATTTCCGTTTTGTTGCGGCTTATGCGGTTTTAACCAATCCGCGAAATATTTTTTTGCAATCTGAATTGTAAGCAGTAGAACCTGTGACACTATCTCCTTCTACTAATATTGTAAATGAGAAGTAACTCTTGTCTGTACATCTGTTAATGCTAATATCTACTTATAGACTAAAAGCGCGCGCTTGCAGTTGGCGTGACATCCGTCTATTGACGCAGAGTACCGGGCCGGTCGAGTCAAAGGCTTAGCTTTTGTGTGTGCCCTGGTTACGGACATTCGTTATGTTGCAGCCGTTTAACCTCTTGTTTTAGGAAGAAATAAATTTAATCTGTTGTAAAAACCTACCGTGTTTGTTTTTATATAGGTATTTATAGAACTCATAATTAGCTGTACATATCATGCTAATGAATAGATAATATGTACTATCCAAGTCCACAACTAGGCCATCAACTGTTTGAATAAACGTCATAAATAATGGAGTCATCGGGTAATTTTAAAAAAATACGACTACCTATAACGTATGTAGGTACTTGTAAAGCCCTCAATCCATATTCCTCCAATCCCTTTTAACAGCACATAAATACATTGGGAAGTGGTCTCTCATTAAGATTCCCCCAGGCTGCAGGTACCTCCGCCTCAGCGCCGATGTATCCGTGAGCCCTAGTTGTGCCCCACAGGTGTGCCCGGACCCCTCGCTTATGACACACATAAATATTCGCTAAATAGAAGCAGGGTTACCATATATCTTAGAGATTGTGCTAAGTCGCGGCTGTCAAGTGTCAACCATGCAGCCAGTTGCACCTAGCTTTTTATCTTACTTTTACGAATATCACAAAACATGATATCAATAATTATCGTATTTTACTGAGTGTTGGAAGTCTCTCGTAAACGTAAATAAACAATTTTATGTCCATGTTCTAAGTGTCCAATTTTACACTGTCTCAAAATTGACACACCTAAAGTAGGAGCTATCGTTAAATTGCATTGATGCTTTAAAAACAGATTCGTCTGCTTACGCCGCACTTTAGTAATCGTAGACCTCTGAGACAAAGTCTTTAGTGTGTAGCTAGTTTATCAACCAACTTCAAAAAAGGAGGTCCTGTATTCGACCCGTATGTATGTATGTGTATATGTCCGCAATTTTATCAAAAACGACTGATCCGATTTGGATGGAGTTTTGTTATTTTAATGCATATTTTTCAAGGAAGGTGTTATTTAATGTTGTTAGTGCTAAAGATTGAGTGGTTAATAGAAAATATTACAGGATTTATCGAATTTACTGTACAGACTATATGAGGTCCTTTACGTTAAAAATGTCCCGTTTAAGTTAAATAAGCCAGTCAAGTGTATATTTTACTTTTGCACGTAATTTCATTGCCATTGCCTTTCAGTGGAGCGCTAGCGGTAGGACTCTTTGTTTCAGCAACATTGTACATATATATATATATAGGGTGCGAGACGCCACGCTTGTTAGCGACCCCCTGGGATTGGGGGAGCAGTACCTCCTACTTATAAGGTTTTTGATCATTGTTTAATAGTTATTTTAAGTACCTGCCCAAGTATAGTTATATAGTTTTGTAGAATTTCAGTAACATGAAATGTACTTTATATGGATCCTACATACATACTTTCAAGCCTAATGCCTAACATTTATTTTATTGATCAAGCTTACTAATAAGAGAAAACTCATTAGTAGCGCCTGCCTCGTACACAAACAGTACTTGAAAAGCAACACTGATTGAACAATACTAGACCAGTGCTTTTTTTAGCCTTTAAAAACGGTAAAATGTGAGAAAAATACCTACAACTTTGCCATTCAACTTTTTTCCATAGGACTTATAGTTTTGCCGGAAATTGAGATAAACCGTTTTTTTACCTTTTCTGAGGGGGAACCCCCCCTTCCCGACCTCAGATCGCCCGTAATTTATTTTCCTATCATTTTTATTATATTTCTTTTATTATTCTTCTTTTCTTCTTTCTTCTCCTTTTCCAATGGGTTTCATCCTACTATTATTTTTTTGTTTTCAAAACCTATCGGCACTGGTCTTCGATTTCATTCAACATCATGTAGCTCTAGGCTCCGTCTGGTTGCCATGGTAACGACAAAATGGCGCGGTGCAAGGCTTCCCGCGCTTTCCTCGCGTTCCCGCCGTCGCCATATTGATCCAAAATCCGGAAGCGTTCAGAAACTCTTCCCGGGGATATTTCACAGTTGAAAGTTTTACATAATGAAGAGTTTAATTTTCGGAGGTATAAAACGAATAACAAAGCTACATTCATTTCTGTAATAAGTTCACGTTTGAAATGAAAACCGTGTTTCATTTTCTATTAAAATATTTTTGTCACGAAATTGTTTAGCGAAATTTGTGAGCTGAAAATTATCTGCCTAGGTATAGCCTGAATAAGGTTTTTAATTTTAATTAAAGACTAGCTATTAACATATTCATGATTGCCTTTCTTTATAGAATCTCGGAACCAGTGAACTGCGCTACCAAGCAGTCTCCCGGGTGCAGGTTCAACGGCCCGCTCGGCCTTGGCACGGTTGCGTAATATACCGCAAGTACAATGCCGCGATTGTTCGCTCAATTCACGCTCTTGTCCGTAATCAGAGCGACAACCCTTTTGGGTAAACAGTCTAATTGCCCGCTAACAATCACTTAAATAAAACGAAAATCGTTGTCGTTGCTTCTTCCCAATTGTTAATTTTAACTATCTGACTATATAGGTATACATAAGTAGGAATTTAGGTATCATCGCAATTCGCGGAAGTCCGTTATAAAAATTATACGGTCTGGGGACACGACCCCTGGGCCCACCGGGCTTGGCCCCTAATAAGATCCTTGAGCGACAATTAAATGCCCTAACCGTCCGATTTCCTCCATCCTGTAGGAACAAAGCTGAATATTAAATATGAATCCCCCTGTAAGCAAAAATTGATAACGGCAAGTGGAATGACTTCATCAACTTTTATTTGGTTAATTAACGTTATGTTAAAATTTTCCTTTTGTACGTTCACCACGGCATTTTTTTTCTGCCCGTTTGCTTGTATGATATATCTAAGCCATAAGTACCTACGCTATGCAAGTAATTATATCAATCAACGGCCATGGTCATATCTTACAGAATTTAAATTCTTCGTATGTTACGCTTTAAGAATCCGTGAATATGTAGACGAAAAAATACTTTTACACATTAGTTACTCAAACCGCCATACTTAAATACATTTTTTAAATAATTCACAAATAATGACGCGTCGTGTCGTCATAACAATACTCGCAATCACGTCGTAACGTCGTCATCAACCGTCACCGGCGACGGGCGACAATTAAACGACCTCAGTCCGGAGTGTCCGGTACGCTGAACGCACCCTCGCGCCCCCACACGCGACGGGGTTGCAGGGTAAGCCAGTACCCCGAAACTTGGGAGGTAGAGTCCTTCAGCCTTGTAACAAAAAAGCATAAACTATTCTATTGTTTGTTTTATTTAATAATAGTATTATAAGCATAGCTAAAGGTTGTCTCTTCATGGTGAAATATATGGTTTTGGAATATCGCTATTTCTTTTCCCTCTATTAATGTATTCTATATTATGTTGTTTATTAGCATCATTCATTAGAAAAAGGAATTATTATTCTACCCATAATAGACCAGTGCTTTTAACTTTTGAAAACAAAAAAAATAATAGTAGGATGAAACCCATTGGAAAAGAAGGAGAATACAATAAAAATGATAGGAAAAATAAATTACGGGCGATCTGAGGTCGGGAAGTGGGGGGGAGGGGGGGTTAAAGTTAAAAAAACGGTTTATCTCAATTTCCGGCAAAACTACAAGTCCTATGAAAAAAAGTTAAATGGCAAAGTTGTAGGTAATAAAAAGATCTACAACTTTTGGATTGACACTTTTTTCACATAACCTCAAAATGTATGTGAAAAATTCAAAAAACCAAGCTTTTGGTTTTTTATTTTTATATTTTACAATAATTAATTTTTTATCACGAAATTTGGTGAAAACTTACCTTTTTATGTCCCAAACACACTGTAATTTATTTGATTTATAATAATTATTTTTTCACCCTTATTTTGACTTAATATCGAAAAAACACTCTAATTTTCAATCGAAAATTCTCGTGCCAAATATCACTTTTTTTTTAAAAGTCGGTAGTTTTTTTGTTCTTTGAAATCTCTACTTTCAGATGGTATAAAAAAATATTTACATTGCTATGGTAAATGTTCTCAGAAAATATAAAGAAACGCTACGAAATAACAGTTAGCAAGGCCAAGATCCTTCTAGCAACTCCCCACTTCTCTATGAAATACCTTTTGATCAGCTAAAAGGTATTTCATAGAGAGGTCCGAGGTTCCGTAGGTCACTCAGATACATAAGTTATCTTAAAATAGCAATAAATAGGCATCTACGCAAAAAATTTAAGCCGGTCTAGACCTTACTACCTGTTATTTTGTAGCGTTTCTTTATATTTTCTGAGAACATTTACCATAGCAATGTAAATATTTTTTTATACCATCTGAAAGTAGAGATTTCAAAGAACAAAAAGACCATCGACTTTTAAAAAAAAAGTGATATTTTGACACGAGAATTTTCGATTGAAAATTAGGGTTTTTTTTCGATATTAAGTCAAAATAAGGGTGAAAAAATAATCATTTTAAATCAAATAAATTACAGTGTGTTTGGGACATAAAAAGGTAAGTTTTCACCAAATTTCGTGATAAAAAATTAATTATTGTAAAAGATAAAAATAAAAAACCAAAAACTTGGTTTTTTGAATTTTTCACATAAATTTTGAGGTTATGTGAAAAAGTGTCAATCCAAAAGTTGTAGATCTTTTTATTACCTACAACTTTGCCATTTAACTTTTTTTCATAGGACTTGTAGTTTTGTCGGAAATTTAGATAAACCGTTTTTTTAACTTTAACCCCCCCTCCCCCCCACTTCCCGACCTCAGATCGCCCGTAATTTATTTTTCCTATTATTTTTATTGTATTCTCCTCCTTTTCCAATGGGTTTCATCCTACTATTATTTAATTCACTTTTTACCGTTTTTAGAGGCTAAAAGCACTGGCCTATAACTTACTCAAGTTTGGTTCTGACGAAACAGGTATCCTGAAAATGTTCACTTTCCAAAATTCAGGGACTCCAAGACACATACCCTTTCAACATCGCCGGAACTCGTCAGTGCGTCGCGCACCTCGGCGGGGACGCGCGTGTGTCTCGGTGCGGTGTCGGGTCTCGTGCAGTGTTTACTGTTGTGTTTGGGATGATGCCCTGGTGATGCCGAGCCGCCGGTGAGTGAGGGCAGGCGCGTGCCGCGGTTGCCTACATCTGTACTTTAATTGGGATAAAAGAAGGGACGCTTTTTATGGGGTGTGAATTGGGGTTCTATTTATATTTGTTTGTAAATTGTACCGACAGGTAAATAATATTTACTGACTATATTGCTTTCTCTCGTTTATCTGATGATTTGTTAGTGTTTATTACCAAGCGAAGGATGTAACAGAAAGATAGCTTTTTCTTTTGGAAAGACCAGATCACGTAAGATATTCACTAAGACGCGTTTCCAATTTATCTATTAATTTTGAATTAAAATTAACTACTGTCATTAACCGTTACCCCTCATGTTGACTACACAAAGCCGAGTAGCAATAGCTAGGTAATATAAAAACATGAAACAATATACAGAAACAGAAAGGCTGGCTACGTGGGATATCCAACAATGGCCTTGTAACCCGGTTCACTACAAAGGCTTGTATCATTGACCTCATATACATATGTTTCATTTGCTTTTTAATTAAAACAGTCTAACATTTCCGTTTCCGCAGAATTGGTGTATTGGCGCCCAACGTGGGGCTCGAACAAATCTATCAATGTTATATCGTTGTCAATTAGAGAAGGAAGGGATTTAGAATTTTATGTTGAAGATTTATTATAAAATAGGTAATGTTAGTTCAAATAGAGCAATATAGCCATAAAATATACGAAATCCTCGAGCTTGCTCAGTGAACCATGACTGTGCGTCATAAAATATTGTAAGGCGGGTTATAAACAAAGCTACCAGTGCTTACACAACATTATACTATACTATACAGTGGCAGGTTGACGAGGTCTTTAAACAGACGAGTTTGGTGGGCGAAGTTTCTTTTGTTCCAATAAGGATATAGGAGAAAGTTAGGCCTTCCGCCCGGCGCCAGCCAACCACCATTACGATATAGTTAGTTAATAATTATGTTACTTTAAAAATGTAATATTGTTTAAATTATGCATTCTTTCGAGATCTCAACTGCACTATTGTTAACATATCCATGTAAGCAAACTCTCGCAAATAAGCGTTTAATTAAAGCTCCTTGTCCATGCGAACAGTTTCGTCCCTTACTTTCTAAATAGGCTAATATAAGAACATTGTACTTTATTCTCACACCGTTTGTTTTAGCATGGGAACAAATTACTGCTATTGTAATAGTTTCATAACTACAGTATCAGTATCCATATAATTCGAACGCACAGCGTGAGGAGTTCGTATAATGTGCTCATACTGTAGTCGGTAGATACTAACTATACTGTTTTATATTATCTTGAGCACTAAATCTGTCTCAAAATCAGCCTTTCGCTCAATTAAACAAATTATTTTCCCTCTTTACAATATAAAGACTCGTAGGTAGTGGAGAAACAAATAATCACTGTGTTCTGAACTTGGAATGAATAAGCAATTATAATCATTGGAGTTAATTAAAGGACGTCTGACAGACTGAGACAAAAATAAACAGTGATTCAACTGTAGGTACCTCCAGACGCAAAAGAGTGATGGGAGAATACTTGTCACACTGCTGCAGCTGCACAGTGCACAGCCACAAGTTAGGAGTGGTGTTAATGCATCACACACGATGATTATATTATTGTTTTAATTCAGATAAATATTTCTTCGAACTTCCGTCGTTGTCGCGCTAGCTTTTCCTACATAACCACATAGTGTACGTTTGTAGGGGTCGGCCTTTTAGGGTCTGTGTTTAATATCAGCCAATACAAATTTTAGCGTTATTAAAATAAATCAGTTTGACTAGCTTTATAATTGATACACCACTCGCGATGTATCATAACCAGTCAGTCGCGAAACTCTGACGCATAGATAAACTATGTACTAAGTATTCTATCACTTCCTCCTTGTCTGTTCTAATAAAATAGATTCAAACAATCACATGCTATAATCGATGTCAGAGCTCATCGAAAGTGAAGCATTATCGTATTACTGAAGGTAATGGGATTCCCTCGGTCGCAATCACTTTAAAGCTTTCATCGGTGATTGCAATTCATTGATTCATATCCTGCATCGGCATTTCATATTCCCGCACCACCCGCCATTATAGCATGTCGACATGACAGACAGACGGACATTGCATAACGGGGGTGCCGGTCGTTCACCCGCCCGCCGACCAAACGGTAAATAACTTTAAAACTACCCTCGCACGGCACTTATTCCTGTAAACTTGATTCGACACTTGCCAAGGGTCGTCGTACATGTGTTTATGTTAAACAGACCTTATTTTGAGTGGAATGGAGTTGATATTAGGTTGTTGAACTGTTTAGAACTTTCTAGTTTTCGGAAAGTGAAATTTGTTGTGATGGAATAGGACCAGTATTTGCAATTTCGTATTTTTAAATAAAAAGTAATGCAGTATATGGATCATTTAATATAGGTTCGTCGAGATTTTTTTAAACTTAACAACTTAAAAAAAGTTATCGTATATTTCGGTCGTTTCCGAAGTTTTGTTTCAGTGAGTTAGAGTAGGCCCCCTTATTTATACATTGTATAGTAAATGATTGACATTGACGAGTTCTACGTAACAAGTATAATCCAAAGTGGATTTACAAATGAAATTATATTGAATTTGTTTGGCATGGCCTTCTATTAGGTAGTAATTATTTAACGAAATTTATCAGATACCAATAAATTCAATTCTGGACAATAAACGTGTCACGACGCTGTTGATTTTCCATTAGCTGAATATGTGAACCTGATTCAACTAATCTCTCTTTGGCTCTCACGAGAAACCTCAGATCATAGATGTCCGCACAACCTTGACCGTCCACCGAGCGCGTTCAGGCGTAACTTACGAGTCCGCCATGTCGCCAGCAGACCTGCCAGTCCAATACAGCTAGAGCTGCAGAAGAACCACTCGCGAACACGACTGAATCACAAAATTCAAAAATTCCATGACAGTGTAAATGGTTTTTGATTCATCAGAGAACCTAATTCGTTTGTGGAAGTCAGAACTATATACAAGCAGCTATTTGACGATTACTAAACAGTAACCTTGATGTAGGTAGTTGGAGCTGATGCAACTGGCCCTCGGTGACACTAATCAGGAGGCTGATGTTTCTTGTAAACAATCTTCTTGCAGCGGCAATGCTCCTGGCAAAATAAACTTTTAAGTTCTATATGCGGTTGAAATGCGACCGTCATATGTTGTAGAAAAATAACTTATTATTATTATTTTTAAACTATACATGTATTTACTGAGCTGTTTCCTGTGATTCGACCAGCGCGTCCTAAGGAACTATCTCAACGCAGCTGGATAAAAAGTTGCCTATAACCGTCTCCATTTATCTCCGTACCAAATTTCATCGAAATCGGTTCAGCTGTTTTACTGTGAAAGCGTAAAAAACACTCGTTCTTGCATTTAAAATATTAGGAAGGATACTTATATTTTAATCGTTTTCCCCACTCGTTTTCTGTAAACGTGAACCTATTTATTTATTTATTTGATTTACACAGCTTATGAAACCAATTACATAAACCAAAGTATTATATAATAAGTAAACTAATAACTATAATTGAATAATATTAGCCTCACAAAAATGCAGGCACTTAAACATTAATACCAAATCTGACACTTGTTTCGCGCAATATGTCTAATGAAGGGCACGAAATGTTCTTTTCCCGTGATTGTATTTAGTGACGATGATACTTCTATTCTATTTCTTGTCTTGACTGTACCCACTACCTCGTCGTAGCATACCGTCATATACGGTTGTCATATCTTATGACATAATCTCGCCGTAAAACGTTATGATCATGCCTCGTCTGCTCCAAGGGCAGGATCTATGAATTTTGCAGTATGCTAGGAAGAATAAAGGAAAAAACAATGGATGGATTGTGTGAAAGATCATAATGTATAGGAAGGGTGTTACTAGTAAGATGACGACAGATAGAGAAGTATGGCAAAAGGAAACATGCTGCGCCGACCCCAAATAAATTGGGATAAGGGCAGGCGAATGATGCTAGGAAGAATAAAGACTTTGCTCACCATTCTGGGAGAATATCCCAATTGGCCTGCTTGGGACCGTTAGTTACTTTCTCTAATCTGTGATATTTGTACATAATACAAACAACAGTATTAAAGTTTCAGAACAATATAATTGCGAGCTACCACCCCCGCCCCGTACTGAAGCAAAAGGCTCTATCATTAGTATTGCAGTCCTGCTGGCTAGACAGTTAACCGACAATCAATATCGTCTTAGTTTAATGCCAATGACCGACTGTATCTGTTTGATACAGATCCCCAATTTAATTTAAGCTGTATGAAACATATCTGTATAGCACATTCGCTCCAGGGCTAGCTCCTATAACTGATAAACCTCGTATGTCTCAATTTGTCTAAATGGAAATCATAACATGTGGTAACATAAGGGAGCCAGACCCGGGGGCGGGCGCGGGAAGGCGTGCGAGGGGGATGCCTGGGAGACCAACAATTACTATTCCAACTTAACACCCCGGTTGCTAACAATGCCCATGCAAATTACCTACTGCCCATAAGTCTCTAAATTGTTTCCAGGTTTTATTCTAATATACTAATTATGATATTCTCGCGTTGTCAATTTATGTTATACGAGCAAATGGTTAAGATAGAATGCTTCGTTTCGGGTATAATCATTGCATCTTAGCAGCTGCAAACTTTATATTGGTGATGGATTTACAATAGTTTCATTATTTGGCACATGGATGATCGGACAATATTGCCGCCGTTTTCTAGCAATGTCACAATTTATTATTATTTACGAGACCATGAGCATAGATTGCACTATCTGTAATCAGCATCACAATATGGATCATATCAGGTCGGCGGCGGCCGCCATTGTGCCAGCTGACCAGCGGCCGGCCATTGTGGCGGCACAATGAGGCCCACAGTTGAGCTGAGTGTTTGTTACGATTGATTTCTGTCTCATATATTTATAGATACACGTAGAATATATGATTACCTATGTTATAAAAGTTATCTATACTTATAATAAATCTGTAGAGAGGTCAATTCTGTACATGAGATATATTTCCAAAATAACTATCAGGGGGTGATTAGGAATCGATACTGATGCCAAAAATGCAATCAGTAAAATTTTTGTCTGTCTGTCTGTCTGTCGGTCTGTCTGTCTGTCTGTCTGTCTGTCTGTCTGTCTGTCTGTATAAACTCTATAGAAACAAAAACTACTCGACGGATTTTAACGAAACTTGGTACAATTATTTGTCATACTCCTGAGATGGTTATAGTATACTTTTCATCACGCTACAATCAATAGGAGCAGAGCAGTGAAGGGAAATGTTGTCATTTTGTTTAAACGCGCTAATCTCAGGAACCGCTGGTCCGATTTAAATAGTTCTTTCAGTGTTAGATAGTCCGACGACTACAGCCAATGACCTTGAGCAAATGGGCGGAGCTTGAGCTTCCCCCCCGCGATCCCGCAATGCACACCGCACGGTTGTCATTTTATATTTTGAAGAACTTTGACGGGTGACCATAATATTATGTAGAGATTCTAAGGACAGTCGCATATTGTATTTTGATATGCATGTCTAAGATATAAAAATAGAAATACAAATAACATCCGTCTGAGTAATACTTCGAAACACTAATTTTAAATTTCCAACCCCCACTGCATACTTCGTTTGCCAGAAAAGCAAAAATATTTTCAATTTCTTTAATCTGCAAAACATGTTTATCGATCTGAATTGTTACAAGTTTCAAGAAAAAAATCTGACATCTAGCATTCTTGAATTAATCCGCTGTGAAAGATGGACAGACAGACAGACAAAATCGCACCATAGGAGTTAATTTTTAGGCCATATTGGTGTCCACTTTGAGCTCTTCTAACAGAAATGCACGCAAGTTTTTTTCATATTTGCATTTTACGACATCTACTGCTTCTCAAATAACTTCAGCTCATCGTCACTTGTATAGGAAAATCATATTAGTTTTGTAAGGAGAGCCTGGAAGCCAGTTAATTAGTCCGACATTTCTGATCCATCTGTAAAGTGTCCGACCAAACCTTTGGCATCAGCTTTGGCCAAACCATTAGCTTAAAATTGGCCTAAGTTTTGACACCAACAGAACCGAAATTGAATAATCTATTACGTTTAAAGACCTAAAAGTGAGTGAGACTGTATTACAAATGATGTTAATATTTTAAATAAGCTGCAGGTAGTTTTATTCATATTATTAAGTTGATACACCGAACATATTAGTAAAAAGTCATTGTGGCTTCTTTGCTAAGGCACCTGCATCTCATTTATGAGTATGCAGATTCGAACTTCGAAACCTAGAAATTACGAATCTGACTATTCCAAAGTTTTACATGCACTTTTTTTAGTATAACTTAGACACCATTGACTAACGGTAAAGGAAAACATCGTGAGGAAACCTGGACTACATGGTCTGAAATCACCAATCCACCTTGAAAAAGCGTGATAATTAATGCTAATGCATGTCTATGTCATACCCAAAAGTGGGATAGTAAAGATTCCGATTATGACCAGGATTTTTTAAACTTTTACCTATCATGAACAATGGAATATCACCCGTTTTGGGCCCAATTTTGAAAGTGCCGCAAAGCAAAAAATCAATGCAAAAATAAATGTGCTAAATTCGGATATAGACTTTGTCTGAATGAGAATTAGCTGTTACATTTTCAAGCACCAAATTTGTGCGACCCTTTTCCACGGTTTCATGCATTATTGAAGAAATAAAGTAATGGAAAAAAATCCTACCATTGTATGGCATTTCGATAATCTTTTAGAAAGATGCAATATCGATTTTTGACTTTGAAATCATTTATAATTACCGATTTAAATATTTTTGATCTTTATCTTTTTACCTTATATTACTAATATAAAGTTTTTTATAATATATTTTATCAGAAAAACTCACCGCAAAAATTGACAGTTTTTTTTATAAAAAGATTATTAAATTGACATGCAGTAGCTCAATTTTCATTTAGTTTTCTTATTACAATTCATCGGAATTCAAACATAACCTTGGAATTGGAAAATGGTCGAAATACCATATTAAGAAAAGCATTTAAGAGAAAAACGTACGGAAGTCTAATTATTTCAGAATGTTTGTTTTACAAACTACGGAGAGTTTTTTTTTAAATTTAATTCGTATACCAAAAGATGTCGAAGAAAACATAAAAAATATTAGAATATGCATCAAGCCTTTATATCAAGCCCTTTCATAATTATGATGACGTAGAAACTACACTTTGTAATTTTAATTCCCATTTTTCCTCGAAAGTAATAGGTAGTATTTTTCTACTTTATCCATTTGCGATATATTTCAACAATTATTCCAAATCGATAAGGTTAGTTATTCCTGAAGTAATTATCAGCTCTGACAGACAGACAGAGAAAGTCGCATCCCATAAGGGTTACTTTTTACTATTTTGGTTCGGAACCTTAAATATACTATTTGAATATATCTTCTTTTTTCATTTTCAGTTCTTCTGTCTTTGACTTCTGGACCAAAAATTAAAGAAGATCAAGTCCTTTTTATTTATCAGGGCTTTAGCCAAAGAATTAAGCGATTGCCTATTAATCGGCTTAGGCCTAGCCAAAAATCGACGTTCTGTCGGATACTATTTGGTGTTGAAAATAAAACATAAGAGTGGCATAGTGAAGTAGGACCTTCATTTCTAAAACACTATGCTTCGTCTTATCTTTTAGATTATGTGTATATAATATTATCCCACATTAGATACCTTGACTAATAGATTAATATGTATATCATATATGACTGCTTACCTGGCGTTTTTACTAAACTTCGAAAATGGTTGCTATGTAAAGCATCACTACCCAATGTTACCAGTAAAAAACCGGCCAAGTGCGTGTCGGGCCACACGCAGTAGGATTCCGTAGTAGGTCTTAGTTAGTCAACTATAACTATGTAACCGGTGAAGCCTACTTTGCCGTGATAGTTTTCGAAAGTTAGTTTTTTTTATTTTTGAAAGACCTATCTAACGATACCCTACATGAAGGGTTACGCAACAAAAAAAAATATTCATCCTTATTTCACGTGTTCGGGAGCTCCACAATTATTTTTTTTATTCATTTTTACCACTTTTTCGGCGTGATCAATACACATATCTATACTAAATTTCAGCTTTCTAGTACCAAGAGCCTCTGAGCTATGCCGCGAACAGACAGACAGACGGACATTGCGAAACTATAAGGGTTCCTTGTCGGACTACGGAACCCTAAAAATAAAACTAATGTAACCAATCCAAAATAGGAAAATGGTCTAGCTAAAATAGTCAGACAATACAATACATTTTACAATTTTCATTTTACAATACTCTTTTAATAGCGTAAGCTTATTTTTTTATCATATTCTGCATTTTTTTTCAAATTCGTCTCGTAGCAAAGAAACTCGAACCCAAATTCACGTGTTTAAAAAAATATTTTCATTGGTAATAATTTAGAATAGCGCCACCTTGTTACCCTGGATAAACCGTTTTATTTACAAACCATTAAGTTTTGTTCTAAGATATCATCCCATGCCCTGACTTATAGCTACTATTTCTATAAATTCCAAACTATTAGGAAATATTATAACATAACATGAAAGAATTTTAATTTTGACGATTATCTCCGACCTACATGTAAAATATAAATGAGGTATGCAATATTCTCGTTTTGAATACGCAATGTATTAAAACAAATACATATTTAAATCCTAAAGTACATTTAATTATTTAGTAAGTCAATAACAAAATATATTTGTCCTGCCAAATTTAGATACACACATTTTAGATTATGACAGATTATGGATGATTTGGTTTGAAAACACGTTATTCACATCAAAAAAATATTTTATCCGCATGTAGTGCCTTTTCAATGTAATAATTATAATTCACCAGTCATCTTATCACAAATATAATAATTTATTTACATCGTAATGTGCTCGCTCTGAGTGACAGCGTCTACCCGTGACAGTGGTCACAGACGTACTGCCCCCGTCGCCCGGTGGAGCCCCTCCGTAATTTCAACTCAAAGTTTTGACAAAAGCACAAAAATTGACGTAAATGTACGATTTAAAAAAAATATACGTATACAAAAAGACAGATAATTAACTTTTCTATAAAATGGTACAGGTTTCATTAAAATCCGCTTGATAAATTCTATGTAAAACTCAGTTTTTCTTCTGCGTTAGACCTAACTTCATGATTTTTTTATACAATGTTATAAATACATAATTAAAAAAAACGTTATACAAAATTATCAAGCATATGCTCTAGTTTAGTATATATACTTTTCAAATCATGAAAGCAAGTCGTTAAAGCGTAATCATTAGCTTTAAAAGGGGCAAAGTCGTATATCGCCGCCCAAATATCAACTCAATCATCGCAAAACGTTTCTTATCACCAAATCGATCAAATATAATTATGTATAGTTGATCGATGACAATATCAGTCAAGTATTAGTGATAATAACTTATTTGGAATTCGATGACTCAAAATAATGAAAGAACTGTAGCTAGATACCTGTGTGTTTTCAGCATACGTCGTGCCTGTCTAGTAGACAAAGATAATGAAGTTGTGGACAAAACAAGGATGTTGCTGCTCCCCCCTAGGGCTGCCATTCGTCCGGGTTTCCCCGGATTTGTCCTAGGTTAGAGGGCGTCCGGGGTGCGTTCGGGCGGGTTTTCAAAGAGCGTTCGGAAAAACCCCGGACTTTTTACCTGATATCCGATCCCGCTTGATGGAAAGGTAAGCAATAAATTAAAACGAATAATGAAAAAGTGTCCGGGGAAATAATCAAACTCATTCAAAATGTCCGGGGTTTTTATAGTTTTAGTCCAGGGTCGACGATTTGGGTGATGGCAGCCCTACTCCCCCCACAACGTTTGCACAACTTTGTAGCTAGGTACCTACGCAACTTATTATACAAAAATATGCAGTTCCGAACCACGTGAGTAAATAGCCGTGTCTGTGTCACGGTACTGTCTGTTTGTCCAGACACTTATGATATCGTGAAGATAATAAGTATAACGAATTAAATGATGTGATCTTTCTTTATAATTGTTCAAAGCCTGGCGACAGCTCTCGCACCAGACATAACATAAGCAACGATTGCGCGGCAACTCTAATTTGCTACCCCAGGCTGCCGTAGCCTCGCACCCCCCGTCCCCTGGCCCGGCGGCACCTGTCTGCCGACACCCCTCGGATGCTGTCGATATAATATCATATGTTATTTGCTGATAACGTATTGATAGGAAGAATACACTGAGTGGGTACATAAACTTTGTGGTGAAAATATTGGGAAAAGACTTTTTGAACATTCGAGTCTATCGAGTCGAGAACATTAGAGACAATAATCAAATCACGCATCAAGAATTATAATTTACTTGAAAATTGAAAATCGTATAACCACATGGCTTGGCACGTGACGATGGCAAGAGACCAGACGGTATGTCATTATTTCCATGGAAGATGGGTAGGTCTTTAGTGTGGGACGCAACCTGCGTCGACACTCTTGCACCATCCCATCTTGCTAGCTCTGCGTGCTGTGCTGGCTCCGCCGCTGCGGCTGCGGAGAACCTCAAGCGGCGCAAGTATAGTAGCCTCATCGGAAACTATACTTTTGAACCGTTTGGGGTTGAAACTCTCGGGTCGTGGGGTCCGAGCGCCCACATTCTTTTTAAAGAAATAGCCAAGCGGCTTGTTGACACTTCCTGTGACCCAAAGGCTGGCTTTTATTTTGGTCAAAAGCTAAGCATTGCCATCCAACGTGGCAATGCCGCCAGTCTCTTGGGTACACTCCCAGTTGACGGCGATGAGGATGAATTTTTTGACGCAATATTTTAATATTATAGTTTTTTTTTTAATTTATATTGTTAAGAATGCATATATCTTCTTCTATATCTATACTTATAATAAATCTATAGAGAGGTCAATTCTGTACATGAAATATATTTCCAAAATAACTATCAGGGGGTGATTAGGGATCGATACTGATGCCAAAAATACAATCAGTAATTTTTTTGTCTGTCTGTCTGTATAAACTCTATAGAAACAAAAACTACTCAACGGATTTTAACGAAACTTAGTACAATTATTTGTCATACTCCTGAGCTGGTTATAGTATACTTTTCATCACGCTACAATCAATAGGAGCAGAGCAGTGAAGGGAAATGTTGTCATTTTGTTTAAACGAATCTAATCTCAGGAACCGCTGGTCCGATTTGAAAAATTCTTTTAGTGTTAGATAGTCCATTTATCGAGGAAGGCTATAGGCTATATATCATCACGCTAAGACTAATAGGAGCGGAGCACCACTATTCCACGCGGACGAAGTCGCTGGCAGAAGCTAGTTGTAAATAATTTAAAACCAACCTGTAATAAATAATTGTTTACACTGTAAAAAAAATACAAAAATTGACGATCTTGTTTCTAACTTTATTTCCACATTGTTTTCAACTAAGAAAATAAAGTGAAAATCCCGTTTTTACATTTTGCTAGGTAATAGTAGATAATTACTAAGGTTCTGTGACTGTGTGGCGTCCACACGTTATCCGTATTGTCTTGTACGAATTTATAGCATAGTATTAAGGAAAAACAGCTCAATTATTTTATTCCATTAAAATAGATTGAAGGCAGCTCGGCCTATTTATACAGTTTAATGTTCCCCGACAAAGGCTCGGAGCCCCTCGGCCTCCCGCGATCGACAGGTGAAGGGCTCTCCAACCTGGCAAATGTATAAAGTTTAATACTCAAACCGTGAAATTATTCCATTCCTATAAATATTTTTGGTACTATAAGAACCCCAGTAATCTATACGTGTAATTATTGCTATTATGTGAATTTACATCGCAATTTTTACCCGACTAGGGCGAATAAAAAAGGAGGCGCAGGGTTATGTTTTTGACCGGTATAGTACTTATGTAAGTATGTTGATCTGTCTCCTTACAGCTTTTGATCCAAGTACTTTACCATCATAGTTTGACATAAGAGAGTTTTGATCGTGTGTTCCTTAACAAAAGCTCTTACTAACTACTTTTTCAGTAGTTTTATTCATATAAACTCCCCAGAAACATGTTATTATTTATTTACCTAGGTAGGTAGGCAGATATTCTTTATACTTACTTACTAAAATCTTGAGGGAAAACCGCGCCTCAAGACTAAAAAAAAGTAAAACCCTTTTGAAGATCTTAGTACTAATTGCATTTGATGCTGTCGACAAGTGACCATCGCGTGTCAACCGCTTGCAGCTAACACCCTCCTGACACGATGTCACGTGAGTCTTGACCAGTGACCCAGCGCTGAGGTCAAACGTTAACGAGGACCTACTTAGTGTTTGAGATACGAAGCCGTCCTACTAGATGAGGAATCAGTGGCAATAGGCAGGTTAGTGTTACACACTGAGTTCATGACCTGAAATTATTTTAATATTTTTTCCTTTACAATTTGTGGCTATTATCCTGTTAATAAATAATAATTTAACAACGAGTACCTAACCTACTATGTTTATAACAAGCGTGGAATACGAAGGTCTGAGGAGGAAGGAATCCGAGCAGGTAAGCGTACTAGACTGTCAGGATTACATCGGATTGGCTGCCGTATTTTGGTGTAGCAAGGAAAAGGCAAGCCAAACTGTGTTACGGGCACAGTCACAGTGATGACCTTATTATTAAAACTTATTTATCAAATGTGCTAAAAATACTTTCTGCCACTGTTTCGCTCAATGTATTTCCGCATGAGACGTAAACATAACATCGATAAAGCGTAGCCGACCCATTTTGAAGTGTATTGATCCGTAGAAGGTGGATATGTCTCGAGATAACGCCGACGGCACAACGAACGTCACGACCGCGACGTCATCGCAGCGCTCTGAGCACCCCGGGGGATGGCGATATCATCATCCATGAACTAAGAGAAGCCGAACGACTCGCACGAAGCATTAACTAGCACATTTTTTATCCTTTGTGGTAAGGTAGAAATTACCCAGCGTTTGAGGAGGCCAAATCTCGGAAATGTCAAACTCTTACTGAACAAATACTATCCAAGTTTTACCTATTTCAATAAATACAAATTACATAACAATTCTGAGAAGAAATGACACTTTCTGCTGCACTACTGCATTCACCAATGTATTGACTTTTGATACACCTTTCCATGCATTACAATGAAAAAGAAAACAACTCAAAATTAATTAAAACCCCAGCGCCGTCTAATGCCTTTATGTGGAGATTATGCAAGCAGAGTCGCGAGGCGCTCTGTATTCATGGCGCGCGGTGGGGCAGAAAACGCGGCCATTCGCTCTGATTGCAGCCTCATCAGGAGTTATTACTTCATGACAATAATGAGATGAGCTTCTATTAAAGTATGCAATAGAATAACATATTGTTTAGCTTTGATCTTCTTTATCTTCTGACTGGTGAGTGAGGTCGACCCTTTCCATTTGCATCCTTGACTTTACCTATCATTCTTCCCCTTCATTCTATCTACCTACAATTCTAGTGGTCGTAAACGCACAGCTGTGCCGGGTCTCGGTGTCGAATACAGGACCAGGCTGAAATCGCTTTGTGGGTTTTAAAAAAATAACTAAGCAGCCCGGAGTCACGTTGTTGACGGCTGTTAGCTTAAAAGCAGCTATGCTAGTTAATACTTACCTTTTTCCTAAGTTTGTTACTTTGTATAATCCATCTGGATAGTGGATCCTTCACGGCATCCATTAGCCATGAAATGTGAGAATCCTGTTTCTATATCTATACTCTTACCCACTCATTAATAAAGTATCTAGTTGAGAGCTTTCAGGAGTGTTCGCCACTAACAGATTAACAGTAGGCCTCCAACGATTTTTTTATGAATTTAGTTGAAGAATGAGGTGTATGCGATCTCGTCCACATTGCGGAACTATATCAAGTATGTATGTAACAAGGCGAGTTCCATGATCACATTTATTATTAAAATAATACAAATCTCATTCCCTAAATGGTCGACGAGGTATATCTCTGAGTACCGATAGTATGTGTAAATCGGAATGGTGATAGGTACCAATATGTGATTGAGTTACGATTGTTGTACCAACGGCACTCGGAAGTGTAGAATTCAATTTAGGTATAATAATTAATTAATATTAAAAATGTGAATTCAGCTTACGGTATCTTGCTTTCGTATATTTCTAACCTTGCAAATATCCCAACAACAGAGCGTATCTACAAACAGTTTACGTGGGTCCCTTTTCAGCGTCGTAATCAAAGTAAATAGCATCGCCCACGAACCGTACGCGGCGGCTCCGCTCAGGTTAAACGCTTTACAAACTGCCGACGTGGGCCTTACACGAGGCCTGCTAATCCGCTGGCTAGGCAGAGGCTCTCGATTAGCCCGTCGATGGCGCGCACTCGTTAGCTGCGGCGACGCGGTGATGCCCTCTGGGGGTGGCCCTCACCCCACCCGGCTTCCGCTGTGTACAGCCTCGTGTATTCACGAGCTGAATACACGAGGAATGTTTGTAAAGGAATGGGGTTTCCGGGTAAACGGAGAACAACAATACTAGAGAAATAATAAGGATCTATGATTAATGTTATAAAAATCTGCGCTGTGGTAGTTACCAATTTTCCGAGATTATCTTAACAAAGTTTTGTACGTTCGCGTTGCAAATTGAACTGGTGAAAACATGTCAGTTATTTCAATCATCAAATTATCTCTTAAATTTGGTTATTGTTGTTGTTATATACCTCGGAACCATTGCCAACAACGTTTATAAACCTTTTAATATGAACGAAATTCATTATCTCTTAACGAAGAGGTAGTAAAAATATAATTCAAAAGTTTATTTTGCTAAAAAACAAGAGTCGATTAGTCAATCAGTCACTCCTGATTACACAAACGTCCACCGCCGCCGCGTCGTTCACCCTCGACAACCATAGAGAGAGCCAGCCCATCTCCCCCATGTTTTTGTTTTTAACCTACAAGTGTGGCAACATGTCGACAGTCAGGGGTCTGAGTTAAATTGTCAAACAGGCCACGTAATAAACAAAGGGTTGCTTTATAGACACTTATTATAGGGCGATCGGACTAAATACATAACTGATAAAAAAATACGAGTCTTTAGCAAATCTTAAGGGCATTCATGAAGCTATAAGTTTCAATAAATGTAGGACGGGTTGTCAATTACCTTATGGAACGGGTAATTAACGTTATTGCTCCGAAGAAATATCTTATCACTTTATTTGCCATCGGCACGATATACTTATATCGCAGAAATATTTAAAGGTATAAAATTGATTCTTAGTTCTTCTTAAAAGGGTCGCAGAAAACAGAGACAAAATAAGAAAGCTACTTTTTCAACCGCGTCCCTCGACCATTCGTATCATGTATTGAACTGCCTCAGAGAGCTTGGCGGCTTGGCTGCCGGCCAACTGAAGAAATTGTTAAGTTCTACAAAGTTTTAATCTATTTAATGCTGTGGCTTAGTAGGTATAAAGATACGAATAGTGGTCATCGTGGAATTAAAATGTGATAAAAACCTTGCACGGGTGTAAAAATATTTACTTGTGATGAATGTAGAAACTACTCTAAAACAACATTGATATTGGCAGTTCATCTATCTGATGAATAGCAAACAAAATGTCAACTATTCATTTATGTTACCTCCCAGAAACAAGCAACAGCTTCTTGATTCCACCTAATATTTACACATTGTAAACGATAACTCCTAAACACGTCCCTACACGAAACAAGAAGGGATTCATTCTCAATAAGCAATACTTATAGACGTTGTCGGAGGGTCCTGCGAGGAGCCCTGGGGGACGCCGGCATTTCATCTACCCCGCACGACGACTAGTTGCTGATTTTTATGCACATTGAAGGGGAGTAATGCATTTTATGCGAAGGGACACGACTTTGAAGTCGGAAACTTTCGATTACAGCGGAGGGAAAGACGCATGTGGCTTTACTTGACGAGAGCCTTGGAGCATGCAATTATAGTATATTTCGTTTATTTTTTCTAAAGGTTTAGTTTTCCTTTGATGTTGTTAATATTATGTTATTTTTTTCCCTGCTCCTAGCAACAATATTAGCTTATCTTAATATAAAAAGTTTTGCTTATACAGCAGACAGCAGGCAGGGGCAACGAGCAAGCCAGTTATGTACCTACATTAACCAAAACACTAATAACTGTTACTTTTTTGTTGACGGTACTAATAATATTAGGCCAGTCTCAGCTACAGTCCAGTAGACGTCTAGTCTATTGACATTGTTTATGTAAGCTGACTTCTAAAAGCGTCCACCCCGATGTGTCTGTTACAGATGAGATGTGGAGCTCGGTGGAGAGCGGCGGCGGCACCGGGCGCGCCGTGCCGTGCGCGCGCGGCAAGCACTCGGCCACGCTGCTGGGCGGGCACGTGTACGTGCTGGGCGGGCGGGGCGCGGGCGGCGCCGTGCCGCTGCGGGACTTCTGGAGGTACAGCCTTGGTGAGTATCATTTCGTGAAGGATGAAATGAGTAGTATGGGAATTATGTGAATTATGAGATGACAGGAAAAACGGTTCAAGGGCGACCCTTGAACTGAAACGGTTGTATGCATTTAAAGAACAACTCTCTAGATCTTCGTCTGGATTTTTATGATATTAATGGATAATACCCATAACATTTGGTTAGGTACTGTGTTCATTGTGGCCTCCAATTTGCAGCTATCTCTATACTATATAATACACTAGCGACCCGCCCCGGCTTCGCACGGGTACAATTCTGATACTAAATACACTACAGAAAAACTGTGAACGTTGTATATAAAAACTCGCTCCCGCCGCCCCGGCCGGGGCCGGCCGGTACCGCCGCAAACGCTACGTCCCGCAATTTTTAAATCTGTAATATCTTCAAAAATATTCATTTAAATCACATGCTGCAAAGGGCAATTTTGATCTACATGAAATGCACAACGTATGTAATGTATTTAATTGGATAAGGAATGATACTGTATCGTTTAAAATAGCTTGGTAAATAACCCATATTTTTTTTTGTAATATGTAAAAGATAAAAATGGTTACTGTTGGTTATCCTTAGGAGATAAACATATGCTGTCGCGGACTTTTTTATTCATCTTTTTAAGATATATATATATAATATATAATTCCGTAGTACATAAATTTGATCTATCTCGTAAGGTTTAGCCAGCGTTTGCAATGTAAGCGCAGAAAAATATGTTTGTTACGACATCACATTACAAATCTTTAAATTTCTTGGCTTTTCTCTACTATAACATGCATGTATTATACATATAAACCTTCCTCATTAATTACCCTATCTATTTAAAAAACCGCATCAAAATCCGTTGCGTAGTTTTAAAGATTTAAGCATACATAGGGACATAGGGATATAGGGACAGAAAAAGCGACTTTGTTTTATGCTATGTAGTGATTTACAATTCACAATATTTCGTGAAGATAAACAACATTTTTTATATTTTTTTTAAACGTTACTCCACACTAGGAATAACGCCTGTATCGTGGGTGCATTTACAAACATTCATTACACATGCACAAACACCCAGACCCGGAACAATTTTAGTTTTCCCGTGCGGGTACCACGACACGGAGCGCAGCAGCCAATAGCTCAGCTAGTGGCTGAGCTAGCGAAAAAAAAGTATACGTATATAACAAACATTACTTCCAAATTAGATACATTATATTTCATCAATGTTCTCAAACTCGGTTGTACTCCTCGCGGTACGCCGACCTGAATACAGCACTTACGTCAATCGAAGAGGCTGTCGTCAGCAGCCGCGGAGGGCGCTCCACAATAAAGTGTCTTTTCTTCCTTGGAGCGTGTGATGCAGCTTCCAACTGGCGTTTAATTAGGTCGAGCCTCATCAGCCGACTCCACGCTAATTACAAGTTTGAACTTTTTGCTGCGGGGCACGCGTAATGAGTATTCTGTTTCGTTTGACTTTTTGTTATAATGGAAATCTTGATAAACAATTTTAATAAATAAGTTTTTTTATTAAAAATGTGATAATGCTATGATAATGATCCTTATTTGCATTTCGTTAAGAAAAGCCATGAAATCATATTTATGTATCTGGGTCGAGGACTTGCTTTCTGTGTCACATCACATTCTGTGTTCGTACTTTATAATTAGTTAACTCGTGGGTTTAACCTTTTCTTTAAATGCTAGTTAATTAGAGGCAATTTAAATGGAATACATAAATAGCCATTATTCCAAATTGGAAAAATAGTGTCTCAAGTGTCTGCTATATTGTTTCCAGCTACTGGTAAATGGGAGAAGCTGGAGTGCCGAGGCGAGCCGCCGCCCTCGCTGCAGGAGCACAGCGCCACGGCGCACGAGGCCAAGCTCTACGTGTTCGGCGGCGAGGCCGGCGCACTCTCCAACGAGACGCCGCTCTGGATATACGACACTGAGGTACGTATTATATTTTTGCCTGATAGACGCGGTGTTGTCTTGCTCAGCCAGAATGCTCCAAAAAATAATAAATTGGTTGGTACCTACCTACCCATGTCCAGATCAAATTAACCTAGATAGCTACGTGATATACCCGAGTATTTTAATTCAAGCAACCCGTATACCCGTTACCCATAACTTAATGTTTATCATACGCTCGCGTGCACAATATTGTCGCGTTGCACTTATTGTGCAGACGCTCCGAGAGCACGTGATGCACTGTTCACCCTCGACGATTACCAGGATACTATGTTAATAATAATGCCCTGATAAATTAGAGGGTCCTGCACACAACGGCTTTAGCGTCGAATGCGTACCTAACTACTTTCTACGAAAGGTCTAGATAGATAAGATTATTTACTTAGTGCCTTGCAAACCTGACTTATTTGATGCTATCTCTGGTAGCACATAGGGCTTCGATATACTTAGTAACGAGCTTAACTGAAGAGACGATTTACATTAAACGGTATCTATCAGGCTTCCCATCCGGTCTATCTCTTCCTGGGGCACCTGCCTACCTACCGACTTATTTACCTAAGTTGGATGCTTAGATTTGGAATTATGAATTATTTTAATGTTCCCACCAAAAATGGTAAAAGGAACCCCTATGGTTTCACTTCGTCTGTCTGTCCGTATGTCACTGATGATTATTTCAGGAACTGGTAATCATATCAACCTGAAATTTGGAACTGTTATAAAGAATCATTGTCCATGCGTATTGCGAATGCAAAAAGAAAATATATTTATCAATTATATTATATATATTTTCTTTTAGGGAAAAAGTGGGTGTAATTAGGTTTCAAATTTCAAAGTATTGTAACTAGGTCATGTAGGTCATGTGGTGGTGTATCATATGAAAGGGCTCGGCCTGCACACTACTAATATAATATTTTTGTTTTCTTTTATGTTTTTTAATTTTCGAATTATAATAACAATTGCACAAAAAAAGATCGCCCTTATCTTCAAGTTTGTGAAGCGTAAAATTTAAAATAATTAGGGTTGATAGACAATAACCTAATTATTACAGGAAAAAACTATGTTTCTAAGTATCACAGTGTTGTAGTAATCAGTAAAACATGATGATTGCGACTTTATTGCGTATAATTCCTTCTAAGATCGGAACCTTCTGTGCGCGATTCCGACTCGCACTTGGCCGGTTTTTTAATATCAGCCTTCATTTCATTACAGACCGGAATATGGCGCAAGCTTCCTGGGCAATCGAACTACACATCGACACTGAGACGGCGCGGCTCCCGGGAGCCCCGGGGCGCCGGCTTCGGCCCCCGCGGCAGGCGAGGACACTCTGCGCACGCGCTGAAGGACTGCCTGCTCATATACGGGGGGTACAAAGACCTAAGAGGCTCCACACATGAACTTTGGGCGTTTCATTATGGTAAGCGAAGTATAAAGTTAAGTAAATCTATAATTAACTAAAGGTCTCTAATATATATATATTAGTTTCTATTATAACATTACCTTAGCCGAGGTTTGCCTAGTGCTTTAGGCAAACCTATGAATTTCCTCTCCATTCACCAATACGTAATGTAACACTCTAGACTAGACCGGTGATGAGGCAGTCCTTGTCATAATAAGTACATTTAAGAATGAACGTGTGCCCTTGCACCGGCAGAGTCGGAGTCGTGGCACCAGGTGCGCACGGCGGGCGCGGGCCCGGCGCGGCACCGGCACGCCGCCGCGCTCTACGACAACCGGCTGTACGTGCACGCCGGCCAGTGCGACCTGCGCGACTGCAGCGACCTCTGGTACTACGACACTAGTGAGTACCTGCCGTATGCTCAGTGTGAGAACTCGGGCTCTCTCGCTGCAGCACTGTCCTGACGTGTGTCCCTGGCCCCGCAGTGTCCCGCGTGTGGAGCCCGGTGCGCACGCCGGCCAAGCTGTCGCCCAGCGCGCGCAGCGGGCACGCGGGGCTGCGCGCCGGCGCACACCTCTACATCTTCGGCGGGGAGACGCACGGACACTCCACCAACGAGCTCTGGAGGTTCCATTTCGGTAAGATCTTTCTTATATTATCTCAGTAACTATTTATGGCATTTACAATACTTATTCACTTTTCTGTTTATTTAATTTTTTTATATGCCTGCAGCAACGGAAACCTGGGAACGTATAATTCAAAGTCTCAAATGGCCTTCTCCCCGTGTGGACAGCAGCGCTCTTCTCATCCCGGCCGCCCCGCCGCGAGTGCGGTCCGCTCCCACCAACAGGATGACCAGCAACCGACACTCGCTCAATACGCGGCCTGACCCTCCTGCCAGCCTGCTCAAAGAGATCTCTAAGTTATCTTCCTTCCACATCCGAAGAGCGGCACGTTGCTCATACAGCGTGCTAGCCGGTGAAAGGGACTCAACAGAGAGCCTCGTCAGACAAGAAGCGGCATTGTCTAAGTCCCACTCGGCTTATGTGATTGACAAGCGACAACCCGCAGACGGGGGCGAGAGCCCCCGAGAAGGGGATGTCCCTGAATTCAGAACTGAAATGTCTCGAGAACCAATATCCGTACCTGATTTTGCCGACATGATTCTCCCCACGCCAGTTTTATCGCCAGTAGAAGCTACGAAGCTGGTATACCTAGATTCTGAAGAAGAGGAAGACATAAGACGAGAAATTAACAGTATCAAGAAGAAAGATGGCATGTCCTCTGTGAAATTAGACGGCAAAGTCACTGTGGTCACTATTCCAAAGTCCGCTTCGGTCAGGTTCACCAAAGATACCATAATAACGGACGAGGAAGACACAGAATTGTCCACTTCAGACTACGCAAGCGCTGAGCGGGTAAATAGATTATCAGGCAATTCGCTGGGGTTCAGCAATCCACATTACTTAGGTCCTGACGTGAGGAATTTGGGAGCGGCTCTAACTCCAGATTCGGGCGTAGGTCCCGGAGACATTGAGCTTCAGGATTTGAGTGAGAGACGCGCTAGAAGTGTGCCAAGGAATGGCGAGACTCAGCTGCATCTGTTGCTAGTAGGGGGCAAGGAGCCTCCCCACCTCGCCCTGCTCCAGAACCCGCTGTCCATGTGGACCTACAGGCTATTGTAATTAGTATTATCTACTCGATAGTTTAGATATTCGTCCATTAGCGGAACTAGGCTCTTCCCGGGCGCAATGTAGCTGTCGACGTAACGTTTTTAATTCGATTTATTTTTTGGCTCTAATGTTTAAGAAAGTGATTAAAGTGATCTTTATAAATCAAAATAAAATTGAGAATCATATGAATGTGCTTTTCGAATCATTGACGTCCAAATTATTGATGTAAAAAAGATACTACTTAAGAGACATTAGTTTAGATAGATACAAAGTGGATGTGTTCGCATTTATGTATTAAATCAGATATTGGTAACGGTCACGCAGTTACAATTTGGTTACCGAAATCGTTCCAAGTCCACAGAACCAATTAAAAGAAACTGGTTATTCAGCTCAACTAGTTTATTTTATCCATTCTTCCACAGTGATGCGTTACCGATACCCGTAGTGTCGATACTTTGGGTACAACACGTGCCAACACAAGAGTATTTCTAGATGTAACCGATATAATTATGAAAGAGCACAAAATAAGGCAGCACAGTACCTACTCGTCACATTTTACGATTACCGTGCATATACATAGATGTAATACATTTTGAATAACAAACCGGCCAAGTGCATGTCGGCCAGTAGGGTTCCGTAATACGTTTTAGTTGGTCGACTATAACTCTGTAACCGGTTTAAAGCCTATTTAGCCGTGATAGTTTTCCTTTAAAGTTCTGTATATATGCAACATTTGTGATTTTTTTTACATATCTAGGTACAGCCATTCAAAAATTCGAGGGGGGGGACGCTTATATCAAACTAAATTTTGCACTTAAGAGCTAGATATTTCGCAAATGGTTCTCTTAACCGAATAATGGTCTTCACACACCTATAATACTTTTGGAAGACTTATTCAATAATCTCACACGATGGGATCACACGATCAAAAAAATATTTATCCCCAATTTGCGTGTATGGGAGGGAGGGACCTTAAAAATATACATATTTCAAAATTTTATTTTACTACTTTGTCGGCATGATCAATATGCAAATACCATTATTTCAGAAAAACTTGAAATGCAGGTATTTATCATGGGATTGTTTTCGCGGTGCGGAAGTTCAATCAGTTTGTGAGTTTAAAAATTCTGAAGTTGTGACACAGTTATCTAAGTTTTTTGAACTTTTTAAGTTTGTGAATAAGCCTCAGCCCACATGTTGCCATGTTGTTATACGTTTGTTGTATTAAGTTTTTTTATTGTTAGACAATGATTTATAATGCATTATTTTGTTGTTTTCGTACAAGTAGCTACCTACTTGCTTGTTTTATATCTAATTGTTTTAACTGGAATTATTGGTTAAGTGTCAAAATGTTTACCATAATTATGGTAAAAAGAGATCACATAAAATTTCACGCAGGGACTATCATTTTGGTTCGATGGCTCCGCCGTTTGTAGGATGATGTAACTACTTACTCGTAATATGTACGAGTATATCGAAGTGCAGTCGTAGAGAACACTTGCTAAACATAAGTGTTTTCTATCAATTCTTACCTATTATTTTAGAAGTTCTACATGGGAGGCATTTCTTAAATTTTTTGTACAGCTGTGTTTAACAGATCTGGCTAAGCATTTTTTATACCGAATGTGATATTTCTTATTTTATTAATCATAGGAACATTACTCAATCATATCTACAACTGACGCTAGGGAATCGTCATACGTTTTTATTAATAAATTAATTTACTAGACGGTTTGATAGTCATTAGGTCTGGTAATGATAAAATATCTGCGTCCATTGTAGGTACTACGCCGCCGCCTGTGGCCGGCCAGTTGCTTAGCTGTTAGTATGTCTACAAGACGTGCGACTCAGGATCCTACGTCTGTGGGAGTGGGACGCAAAGATGTGGTATTTACTACCGTTTGTGAGATGTACGTAGCTGAAAGTCGTGCGTAGCATTTGCTAAGACTGAGTAGTGTGTAGCGGTTACATTGTGTTCTTTACATACATATAATACGGTACTAAATACTACATTTATGGTTCTATAATATATCTGGCTAATTAATACTGCATCAGGTAGGTAATATACGTTATTAGTGCTATTTGTT
The DNA here is from genome assembly GCA_963891755.1 of Pyrrhia umbra. Classification (NCBI taxonomy): domain Eukaryota; kingdom Metazoa; phylum Arthropoda; class Insecta; order Lepidoptera; family Noctuidae; genus Pyrrhia; species Pyrrhia umbra. Next base: position 14,409,051 of record OY982930.1, on the reverse strand, counting down.
TTATTCAAATACCGATTTGTTTGTATATATATAGATAAAAAAAAACAAAGAAAATCTAATTAATTCTCCGTTTTTGATGACCTTGTCTTGTTGAAGTGGTTGACATAATATCTGGTCAAGTCCCATTCCCGGTTAGACTTGTAACCTACCGACAATTTTATATGGAACTTCATATTATTGTCATGAACGTACGTTTCGATCTAGTAACTACAATATTCGAAAATGTTATTAAATGTAGTAATGTCCAGTCGCACATTTCATTTCGACTCCCTTTTTATGCCATTTTCAGCTAAAATGATCGAGAGAGTCGCCAAAACTATGGAGTTTGCGTATTATTTGATGATTATTTTCAGATATGACGATTTTTTTACAGACACAATGATAGCATTTCAAAAGGAACAAAACAAGACCTATCTATACTTATAATAAATCTGTAGAGAGGTCAATTCTGTACATTAAATATATTTCCAAAATAACTATCACGGGCCTTACCATTCCGTTCCAAAACAAGGTTATTTTCGTTATGAAATAGAGACCGAGCTATACGACGTTAGTAGCTGTGTCACGCTCTCAAACTTGAATAGTGATTGCTAAAACTCGTGGTGGTACAGACCCAGGGGGTGATTAGGGATCGATACTGATGCCAAAAATGCAATCAGTAAAAATTTTGTCTGTCTGTCTGTATAAACTTTATAGAAACAAAAGCTACTCGACGGATTTTAACGAAACTTGGTACAATTATTTTTCATACTCCTGAGCTGGTTATAGTATACTTTTCATCACGCTACAATCAACAGGAGCAGAGCAGTGAAGGGAAATGTTGGGAAAACGGGAGAAGTTACTCCATTTTGTTTAAACGCGCTAATCTCAGGAACCGCTGGTCCGATTTGAAAAATTCTTTCAGTATTAGATAGTCCATTTATCGAGGAAGGCTATAGGCTATATATCATCACGCTAAGACCAATAAGGAGCGGAGCACCACTATTCCACGCGGACGAAGTCGCTGGCAGAAGCTAGTCACCTAATAATTTTATAATTTACGCCATACAATGGTGAGCTGTGGTGGCAAACTTGGGAAATACTAAATTTTACTACTACCTACTGCGAGTAATGTAAATAGAACTATCTTCAGATAACATTTTGATAACGTTATGGTAGAGAAGATAGTATTAAATAAAACAAGGTTCCTATTGATAAGTCCATGTATTACGTAAGGCTACATTTATAATTAAAATTCCATCAGTCGACAGCGACCGGTCAGTGAGATTAAATATGATTATAGGTAAGTCGTAAATTAATTATTATTTTATTTAATAAAATAAAAAATAAACCAGTGTTTAAACTTTGTCCTAATTAAATATGATAATTCATTTATTATAGGGACATTTAATTACATTTACAAAAAAAAAATGATTTACTTAAATAGAAATACACTTTTAATACCATAGAGCTACACTACATTCGTCAAGAATTTTACGATATTCCTATCTAGTTGACATACATACATGTCAAAAGTAACATACATGTAAAAGCTAAAAGGAATTTCCTAGTAAAACAATCATGGATTAGGATAACAGTTGCATTAATTTAGTGCCAAGATAACGGAAGCGTTATTCAGTCTATGTACGCGTGCTAAGCACATTGTACTCATTTTTTCGGTACGCTGACCGTGATCTGTCCGCACTATAGCAACTTCTGCGAAACATTATAAACATTTAATGCATTGTAAATAAAAAAAAAATGTTTCCCACTAAGGTATAAAGATAAAAATGATTGAAGATAATATTGTAATGACATCGTCATCGAAGATGTTAAGTGCTCATTTCCACTCCGGCGTCATACTCTCGCAGAAAGTCGTCAATGTTGTCCAAAATACAGGACTCCAGCGCGTCAAAACTGACGTACCGCTCCCGAGAGCCGCGCGGGCGCAGCACGTCCACGCCGGTCGGCGAGCGGCCGCGCGACTGCTGCAGCACGTCTGCGCCGGCCGGTAGGCGTCCGCGCGAATGGTGCAGCACGTCCGCGCCGGGCGGCGGGCCGCGCGACCGCCGCGGCACGTCCGCGCCGGCCGGCTCGCGGCCGCGGAACTCCTGCAGCAGCGCCGTGAAGCGGCGCAGCGTGGGCATGAAGTGCGCGTTGAACGGCAGGTAGTGCGCGCGCAGTGCCCCCGTGCCGCCCGCCCGCAGCGCCAGCAGCTCCGTGCGCGCCTGCCGCAGCGCGCGCACGAACTGCCGCCGCCGCGCCCGCGCATGCCGCCGCACCGCCTCCGCCGCCGGAGACGGCGGTGGGTATCGCTGGCCTCGAGGCCTGGGATGCCCTGACGCCATGGGATGTTGGCTTTGCGACATAGGACGCTGGACTTGCGACATAGGATACTGGCCTAGCGACATAGGATGCTGGCCTTGCGACATGGGATGCTGGATTTGCGACATGGGAGGCTGGCCTTGCGACATAGGATGCTGGACCTGCGACATGGGATGCTGGGCTTGCGACATGGGACGCTGGCCTTGCGACATGGGATGCTGGCCTTGCGACGTGGGATGCTGGCTTTGCGACGTGGGATGCTGGATTTGCGACATGGGATGCTGGATTTGCGACATGGGACGCTGGCCTTGCGACATAGGATGCTGGACTTGCGACATGGGATGCTGGCCTTGCGACGTGGGATGCTGGCTTTGCGACATGGGATGCTGGATTTGCGACATGGGACGCTGGCCTTGCGACATGGGATGCTGGACTTGCGACGTGGGATGCTGGCTTTGCGACATGGGATGCTGGCTTTGCGACATGGGATGCTGGACTTGCGACATGGGATGTTGGCTTTGCGACATAGGACGCTGGACTTGCGACATGGGATGCTGGGCTTGCGACATAGGACGCTGCTCTTGCGACATGGGATGCTGGGCTTGCGACATAGGACGCTGCTCTTGCGACATGGGATGCTGGATTTGCGACATGGGATGCTGGATTTGCGACATGGGACGCTGGCCTTGCGACATAGGATGCTGGACTTGCGACATGGCATGCTGGACTTGCGGCATGGCATGCTGGCCTTGCGACGTAGGATGCTGACTTTGCGACATGGGATGATGAACTTGGGGCATGTAATGCTGGCCTTGCAATATGGGATGTTGGATTTGCGACATGGGATTCTGGCTTTGCGACATGGGATGCTGACTTTGCGGCATGTGATTCTGAACTTGCGACATAGGATTCTGAACTTGCGGCATAGAACGCTGGCCTTGCGACAATGAATGCTGGCCTTGCGATATAGGATGCTGGCTTTGCGGTATGTGATTCTGAACTTGCGACATAGGATTCTGAACTTGCGGCATGGAACGCTGGCCTTGCGACAATGAATGCTGGCCTTGCGATATAGGATGCTGAACTTGCGGCATAGAATGCTGACCTTGCGACATTGGATGCTGGCTTTGCGGCATGTGATTCTGAATTTGCGACATAGGACGCTGAACTTGCGGCATGGGATTCTGTCTTTGCAACATGGGATGCTGGCCTTGCGAGATAGGATGTTGGCCATGCCAGATAGGATTCTGGCCTTGCCACATAGGGTTCTGGCCTTGCAACATAGGACGCGGACCTTGTAACCTAAGATACTGTTCTAGGGGTTGAGTTGGCAGCATAGGATGATGGCGTGGCTGCACAAGGTGTTGTCGTGGTTGCATAGGGAGCTCGAAGAGTGGTATTGGCGGTTGGTTGAATTGAATCGGTGCTCGGGGTGGCGGCATAGGTGGAATAGGTTGTTGAGTTGGCGGCACCTGGTGTTCATGTAGTGGCACAGGCACTGGGTTTAGCGGCAGGAGCCGTTGGGATGGTGGCAATGGGCGTTCATGTAGCGGTATGGGTGGTAGATGTAGAGGATGTTGGGGTTGGTGTAGAGGATGTTGGGGTTGGTGTATAGGTTGCTGGGGTACATGGAAAGCTTGATGGAGTGGTCGTACAGGTTGGTGAGGTGTATTTACAGGATGTTGTGGATGATTTACACGGTGTTGAGGTGGTTGTACCGAGCGATTAGGGGGATGTACAACATTTTGAAGTGGAGGTGCAGCGCGTGGCAGAGCCAACAAGGTGTATGGCTCTACTGGCATGGAAGGTGAGTTTAACGACATTGGTTGATGTGTAGACGACGATGGTTGTATAAGATATAAATCTATCGGCAAATTCGGTGAGTCTCTTGCCACAGATTGTAGATTTCTTAAAATAGAATGTAGATCTCTTGGTAGAAATATCGAGTTTATAGGATCTGGATCTATCAGATCAGGATATGAGTCATCCGGAATTGACGGTTGGTCTAAAAGCAAAGCGTTTGCGTCTATAGGCATAGGGGATGGGTCCAACAACTGTGGAGATGGGTCTCTGGGTAAGGGGGTTGATGTTTGGTCGTGGTTGTTCTCTGTTGGTATACTTTGTGATCGACTTGACATACGGTTTAAATCCATCGCCGATAGAGAAGGATCTAAAGGCGTTAAGTTAGGGTCTACTGGGACAACGGGTGGTTCTGCGATTGAACTGCCTGACTGCGGTGCACTGCGTGGGTTTGATTGATCTTCCATCGGAATGTGGCGTGGGTCTGTTGGAATTAAGTGAGTATCTACAGAAATTGAGTTCGGATCAAGTATTCTAGAACGTAAATTTAACAAATTTGGCTGTAGGCGCATCGATGGCAAATACATATGTTGCTCCTCATTTGTACGTAACTGTTGACGTTTCAACATACGATATGAGCGAGCAAGCAGTCGAAGCTCTCTATACTGGCGACGCATCGTCATGACATGTCGACGCAGTACATCTAAACGACTGCGTCGCTCTGGGACGCTTGGATCAGCCTCCTGTGAAGGGGCAGAATCTACTGACCGAGACCCTGATCCAGAAGATGAGTGTGTCAGTGAAAATTCAAATAGACTTGGCGAAAGATCCCGGTGAGCGGGCGGTGAACTCTGTTGAAAGAGTGAAAAGTTCGGTGTTGTGTTTGAAAGATTCAGGAATGTGGCCGTCACATTCGGGTCGGTAGTCCGAGGATCGTAATATGTCGATGAAGGGTCTTGGTCAGTTGATAAAATATTCTGGTGTGATGGCGAAGGCTGCTGATTTGTTGGAATAGAATCCCGTTGGTCTGAAGCCGAACGAACAAAGTTAGTCAGCGACGAATGTGTGGGCAACGACGTTAGGTCTTCTTGTGACGGTAGTGTCGGAAGATGACTGTATACAGGTGCAGGACGTTGCGTGGGCGTTACATTCCGCGGAGGAGTAGAATGCCGCGATGCAGAGGGATCTCGTGAGAGTAAAGGATGGCGCGTAGGAGTAGGATGCCGCGTAGGAGTAGGATGCCGCGTGGGAGTAGGATGCCGTGTCGGTGCGGGATTCTGTGTGGGCGTGGGACATGGTGTGGAATGCTGATCTGGCGTAACATTGCCTGCGGGGGTAAGTTGCCGCGATGGTGTGGACCGCTGTGAATGTGGTGAAGAACTTGGCGTGGGACGCTGCATAGACGTAAAATATCGTAAACGTGTTGCCATAGAATACGGCCAACGCATACGAATCCGCGAGGAGGATTTGGGAGTTGATAACCGTCTGTGTTTAGATTGAAGGGTGGGTGTCCGATGCCGCGTAGGTGTGGGATGACGCGTAGGTGTGGGATGACGCGTAGGTGTGGGATGACGCGTAGGTGTGGGATGACGCGTAGGTGTGGGATGACGCGTAGGTGTGGGATGACGCGTAGGTGTGGGATGACGCGTAGGTGTGGGTGTGCCATGTCGTGTGGGAGTGGGTTGCTGCGTGGATGTGGGTTGGTTCGTGGGTGTGGCTTGTCGTGTGGGTGTGAGATTCCCCGTGGGTGTGGTATGCCGCGTGGGTGTGGGATTCCCCGTGGGTGTGGGATGTCGTGTGGGTGTGGGATTCCCCGTGGGTGTGGGATGCCGCGTGGGTGTGGGATTCCCCGTGGGTGTGGGATGCCGCGTGGGTGTGGGATTCCCCGTGGGTGTGGGATGCTGCGTGGGTGTGGGATACCGCGTGGGTGTGGGATGCCGCGTGGGTGTGGGATTCCCCGTGGGTGTGGGATGCTGCGTGGGTGTGGGATACCGCGTGGGTGTGGTATGCCGCGTGGATGTGAGATTCGGCGTGGGTTGCCGCGTGGGTGTGGGTTGCCACGTGGGTTCGGGATTCCCCGTTGGTGTGAGATTCCGCGTGGGTGTGGGATGTCGCGTGGGTGTGGGATGCAGAGTGGGTGTGGTATTCCCCGTGGGTGTGGGATGCCGCGTGGGTATGGGATGCAGAGTGGGTGTGGTATTCCCCGTGCGTGTGGGATTCCCCGTGGGTGTGGGATTCCCCGTGGGTGTGGGATGCAGAGTGGGTGTAGGATGCCGCGTGGGTGTGGGATGCCGCGTGGGTGTGGGATGCCGCGTGGGCGTGGAATGCCGCGTTGGAGTTGAATTATTCTTTGGCGTAGGGCTCCGCATAGCCGTCGATAGAGGAATAGGGGTGGACTTCCGTGTGGCCGAAGGATTTTGAACGGGCGTATGTTGAAGTGTAGGGGTAGGGGATGAATGTGTAGGTGTAGGCTGTAGCGTGGACGTTAAATGTCGTGCGGGCAATCGATGCGTCCGTATGTTCTTAGGGTATGTCTGTAGCCGTTTAACGTGTCGTCGCCGCAGAAGGGCCACGGGCAACGAGTGCGGCCTGGGAGCGAGCTGGGACCCAGGGCGAGGCCCGGGCTGACGGTGCCCGGGCTGGCGGGGCCCCGCGTGGGGCCCGCGGTGGGTGGCGCGCTACTGTGCAGGGAGGGGGGTGTTGGCGGCGGCATTGGGCGCGAACTGTACGTTGAACAGCGCCTGGCAGGCTGACTTGGCCGCTAGCTTCCTGGCCTCCTTTTTATTAGACGCTACGATTGGAACACAACAAATATTTAATTCAAACAGTTGATAATTCAGCCTTATCTTAAAAATTTCAATTACAAAGGGCAATTTGATACATATTATCGGAGATCCTTTAGAGAACCTTTTAAGCAAGGTATTGCTTGTATTAGGAAAAATCAATTCAATGGTATTGCAGAAGTAAGAGAACTGAAAAGCGTTCAATTAAAAAGCTAAAAATTGACAATTATGTTTATTTGTGATAGTTATTAAAAATACCATAAAAGTTAAAATTAAGACAACCAACAAAAACCCTGGAAGTAAGTTGCAATATCAAGTAGAAAGAGCTCACCCTTGCCGATGTAGGTGGCGTTGTCGACGTCGACGCCCATGGTGAACATCATGTTCTGCGGGCGGTCGCCGTCCACGGCCAGCTCGCGGTACTCCAGGTGCGGCCGCATGTACGTCAGCAGCATGCACGGGTGCATCTGCGCCGCGTTCAGCGGCAGCTCCTTCGCCTTCTTGCCGGCCGGCTCCGCGCTCTCCGCCTGCGACAAGCCGCGCTACAGAGCCGCCGCGCCGCCGCCCGGGCCGCGCGGCGCCTACCTACCGGCAGCAGCGAGGGCTTGAGCTGCGGCACCTTGTGGCCCTCGTACTCCCACTCGGTGAACAGCTTGTGCAGCGCGAACGACGCCAGCTGGATCATGGGCAGCGCCTCCTCGTCCGTCGCGCAGTCGCCGTTGGTGGACCCTGCATCAGTGATGCCCAGTGAACTCACTGGAATGAGGGAACGTCATCTTTAGCTGCTGTCGAGCATCCTTCCTCACGTGGCCGCGGCTTGTCAAGTCAGTATTGATAGTCATGCCGACAGACAGGTACTGCGAGTGAACTGACCGGCGTCGCTGTTGATGACCTTGTTCATCTTCTTGATGATGAGGTCTCGTATCGCCTGCTCGGCGGCCGCGTTGCGTGCCATCAGCTTGTTGTCACCTGCCAAAATTCTCTTATTACAGTTTTCTTTCCTAAAACGGGAAAGTTAAACAAACCCAATTGCACAAATAGTTATGCAATTTGATTGTTAATTTAAAAATGTTTATTTGTAAAACAAACCCAGTGAGACATTGATAGATTTTATAGTGTAATAATTTGCCATACTTCACAGTAAGTATTATTAATACATTACCATATCCCTTGTAGTTGTTGCCGTCTATGGTGAGGTCTGCGCAGAAGTTGTGCGCGTTCGGAGTCTTGTAGTACTGGTTGGTGGCAGACGGCTCCACCTTGAATTGCTGCTGAGCAACACTTGCAGTTAGTACTCTTTGAATCTGATCCGCTACACTACTAGTTATAAGTTCATCTCGTGATTAACGTCTAAATTAGATTTGAATCAGGCTATGTAGCATGTTTTATTTATTTATCGATCAACAACATAATTGAGACGACAAAGGCGAACTTCATCACCTAGTCACAGAGTCCATGTGAAAGAGAAACAATGGTCTACTTATACTGCTCATAAGTAAACGAGACCAAGCGTTACAGCGAGCCGTCAGGGAACTCACGTTGGCCACCTGCTCGTTCGGCATCATCTCGTTGAGCACCATCAGCGCGTTCTTGGGCGTCAGCAGCCGCCGCAGGTTCTCGTTCTGACGACGACGACGCTCCTTGTTGCTCACTTTCTTTACTGCAAAATAATATGGACTCTAAGAAAATATTCCATCAATAAGCAACTACGGAATATGATACAAATCACTTTAATATGTCAGTTTGTAAAAGAGGGATTCCTACCAAATAGTCATTTGGTAGGAATCCCTCTTTTAGAACAGAAGCAAAGAACAGAAAGCCCGCTCGAGGGCCAGGGAGATACAGTAATCATCAGTACCACCTGTGTTTTGCTGTATCAGTGACAAAGCCATGTTTCAGGACATTATACACATAAAAGACTAAAGTCACTAGCTCTTCGGTGACGCTTAAATCCAATCCTATGCTCTCAGTTCTTATATGAATAAAATAAAATAATAAATAGTCGCAGTCTCACCTCCGGGCAGCTTGCTCTTCATCCAGTGAGGGCGCACAGGACCGCTGTCCTCGATATTGGACAACACTGACATGTCCGTGTCCATCTTCACTTCTTCCGCTTTAGCAGACTATGGAGTGACAAATAATTGTTACAGCAAAAGTGCTCCTACGCCGAGAGCATTCGCGAGGAATGTATTACAGATTCGAGCATTACCAGCGCAACCAAACAATCTAATATTTTGATGCAACTTGTAACACGGATGCGCAAGTGGTGCACGAGTGGTACAAATCGGCGAAAAGGCGAATGCTCCCGGAGAGGGGTACCTTTACCTGAATCGTAAACGCAGCACTAATCTACCAGTACCTAATCAACAGATAACTATTTTTTACCAGTAAGATTTTGTTTTTGACCTAGTCTAGTAGTAGCCTAGACTAAGTAGCCTACATATAGCTGTTTGGGGATAAAAAGTTAGCGATTACTTAATTTACTGTCTAGCGACACAATACATGTAAAGAGGCACTCGTCGCTACCGTCGTGCGTCGTTAACTACGAGTGTGGACGCGCAACTAAATACACTTAGCTGACCTGCACCGACGGCAGGCTCTGCTGCGGCTGTTGCTGCTTCCGCGGCGACTGCCCGAACGTCTGTCGACACAGTACGTATATATTGGAATACAAAGCTTTTCCGATTTACCATCCACAAACCCACGCCCATCATATTTCAAAGGAACCAATTCATCGACCCAAAGCGCTTATGCACCGGTTCCCATCCGCATTGCATAGATAATTCCGTTCTGATAGAGGTACAATATAAACTCTTTCCGCAGGAACTAAAACGAAGATCACGCAGAGTTGGACCTGTATTCAGTCAGATGCGGATCGGACGCAGAGCACATCGCACGAAGAGCGCAGAAACAAAATGAGCGTACTCACTGACTCATAGAGCTTATTGCGGGGCGCGGGCTCGCGCGGCTGCCTCTCGCCGGCTGCGGCGCCCGACACCGGCTGGCGTCATTCAGCCCAGTGGGGGATGCGCTCCACCATTCACTCGCACATTCACGCACTCAAACGCATCAAGTTAAAGGTACGAGGAAACAGCTTACTGCCGCTCAACAGCTCGGCGACCACAGACTTTGTTTGGGATTTTATCGGAATTTCCATCACAGTAAGATATGCGGAAAATGAATGAAGAGCGGGATTCAAAAAGCGAACACAAAATTGAAGAAAATAAGGCACAGGAAGAAAGTAACATTTTTTCATCATCTCATAGTCAGTGATGGTGGTTCCACATCACCCATCAACATCCATATTCCTATCATGTCTGTCACCCAGTAAAATTGCAACCATCGTATCACCAATTGGAAACCCTATGGCATTATCGCATCAAGAATTTTTGAGTTACAATTTCAGAGGGTTGTCACATGTTAGAAATCTGGAGCAGCTTACGTCTACTTAAGTCTAGAGAATGCCGTATGTTAACGAATTGTAATGTTCGTGACCATACTGCTATCTCAAACCACCGAGCTACCCTCTGAGAGCCTCGCATCGACATCTCTGGAACATCACACCATAGGCAGATTAATGATTCAATTGTGCAAGGCCCTGGTGGGTCCATGTCCAGGATACCAAACATCGTAAGAGACAGTGAGCAATTCTGTGTACTGCATTTATCTCATAGGATGTAAGGAGAAGATGAGCAGGATTTGAGCCCAGTCAGAGGGTGGCTGAAGACTTTGTGTGGCCAGTACCAGGGCTCCCGGGCTCGCCGAACCACTGTGGTAAAAGACATCACGTTTTTATACACATCATTTAATGGTTAGATTTTCTTCTTCTTCCTCATTCCTTTTTTGCTGAGGACAGTGATAAATTGAATTTATCCAGGTGCAGCGAATTTGTTTGTAAGTGACTAGTAAAAGAGATTACTTATATCTACCCAACAATGTGCCCACAGAGCACATTATGACATTAAACAGAGTAATATTATTGTAACGAGTCTTTTCAGCCCGTTACATGTGTGAGAATATCGGGCCGGATTATTGGTCGATCGCGGTTCACGTCCTTTAAAAAATCGATTGTCGAGTTTATTGAGTTGGCAACATTGTTTGTTCTTTTTGACGTTTGACGGATTTTTTCGACTGTCAACACTCTACGACTAGCTGAGTCCGTTGCAAGGATGGCGTAAAAGAAATCCTAAAATAATTTAAATTAATATGAAGTATTTCTAGTGAAATATTCACTACAGGGTTCGCCCTTGGCCTAATCCTTGTGGATTACCTTTTATTTTTATGGTAAGTTGCATTTTCATCGGTCCGTGTGCCATATCTTTGTCGAGCATTTTGACTCGTGACGTTGTTCTAATTTTCTCGATTTTATGCATTGTTGCAGGATTAAATTATTAAAATTAAATAATACCCGTCCACTGAGACGTGGTTAACCACTTTTTATGAGAAGAAACGGTAAGTTTTCTCACATATTGGCTATGATGTTGGCCATCGTATATTTGCGTTATTGAATGCCATGCCTAACCATGGTTTATTTTGTTACAGCCCATTGGCGTTTCTTTCTCAGTTTCTTTCTCAGTTTCTTTCTTTCTTCGTTTTTTTTATTTTGATCTTCATATTTATTCCAATTCATTATATTGGACATGAGGATGGGGGTCTGCGCTGAAGGTCACCATTGGAGTCGGCAGTAGCAGATAAGCCCTTTATTAAAACCTTTTCTTTTGTTTTCCAATTGTTTGAAACCAAGTAAGTCACTTTATTATTTGATAAAGATGCAATAATGACCAAATAATTACCAAATTAATGACATAGTCGAAAACTAAATTTCAAAGTTTAAGAATATAAATTTAATTGTGTAGTGTATTCATACCTCATAATGTTAGGAAGGAACTTTCTTTATTTAAGACCTACTGGAGAATAAATTTTTACCAAATATTGTACAGGTAGATTTTTATTTATATCCTCCCACCGGCAGATTAAAAGTTCCAAGCCTCCGCAGGTAAGCTTATCCGTGGTCTTAGTGTGGTGTGTTCCTGGCGCCCGATATTACTCAATTTCTCTATTTCTTTGTTGTTATACTTTTGGAGCACATCAACATTACTTTTTCATTAACATGAACTTACATTAGTTAAATACTACTTTTTATATTTTTATATTTTTTTATTATTACATTTGGCGCCCGAACAGGGACCTGAAGTGGGTCTGCCCAGTGTTTAATGTCATTATTGCATCAGTTGTGTTTTTCACAGTTATTATATTGTTTACAATAATTTTTTTTGTAAAGTTACATTTATAACTTTAACAAGTGTTAACTTTATTTTAGTACATCCTTTGTATACGGACAACTTATAGCTGTGTATTTTGTTTATACCCTGTGTATTTTGTTTATAACATGTGTTTCTTTACTTTAGCAAAACCAACATAATTGTTTAGTGTCAACCGCGTTTTGTTATTCTCTTACTAAAGTATGTTTAAACATAATTAACTTTAAGTTTTTTTAAGTGAATAGTAATAACTTGTCATTAAGTGAAAGTGTACACATAATTTAACTAGTTTTAAACTTCTTTGTGAGTTATCATTGCATCTTTACATTGCTAAATAACATAGTATTTTTCTATGGAAATACCATAAACATTAACTTTTAATTTAATACTTAACTTCAAACTTATAACTTTATTTTTGAACTTTGACTTTATTTGAAACTTTTTAAAAGTTTAGCTTTTGCTTTTTTATATTCGCCTTGCTGTTCATCATGGACAAGGAAGTTCAGTTTCCGCCGCTTCCGGAATTGAATGATGCTGCTGCTTGCGTTGATGCTAATGTCGCTGACAAGGGTCACGAAATGGTCAATGTCACTGATGTTAACAATCCATTTGACAATAGAATTGCACACTCTTCTTCTGCGTTTACAGCACAAGCTTTGCCTTCGTTTAATTCTTTGAATGCACTGGTGAATGAAAACATTAGAAAAAACTTGCCTTCTTTTACCAAATTGCCTGATTTAAAGAAAAGCAGAATCCTTTTTGATGGAAAGTCTTGCGTTCGTGAATTTATTACCCAAGTTGAAGAATACTTTTTATATAAAAATTTTAATGAGACTTTACTTGTTGGTGCGTTCTCTGACTTGTTGCATGGTATTGCTCTTAAATGGTTTCGTTCCATACGAATTCGTATAGCCTCTTGGCATGCACTTAAGCTTGCTTTATTGAAACGTTTTGATAAACCGGATTTTGATTACCTTTTAGAATACGAGCTTCGTACCAGGAAACAGAAATATTCTGAATCTCTTCCTGACTTCATCACTGAGATTTCAGACATGGCTAGTCGTCTTTCAATACCCTTGTTTGAACCAATTTTAATTTCCACAATAAAACACAACATGTTATCTATTTATACACCTTTTCTGTTTGGTAGACATATTGATTCTATTGATCAATTTTTAGATATTGCTAAGGAATTAGAAGTTGTAGTTAATAAAAAACCTTTTAAAGATTCTGTTAAAAATGCTATTAAATTTAATGTTGTTGATAGTAACCCTTCTTGTTTAAAATGTAGAAAGCCTGGTCATAATTATAGGAATTGCCCTTCATTACCAGGTATGATTTGTTTTAAGTGTCAGAAACCTGGAGTAACTTCTAGAACTTGTGACGTTTGTAATTCGACTACTAAAAGCTCTTCTGAGTCAAAAAACTAATTAGGCAGCATCGAGCCCACGTTTTTGAAAAAACTTCGCGCGTCTCGATGTGTAAAAAAACTATTAAAAGTCACAAACCTGATGACACATCCCGTAATAAAGATTTCTCAAATTGGTTAAAATATTTAAAAACTTTCTTTGACATTTACCGTTCTGCTCCTATTTTATTTACAAAACAGAATGACATTAGACCATTCTTGGAATTCTCTATAAATAATAAAACTTTCTCTGGTTTATTAGATAGTGGTTCAAACGCCTGCGTTTTAGGTTCTAACATTCATGAACAATTTTTACAGTTAGGATATACAATTAAACCTACTTTTGGTTCTGCTTCTACAGCAGATGGTTCTTCTCGGAGAATTATTGGGGTTATGGATTTACCAATAACTTGCGATGATGTCACTAAAATTATAGAATTTTTAATTATACCTACTTTTGTTTCCCCTATTATTTTAGGATTTGACTTTTGGATCCAATTTAATTTAGCTAAAGATTTGTGGAAAAATATTACTCTTGTTCCAGATACTAAAATTCAAGTTAGTTCTGTTACTTCTATTTCTGAACTTTCTCCTTCAGAGAAACAAAAATTAACTAATGTTATTGACTTATTTAAAGATATTTCGTATGAAAAGAGAGGTTTAGGTCTTACTCATTTGGTTGAACATAAAATTAATGTCACAAGTGAACCTTTTAAACAAAGATATTGGCCTTTGAGTCCTGCTAAACAAAAGGAACTTTTTGATGAAGTAGAAATTTTATTGAAAGAAGGTATCATTCAACCCTCTAAATCTCCTTGGTGTTCACCTGTTTTGGCTGTAGAAAAGAAAGATGGTGGTACTAGATTATGTTTAGATTCACGACGTTTAAATTCTATTACAATTAAAGATTCTTATCCCCTCCCTTATACTTCTAGAATATTAGATAACCTTAAAGGTGCTAAATATATTAGTACAATAGACCTTTCTAAAGCATTTCTTCAAATTGCTCTTGAAAAATCCTCCCGTGAGAAAACTGCATTCGTAGTTCCCGGAAAAGGACTTTATGAATTTGTTCGCATGCCATTTGGTCTCACAAATGCACCGGCTGAGTTGCAGAGACTAGTTGATAAATTGTTTGGCCCTGAGTATGATAATTCTGTGTTTTGCTATTTAGACGATTTGATATGTATAAATTCTGACTTTAATACGCATATAGAACAGCTACATAAAATTTATAAAATATTGAAAGAGGCAGGTCTAACTGTGAATTTGAAAAAGTGTAATTTTTGCAAAGATAGACTTCGTTATCTTGGTTTCATTGTTGACAGTAATGGTTTGCATACTGATCCTTCTAAATTAGAAACCATTGAAAAATTTCCTAGACCAGAAACCGTTAAACAACTTAGAAGTTTCCTTGGTTTATGTTCCTATTATCGTAGATTCATTTGTAAATTTGCTGATATTGCTTCCCCTTTAACTAAGATGACAGCAGGTAGTAAAAATTCTAAAAAATCTCTTACTTGGAATGATGAAGCTGAAAGTGCTTTCCAAGATTTAAAACATTCTTTGGTCACATCTCCTGTTTTACAATGTCCTGAATTTGAAAAACCTTTCTTTTTACATTGTGATGCTAGTTCTGTTGGCATAGGTAGCGTTTTAAGTCAAGAGGATGAGAATGGAGATCAACATCCCATTGCTTTTTATTCTAGATCACTTAATAAATGTGAGCGAAATTACAGTACTACTGAACGTGAATTATTGGCTATTTTAGATTCTATAGAACATTTTAGACCTTATGTCGAAGGAATGAAGTTTACAGTTGTTACTGATCATGCTAGTTTGAAATGGCTTTTGGGTCTCAGTAATCCAAGTGGACGATTAGCTCGTTGGGCTGCTAGAATTTCCCAATTTACTTTTGATATTATACATAAAAAAGGTTCTTTACATTTAGTTCCAGATGCTTTATCTCGTATTGAAGTTGCAGTAATAAATGCCCCAGATACTTTAGTTTGTCCTGAAGACGACATTTCTGACCCATGGTATAGAAAAATATTTATTCAATGTCAGAAATTTCCAAGTAAATATAGAAACTTTAGAGTTGAACATAATACTTTATATAAATTTTGTAAAAATAAATTTAGTCCTCACAGCCTTTTAGATTGGAAGATTGTTATACCTAAAGAACACATTTTAGATACCATTAGATCAAATCATGATGATGTAAATTCTGGTCACTTAGGAATTCATAAAACTTTAAAGAAATTAAAACAACACTATTTTTGGAAAGGGATGTTTAATGATGTTCAGAAATACATTTTGTCTTGTGATACTTGTAAAGCTTACAAACATACTACTTCTCCTCCTTTTGGTACTATGATTAATCCTAAAAAGGTTGATCGTCCCATGCTTATGCTTTCAGTTGACATTATAGGCATTTTACCTAAAACTTACTCAGGTCACAGATATATTCTTTCAGTTGTAGATGTTTTCACTAAGTATTGCTGGTTGTTTCCAATGATTAATGCTACCACTAGAGTAATTTGTAGATGTTTCGAAAAGGAAATATTTCTTAAATTTGGTTGTCCCAAAGTAGTAGTTTGTGATAATGGTACTCAATTTACTTCAAAACATTTTGTAGATTTTTTGAAAGGTTTTAATATAACTAAAATATTTTATAATACTTTATATACACCTCAAAATAATCCTGTTGAGAGATATAATAAAACGGTTGAGACTTGCATTTCATGTTTTGTTAAGGATGATCATAGAACATGGTCAACATTTTTGCCCAATGTTCAATTAGCACTGAATAATAGTGTAAATCTTGCTACAGAATTTACCCCAAACTTTCTGATGTTTGGTAGAGAACTTATTTTTGATGCGTCGCTACATCATTTTAATAGTTCGGTTGATAACTTGTCTGAACTTGAAATTTCTAATAGAAATGCTTATGCAATTTCTCTTAATTCACTTAGTGATATTTTTGTTAAAGTTCAAACTTATTTGTTAAAGGGTTATAAGCGGAATGCCGCTTATTATAATAAGGGTCGTAGGGTCATTTCTTTTGATGTGGGTGATATAGTGTGGAGAAGAAGTTTTGTTCAATCTCATGCACCTACTTATTTTTCGGCTAAACTTGCACCTAAGTTTATAAAATGTGAAATAATGGAAAAAGTTTCTGATAATGTTTATGTGTTGAAAGACATAAACAAGGGTTCTGTGGGACGTTATCATGTTAAAGATATTATTAAATTTTAATTTTGGGAATTTTATAGACTTTGTCTTGGGGCTAAGTATTTTTTGTGTGAAGGTCCGCTTTTGTTAGAATGATGGATGAAAAGAAATTGCGGTTTGAGAGATATTAGTATGATAGGTAACTTCCATTCAAATTATATTAATTCCAATTCAACTCTTACTAAAATAAAACTTGGTCATTTTGGGTAAAGTATATTCTTTTCACACTTTTAACAAATTTAATGTTCTCCACATCGAAAGATCTTATTTCATTTTTGTTGAGATTGTATGAGATCTTAGATTTTATTTTGTTTTACTTATTGGTTAACTTAACCAATTACTTTATTTGAGATCTTATATAACCTTACATTTTACTTTAAGGTATTTTCTACCTAAGGGATTAAAACTTAAATATAGTTTTAAGTTTTTGTAATCTTCATTTTTTTTGAGTTAAAAAATCTTTCTATTTTCTCTTAATACTAAATAGTAACTGATTTTTATAACAATTTTAGCTGTTTACTGTTTACACTTTTTAGTAAACTCGAGTTTTTTCGACTCGAATTTTCGGGTCTAGGTGTAGTTTTGACCTAGATTCTGGTTACCTTTTCCCATTGTGCTCGGAAGATTGGTGGTGTTGTGCCGATCACAATGCGGAACCTTGGCTTTTTTTGCCGTTTGTTTTTTTTCCATTGTGTTCGGGAAATCGGTGGTGTTGAGCCGATCACAATGTGAACTTGGCCTTTGCCATTTGTTTTTTTTCCATTGTGCTCGGAAAATCGGTGGTGTTGAGCCGATCACAATGTGAACTTGGCCTTTGCCATTTGTTTTTTTCCATTGTGCTCGGAAAATCGGTGGTGTTGAGCCGATCACAATGTGAACTTGGCCTTTGCCATTTGTTTTTTTCCATTGTGCTCGGGAGATTGGTGGTGTTGTGCCGATCACAATGCGAATTTTGGCCTTTGCCATTTGTTTTTATTGTACGGTGATAAAGTTTTTCCACTTTATCTCCGATATTCATTTGGGGTTATAATATATGGTTTGTTCTGAAGTTAGTCAGTGGCCATAGAGCCTAACTGCACTCAAAGAGATAAGAAAGTTGGTAATAGTTGACTAGGTAGTCAGTGGCGATGGAGCTTAACTGCACTCGAGAGTTATTCTTTGTTTGGAATGTGAAAATGAAGTCAGTGGCGATGGAGCTTAACTGTACTCTGATAGTTGTTGGAGATGATTAGTCAGTGGCTATGGTGCCTAACTGTACTGCTATGGGGTTTAGGGAGTTTAGGTTATTTTCTTTATTAAGTTTTTATAACTTAATTTATTTTGCTTGATTTTATCCAGCATTTTTTGTCGTATCTTTTCGATTTAAGACTTTGAAGGATCTTGTATCCTTGCAGTTTTTCTGGTTTTGGCACTCTGTAGTTCCATTAGTTTTTGAAGTGGATTTACTACTTGCATTCTGATGGACACGGTAGATGCTACAACAATTGTTTGTTTTATTTATATTTTCTTAAGTCTTTACAACTTAATTTTTTTGCATGAATTTATACAGTTCTTTTTTTGTCGTTTACTTTTTCAAGACTTTGAAGGGTCTTGAATCCTTGCAGTCTTTAGTTTAATTAGATAGTTTTGACACTTAGTTGTTCCCCTGGTTTTTGAAGTGGATTTACTACTTGCATTCTGGTGGGCACAGCAGATGTCTCTAATTTGTTTCTTTCTTTTTTATCTAAATAAAAGAAAGTTTCTTTCTTTTATTTTTTGGAAAGGGATGTAATGTAACGAGTCTTTTCAGCCCGTTACATGTGTGAGAATATCGGGCCGGATTATTGGTCGATCGCGGTTCACGTCCTTTAAAAAATCGATTGTCGAGTTTATTGAGTTGGCAACATTGTTTGTTCTTTTTGACGTTTGACGGATTTTTTCGACTGTCAACACTCTACGACTAGCTGAGTCCGTTGCAAGGATGGCGTAAAAGAAATCCTAAAATAATTTAAATTAATATGAAGTATTTCTAGTGAAATATTCACTACAGGGTTCGCCCTTGGCCTAATCCTTGTGGATTACCTTTTATTTTTATGGTAAGTTGCATTTTCATCGGTCCGTGTGCCATATCTTTGTCGAGCATTTTGACTCGTGACGTTGTTCTAATTTTCTCGATTTTATGCATTGTTGCAGGATTAAATTATTAAAATTAAATAATACCCGTCCACTGAGACGTGGTTAACCACTTTTTATGAGAAGAAACGGTAAGTTTTCTCACATATTGGCTATGATGTTGGCCATCGTATATTTGCGTTATTGAATGCCATGCCTAACCATGGTTTATTTTGTTACAGCCCATTGGCGTTTCTTTCTCAGTTTCTTTCTCAGTTTCTTTCTTTCTTCGTTTTTTTTATTTTGATCTTCATATTTATTCCAATTCATTATATTGGACATGAGGATGGGGGTCTGCGCTGAAGGTCACCATTGGAGTCGGCAGTAGCAGATAAGCCCTTTATTAAAACCTTTTCTTTTGTTTTCCAATTGTTTGAAACCAAGTAAGTCACTTTATTATTTGATAAAGATGCAATAATGACCAAATAATTACCAAATTAATGACATAGTCGAAAACTAAATTTCAAAGTTTAAGAATATAAATTTAATTGTGTAGTGTATTCATACCTCATAATGTTAGGAAGGAACTTTCTTTATTTAAGACCTACTGGAGAATAAATTTTTACCAAATATTGTACAGGTAGATTTTTATTTATATCCTCCCACCGGCAGATTAAAAGTTCCAAGCCTCCGCAGGTAAGCTTATCCGTGGTCTTAGTGTGGTGTGTTCCTGGCGCCCGATATTACTCAATTTCTCTATTTCTTTGTTGTTATACTTTTGGAGCACATCAACATTACTTTTTCATTAACATGAACTTACATTAGTTAAATACTACTTTTTATATTTTTATATTTTTTTATTATTACATATATTTATATTTGCTTACCTGGTAATGAGATAAATCTTAATATTGGGAAACTAAAAGTAACAATCCTTATTACACCACTAACACTTGTATTACTATACATAATATATTTATGAAGATTTACATGTGGCAAGTGCTGCAAGTGTCCACAGCAGCTCATGTTCTCTATGTTATACTAGATATTTGTATGTTATGCAATATCGGACAATCACAAGTCAATTCTGGGATTCTTTATGGAGATATAGTATGGAGAACTGCAATGAATGACAATCACTCATTTAAAATTGCAGTTATTGCATTATTCATATGTATGCCTTCAAAATATAATGAAGCATAAGCTAATTTCTAGCTCCCCTTTTTAGGTAAGGCTTGGCAGTGTAATAATTTGAAAATCCTTTTCATTCAAAATTAAAATTATGATGTGTTCTCACTGAAGGGACAATACTACTTTTGTCTCAACAGACAACTTAAGAAACTGTATACTTGGTAAACATTATTGTAGCTTTACCTCCCCAGCAGGAACAAATTGGCCAGGTGTGTTGTAGCGACCGGAGAATCTTGTGTTATCTGTCAACAACAATAACAATAAATTTCACCACTGCTAACTTAGACAACACACAAGGCCGCTAAGGGTTGTATATTTTATACTACAGGAAAACTGGTAAAGAAATTAAAATTAAATGTGCCAAACATACATCTCTCCCAGTGAAATGTAACTGTACATAAATCAGCTAAACAAACTATACAGAGAACTGATTTCAACTTCAACAACCGGCTTGCTATAAATACAACTAACTGTTGCATGTAACCAGATAGCTAGAAAATTATAGTACCTACAGTTAACTATCAATCCACAAAAATATACTGGTAATAAATTGATACAAGCAATACCCTACAAAAACGATAATGTTTCAATGACAGCATTCATTATGTGCGTACTTATTACTCAAGGTGCCCAGCAAGGTAACAAAAGATGGCAGAATAATGTAAGAACAATAATACAATGTAGTAGAACCGCGGCGCAGGCTCGAGCCGGACAAATCAATACGTAACGTCAGTCAGCGCCGCGCATGACCAGCAGGTAAGTATCCGAATATACCCGGAGTACACCATAACTCTCATTTTAAAATGGATCTCTCAATTTTAATACTTATTTAACAATTATTTATCGATATGCATATAGAATATAGAAATCAATAACAAAACGCAAAAAATGCCACTAGCGCCTGGTAAGAAAACCCAAGTCTTTCCCAGAAGAAATGGGTAATACATATATATTAACTCACATTGTTTATTGTAGGCCATCTTAATGACTTGTTGAAATAGTTTATTTGGTATAAACGCAATTATTATCACTTAAAACAAAATTGATAGATAATCAGTAGACCGACCGCGACGCTGGCAGACACAATGACAATGTCACAAACCAACCACAGACAGACAATAGCAAGCAAGATGTCAGAATGCTGTCAGTCAACCAAAATCTTTTTATTATTGTCAAAGTCAAATCACAGATAGAGTTGGATTGAATCTGAAATATGAATGTGGTGAAAATTGGAACTAACGTTGTCATCTTTGGTTGTCATCTTGGAATGTCAATGTTTATGATACAGCTTGGCAAAAAAGTCTTGAGACGAAATTAATTTTTTTATTGCTGGCAACAGCTCAAAATAGTGACGTTTGATGTAAACAAGGTTCGCAAGTTACTTAATTTTTTATTTAGACCATCAAACCGACAATAAAACTACGTTATAATAAATAAATCCACTCGAAGTACTTAATAAAGTAAAGTTGGATAATAATTTTCCATTTTAAATATTGCAGATTATCAAAGCCTTGAGTGGCTTTGATAATCTGCAATATGTAAATTCTGTAAGTATCAATTAATCTAGGCACGCTATACCAAAGTGTCAAAGACAAAACGTAAACATAACCTATATGCTCGATGTTTATTGAACAAAATTGCACTTATATCGTATTCAAGCAATTCAAAACAAAATAGAGTTCATAAATTAACACTTGATACAACTAAATACAACAAAACAAACTCTTACATACCTGTCATAATGGCAGTACTTTGGTAAATATTGTCGAGATCGGAAAGAAGAGTTTTAGCCTTATGTTCGACCCGATATCGCCTATAAACCTTATAAATTATTTCCTTGCTAGTACTCCGACTGGTTTTATTTACTATAACGTAGTTTTATTGCCGTTTTGATGGTCGAAATAAAAAAATTACTAACTCGCGAACTTTGTTTACATCAAACGATATTATTGCAAGTTGCTACTAGAAGTGAAAGATGAGTCTGACTGTGTACGTTTGCAGGAAGATATAAATAGGATAGTGGAATGGAGTCAAATGAACAAGCTGGATTTTAACGTATCCAAGTGCTCAGTGATGAGTTACACCCGCTCGCGTTCGCCGCTAAACTATGCGTACGCGATGGAAGAGGTTCAGATGCCGCGCGTTAAACAGGTGCGTGATTTGGGTATTTCTCTTACTCCTGACTTGTTGTTCCGAGAGCACATTACCAAAATCTGTAAAAAGGCCTTTGGAAGGCCCAAGGTCCTTTACGATGCCCTAGTTAGAAGTCACTTGGAACATAATGCTGTCATATGGGCTCCACACGAAGCCAAGTATTCGGTAATGTTGGAGAGAATACAAAATAAGTTTACAAGGTATTTATACCTAAAGTTGTACGGGGTATATCCGTTTTACCCGCTTATGTACCCTACGTTATTCGTGCTGGGCATGGTAGGGTATAATGAGTTAAGGGTAAGGCGGGACTTTGCTCTGGTGAGGTATGTGGTGAAGTTACTGAGGGGCCTGGAACATAACCCTGGGGTATTAGGTCGCATATGCATATTTGTTCCTGACCGATATGTATGGAGGCGGCGGCGCCCACCACTACTGGCCACACCAACTGCCAGGACCAATTTGCTTGCCAAGACCCCTCTTACCAGAGCGATGGTCACCATAAACCTACTTCATGCGAGGCTTGATGTTTGGACGTGTAACTTTAGTGAATTCGCAAGAGTACTATTGCATATATTGTGCTATAAAGAATTTTAATGTTTTTTAAGTTTGTTTTTAAATGTTATGTTTATTTTAAATTTTACTGTTGTTTTCATTATTTATAATTTATTTTATTTTATTAATGTTTGTGTTTAGAATAGTATGGTCTAATTTAGGTAGTAGTTTCGTGTGTGTCTTCTGTGTTTTTTAAGTTTTATATGTCATTTGTAAATATTTTATATGTATAATTTGTTATTTGTAATATGTCCATTGTCCTAGCTACCGCATTAGGTTAAGTAACCTGTAATGGTAGTATAGAGGGAATATAAATAAATAAATAAATAAATATTTTGAGGTGTGGCCAGCAATAAAAAAAATTAGTTCCGTTTCTAGACTTTTTTGCCAAGCTGTACTGTGCTACATTAGCTACATAACCATAGATTAAAGTATTAACATAACTATCATAGTAGATACGTAGTATCTACCAGCGTTGCCAGAAGGTTACATTTCTTACATTTTTCGTAACTTTTGACCCCCTCGCGTAACATGTAAGTAATTTTTATATTTAGGACTATTTTCGTAACTTTTGAGAACAATGAAATTTGTAATACTAGATTTTTATTGTAAGCAGTTCACAAACGCCAACGCATCCAAAATAATCCAAATTGAACACTCCTAAAACTGGCGCGCCTAAAATTATTTCACTCCACACTCTCAGACATGGATCTGAATGGAACGCGCCATGACAAAATAATACGTATTCTAGACGGATTAAAGCTTGATTTTGCTTGAGCGTGTGCGTGCACGTTTCCTACTTTGCGAGATCGCGTCGTTCGCGGTTTGTTTTATTTCGTAAAAGTTTCGTTGTTGTGATAATGTTTGTTGTCTACAACTGTGAGAAACGTGCGTTGAATTTCCGGTGATTACAATTTATTCTTGGTAGGTAAGTTTAGCTTTAAAGCAGGGGCGTAGCTACTGCCGTATCAGCCGTATCAATGATACGGGGCCCCGGAGGTATAGATTGAACTAGCGAAAAATTCTCTCACCTTCGGACCCTAAATAGGTTGCAACATCGATAATCATGGCAACTCATAAAAAAATATTATTCCCCATAATTATATTACTAAAAAAGAAATTTGCGCTTTTAATTACGTATTCTTATTTCTTTTCAGATTCTGTTTTCGTTACAATTTATTGAAAAATATTATTCCCTATAATTATCATGTTAAAAAAAATTCGCGCTCGCTTCGCTCGCGCTTTCTACTTAAGTAGGGCCTATTAGTTATCTGGTATATGCCATGGTAAAATGCAAATGATGGGAAACGTGGTTAAGGATTGACAGAAAAAAAACACATTGTAAGAAGTCCGGAAGACATTGAAATCTTAAAAAAAAATCGCGAATAATGTTTAGCTAACATCAAATTGTTAAAACATAGATTTTCTAGCAACATAGTGTTTATTTTATTAAAATGTGAAAGGTTTTGTGAAAAGCCTACCCTCCATTTGAGCTTCGCCCCAATGATAAAGTTTTTCAAATTATCGTGATACGAGTGCCACTGCTTTAAAGTTTTTAAAATTGTCGTGATACGAGTGCCTATTTTAAACGTATAATACCAATAATAAGGTTGTACTCTATTCCTCTGCTCTCCCCTTCAAGGCTTAGAGGAGTGATGTTATGTTATGGAATGGTTAAAAATAAACATAGGCATTCGATCGCAGCAATTGTGGGTCTTTTGCTTTTGTAATTGAAGAGTTCTATTGGCTATCTCCAAAGATCTTCATCAGATCCTAATCTACTATATACTTAATCTTACTAAACCTTCCAGAAAAAAAACACATTTAAATAATAAAAATTCCATCCAAATCGGGTCAGTAGTTTTTGATAAAAACGCGAACAAACAAACATACACCTTTTTTTTAAGTCGGTTAATAAGATTGAATGAACCATTAGACATAATATCCTTTAAATTTCGCCATTTTCCTGAAATAATCTTGCCTCCGCCCCAAAAACACGTAAATTAAAAAAAAACAATAATGTAACTTTTGCAGCAAAAATGTAACATTTCAGGAAACGAAACGTAACTTATGACTCAAGGGCCCTGGCAACACTGGTATCTACTAATTCTACTATTGGTCTGTGATATTAACCAACTGTCACTTTAATTAACAGGATATTAGTTTCGTAAATCCATAATTAATAACGCTTTCAAACTAAAATTCGGCACTGTACATCAGGATTAAAAAAATGCATTTGATACAATTGCAAATGTTATCTCGTTATACGACGGAAATTTTATGACCAGTAGCAAGTGGTCGTTGTTTATAGTTATTCTGTAGGAAATGTAATCTAATACTCAAATATCACGTAGCAGTCGGGGCAATACGGATTGTTTGGATGATTTCGCGACAACAGTGAGCACTCTTTCATTATTTTACGTGGAAAACTTGTGCCTTGTATGGTTGATTTTCTAAGTGAAAAAACAGTGTAAACACTCTGATAAACTATTGGAAACAAACACCACGACGTGTGGTTTGGGTTCTTGCTTCTATTATGTGTTACACGGCTATGTTCAATATTTACATAAAGTGGAATCTGGTGTTATTATAAAAGTGGGCTGTCATGTTTACATGTTTTATATAAATATGGAAGAGTAGAATGGTTCAACAATGGCTGATCACTGTTCGACCAATTGGTAGCTTTTAGTGATTTCATCCAGTACCTATATTACCAATAGCTTGTTCACATCTATGTGACATTGGCCAATACTTCAGCGATACTATTAGAATATTTGTTTAAATGTGTGTCCTATTTACATTAACTATATTTGTAGTAGCTAGTGATATGGCACTGGCTATGAGTAAGTGTTACTGACTAAGAAAGTTTGCTTTCAGTCCAAATGCCATAAGCAAAGATGTCTGCTGTCCACTGTGTGGTGGTTTGGGAGTGGCAGTGCAACGGGCAGTGGCTGCCGCACACACCGGGCGTCACGCGGACCCTGGAGCGAGCACATGCTAAGAAACTGACGAGAGTGGTGCTTGCTGATGCTGATCCCGCACTGAGAGGGCATTATGTGAATCTCAGGACACTCACACAGTGCTTGGATACTCCGGGTACGACCATTACACACTAGTTATTTAACTTTGAAGTTTCAAATATATGCCGTATCTGTGGTGGGAAACTGCATATATTATTGTGTATTGTACATACCAACATCTAATAATAGTAATCATCTTTTACTAGTAAGAAATAATTATAATTTTAAATGTAATCACAATTATAAGGGTTGAATTGTGGGCTCCAGTATTTTGCAGGAAGCAACTGCATGTCTGACTTCCATAACTTGCTTACTGGTTGTCTGATTTTAAGGCTTGAGACTATTGTCAAATTATAAGCATAAAATAATTGTCATAATTTACATTGGCATAACAAAACTCAACATAATGATCATAATGAAAGTACATAACCTAATTTTTATATTAATGGCTCAAGATTATTAGATGAATAAATACTATGCCTTATAAATTCACAGCAAAACAAATAAGACCAAATGATAATTATGTGAACCTTTACATTATGCCAAAGTATTATGCTAATAAAAGGTATACAAAACTTTATGTCAAACAACATTATGCCAAGAGGGGGATTCCTGTGAAATAACTAATGAAAGCACGGATGAGTGTCTTAATATGCACTTTCAGATTACATTTATGTTAAGTAATTTGTTTTTAAACAGTTTTAGCGTAAATACACCTGGGAAAAAGTTTCTGGTGATCGTGATAGTTGGAGGAAAAGAGTATCCGATGGGGTGGTCGCGCATGACGATGCCTGGTTCGATCTGCTCTCCCAAAGCGCGACCTACGTCACCCACGAATGGCACAACCTCTAACGTCACCGGGAACACAATTTGTTTGCGGACGTTGCGACCGCGTGGTCGCTCTTGTATAGGCCTTCTTAGCCATCAGCGCAAGTGCCAAAACCAAATAACCTGACACAGCTGCTGTGTGAATCATCTGTCGTAGATGTTAAAGGCCACATATATAGCGTAAATAATAAATAAATAATTAAATGGATCGGTGTTGGTATGAAAATAGATGGTCAGACATCCACAGACCAACAGATCTGTGTAGCTAGGCTGTTTAGTTAAAACTCCCTCTGTTTATTAACTTTAATAAAATGAATTTTCATTAAATATATTGAATATAATTAGAGGTCAGATTTTGTTTTATTTTTGATAGAGGGTGGGGCGGCCGAATGTCACGTGCGTCGCTCATGCTACGGCGTGACGTCACCGGCCGGCCGCGGCCTGCGCTGGGAGTGGGCGCCCTTCGTGTCGCCGCCGCTCGGCGGAGAGCTCAACTACGAGCCGCTGCCGATGGAGGTAAGGATCGTACTCCCGAGCTGGCGCACGCCAGTGGCGCCGAGTGACACCGCTGTCGCAGGTGCAGTGCCTGCTGGAGGAGGCGCGCGCGGGCGGCGCGGAGCAGGTGGGCTTCGAGGGCTGGCTGGCCTCGCTGTCGCGCATGACGGCGCGCGGCCCGGGGCTGGCGCTGCTGCGCCGCGCCGCGCAGCCGCCCTACCCGCGCGCGCGCCCCGCCCCGCCGCACCCGCCGCCGCCGCCCGACCGCCCGCCCGTCGAGGGTGAGCCGAGCCCCTAAACTGTTTTACTGAACCTGTTTGTGTTACGATGTTACGTGAGAAGTCCTTCCAGGCCGCCGCCCGCACATCCCTCAGCAGCACACTGGCTCTAGTGTCCACTCCGTTCAGTCGAGCCAATCGATACAGTCGGTGCAATCTATGCAGTCGGTGCAATCTATGCAGTCGGTGCAGTCGATGCATTCGAGCCAGTCTGCCGGCCAGTCGCAGTCGAACGCTACGATGCCACGTCAAGGCGCCCGTAGTGCGTCGCCACGAGATCGCAAACCTGGCCTCGCCAGACAGATATTGCACAACTTGAATATATTTGGTGAGTTCTTCGGCTCAGTAATTGGCTTTTCCTCAACAATGTTGATCTAGATAAAGGAAAATAATTTTCACATTTCAGGTCACAACAACAAACAAGCGGCGGCGGTAGTAGAAAGCAAGCACCAAGATGAGTCAGCTGAAGATCAACGACAAACCGACACGGAGTGCAGCAGCACTCGGTCGGGCAGGCGACACAGTGTCGACACAGTGTCCACATACCTCAGTCACGAGAGCAAGGAAAGTTTGCAGGTGAGCTAACCTTGCCTGCTCGTGTTTTTAAACCTACTTTTCATGTTATGATCAGGATGACTCGTAGTCATCAGGTAGATGTCGCACTTTGAAAGCGAACATATAACGTGTGAGTAGAGCGTATCGTGTGAGCAGTATGTCCGTGTGCAGCAAGCGTCGGTGGGCGAGCTGCTGAACTGCAGCGGCAGCAGCGACGACGCGTTCGAGCCGGCCGCGCCGCCGCCCGACCTGCCCGCCTCGGACGGCAGCATCGTGGGTGAGTAGAGCTCGGCAGCCGCGGCTCCCGGCGTGCCGAGTGCTGAGTGTCGCACCGCAGGCGCGGACGCGGCGGCGGCGGCGGTGTGCGTGTGGGTGCGCGCGGTGGCGTGCCCGCAGTGGGGCGCGCTGTGCCCGGCCTGCCTGGCGCCGCTGGACGCCTGCGCCGCGCCCGCCGTGGCGCTGGCGGGCTGCCAGCACATGCTGCACCTGCACTGCCTCAACCGGCAGCTGGAGCGGCAGCGCGCCGCGGCGCAGGCGCTGCACATCGAGTGCCTGGTGTGCGGCCGCGCCTACGGCCGCCCGCCCGCGCCGCCCGCGCACGAGCAGCCGCGCGGCAGCATGGCCTGGGCGCTGCAGCCCGTCGCGCTGCCGCAGCACCCGCACTGCACCTCCTCCATCCTCGTCACCTACAAGTCAGTCTCGCTACCCGCGCTCGTGATCCGCGCCTGCGACCGATCACTTATGATGTCGTGGTTTATTCCCTCAGCTTCCAGTCGGGTCGGCAGGGCCCTCATCACCCGGAGCCGGGCGCGCCCTACTACGCGGTGGGCTTCCCGAGACACACCTTGCTGCCCGACACGCAGCTCGGCCGGCAGGTACGTACGTCTGGCTAACAACATCAAAGGCAATAGAAGTATGAGTGCGCAAGGACTACGCCGAGCTGGCCCCCGGCAGGTGCTGTCGGCGCTGCGGGCGGCGTGGGAGCGCGGGCTGCTGTTCTCGCTCAGCACGTCGCAGACCACGGGGCGCGACCACGTGGTGAGCTGGCGCGTGCCGCCGCCGCCCTCCGCCCCGCAGCACTACGCGCCCCCCGCGCACCCCGAGCGCCTGCTGCGCCACTCGCTGGCGCGCCTGCACGCGCTGCTGCCGCACCAGGCCTGACCCCCCGCAGCACTACGCGCCCCCCGCGCACCCCGAGCGCCTGCTGCGCCACTCGCTGGCGCGCCTGCACGCGCTGCTGCCGCACCAGGCCTGACCCCCCGCAGCACTACGCGCCCCCCGCGCACCCCGAGCGCCTGCTGCGCCACTCGCTGGCGCGCCTGCACGCGCTGCTGCCGCACCAGGCCTGACCCCCCGCAGCACTACCCGCCCCCCGCGCACCCCGAGCGCCTGCTGCGCCACTCGCTGGCGCGCCTGCACGCGCTGCTGCCGCACCAGGCCTGACTCCTGTAACGTCTATACCTAACAAAATGGTATGTACCTATTTTTCTAAAAATACATGCATCATTTGAAATGTAAAGGGCAAATTTTTGAAGACATATTTTTACCTTAACAAATAATAGCACTAAATTCCTAAACATGATATTTCAAACTTAAATTATTTTACCGAACACGCTAACCGCCATGATGTGACGTCATAAAGTGAGTAAACAAAATAATACAAAATATTTGTATTCACTCATGTTAAAATCTACAGCAACTTTACGAAACAGCAGCCGCTATTACAATTAACAAAATTTACAAATGACATCGTGGCGTCATCATCCCTATAACAAAACGTCACCAAAGTCAAAGTGTTTATAATAATATTTTTAAAATTTGCAATTTAACAAGTATTCCGTTCATTCACGTGTTGGAAAAGTTTATTTTTAAAGAAAGTACATAATAGAAGACATACATAACAGCACAATTATGATACCTATTTAAATAAAAGTCATACTGAAACATGATGACGTTACGCTCTTTAGTAACATGGCGGCTAGCGTATTCGCGCGGGAATTTACATTCCAATTTTTAAATGTATATGTAGGGCTTAACGATTTCATAAAATAAAAATTCATGGGGTTTAATACCAAAGGATCAAATTAAGCCACATTTGGAAAAACTGTAAAATACTCCATAAATGATAACAATCTTAGTTCATCTTTTAAACGAACTTTGCTTGAGCAAGTCGACCATAAACTTTATTACAAATTGTTTTTAAAGCAATTTCATTTTTGTACACTTTTCGCCTTGTACGAAAAGAAACAGATTTTGTTGTAAATATGGAATTGATATTACAATAGGTAACTGAAAATCATACTCAAATGACTTCGTAAATACATCATTAGAAGTGAATAAAGACAAGCGTGTGAGTTGACAGCTTACTGTTAGTCAAGTGGTTCCACGCATCTGGAATTGACTCTGATTATAAGCCATGACAACTATAAGTAGTATTGTAGACAGCTGCACTGTTATAGTTATAACATCTATAGTTTAATTCATATACCTACTTATAATTTTAATATTTTCCCATTATGGTTAAGAAATTTGTCCGTCTTCCAGATGATGTAATGAGTCTTCCTTTATTATATGTATTATGTAGTTTTGGTAGCTATATTATACCTACCTAAGAGACTGATGTATTCTTATGTTCTACAGATATGTTACTGTTTGCTCTTAGATAATAATATAGCGACGAATGAGTATTATATGACAAATATAAGACACTTTGCATTTATTGTCATTTATATATTTTTGTATAACCATTGCCCGCGATCTTTCGTCAACGTGTCAGATATTTTCAAATTACAATTAGCATTTAGTTAGTCTTACAGATATTTCCTTTATTTAAGTGTATGGTCGGTATTCTAGGACAATACTCAAGCATACGTCTACAAGCATTGATTTAAAGCCCTTTGATAGAGTTTTAAGTAGAGATCTTTGCTTGATTGTAGTTTTAGAACGAGAACCTAAGTGTCTTGCCAGTTAGACGGATGTTTATTATTGCCAGCCGTGTGACGATGGCGCTGGTGTCGACTAAACTATTCGGTCATGTGCTTGACCTAATACTCTAAGTTACATTATCAGCCTTACGTTATGTTTGCTAGACATGACAACTTTATATAATACTACCTTGTAATACACGAGATAGTATTATATAAGGGTCAGTACAGTAGCGCCATCTAGGGACACGTCGCTCAATCTCCTCTGTGCCTTAGTAGGTTAGAAAAGAAAATAAGTAGTTACGATGTTTTTTTAGAATTACGACGTGTTTAAAAGGTATATTGCATGTTCATTTTTAGTTGATTGTGTGCCGCATATGACCTTTTGAACCTGAACTGTCAATAGTATTCTTTTTTACGAATGGCAACTATTTTTAATCTATCAGATTTTTTGTTTATTGTGTTAATGTGCACCTAAATAATATTATCGAATGTCGAATATTAATTGTTAAGTTAAAGTTTAGGTAAGTCACTTTTACAATGTAATCAACATAAAGATCTTATGTTAATTTTACTGGAATATTGTTCTGTAGTGAAGTAAATATAAATATACCCCCAGATAAAGAAACTGCATCAAAGTTTTTGTTTAAAAAATTTAATGGCCCTTTCCAGTATACAAACATACACTTAGGGATAATGATACTACGCTGTTTTGAAGTTAACGAACCAAACTATAGGTTTCAATTTAAATTTGTATAAAAAGTTGGAATACTTGGTTAAAATGATTTTTTCAAAGGTAGGTGCGTGTTGAACATTGATGCAGTTTATTAGTCCGTCAGTGTATTCGTTGATAGCTATTATGTCTTCCGATGTAACATTCTTCCAATAAGCTTTATTATATTACAATTATTTAAGCTATTAATTAGAAATATGATATTAAGTTTGAATGCTATAAAATGCCAGTTAATAAGGCTTGTAAATCAATTTAAGAACGATGTTTTAAACTAGACCAGCCATACTCAACCTTTTTATTATGGGGCCACAAAAACGTTTCAGTCATGGTGTCGCAGGCCGCAAGAGATTTTTTTAGATTTTAATAAATAATAATACTTGAATTAGTTTTCCTCAGAAATGTTGATACGGTCCTCTTTACTAGTTGCCTTTTTTATTAATTACATGAAGTAGTTATCTATTTTATTCACGCGGTGGCCCACAGTTTCTCTGATGGACGCGAAATTAAAAATGGTTTACAATTTCGTAACTCAATGTGGGCCAATCACAAAGGCCCGGCGGGCCTCATGCGGCCCGTAGGCTGCAGGTTGAGTATAGCTGAACTAGACCAAGTATTTACTTAAAGTATTATTTTTGTAATGTAATACATTTTCATATACATTTGGCTTAAATATTTGCTACTTATCGCTATTAATTACTCCAAGCGAGCGGTTGAATATAAACAATGAATTAATCAATTACTATTTTCGGGTACTAACGTACATATCACTAATATTGAAAATACCACGCGTCTTCTAGATGACCTATTATAATTATCGACAAACACAAATAATGCAATTCTCATATGGTCGTTGTTGTATAATTTTAAACTTTTTTTTGAGTAAATACTTGGTCACACCGAACTGAGACGAGTGCGTCCGCGCCGCTCAGTGTTGCCATACTGCACTCGAGGCGTCTGCTTGCCAAAGTTCAACAAACTGATGGCACTCGGCAATCTATATGATTACGTGTAATATTTACAATGATAGCGAGAGATATTATACTGTTTACTAAATATAGTTATTTATAAATAAATCTTTTGTTTTTGTTCTTGTAATCCCTAGGCTTTGCAACAATTTGTGTGTTGGATGTTTCCCTTTCCTCTGGAAAGTTAATGTTCTGAAATCTTTAGCTTATTGTTAAGTTATTCTGTGCCTATCCCAGAGAGAGCAATGTCTATTGGTACAACACAAACGGTGCACTAAGTACAACGACTGTGCAGTCGTAATAACAGCTACACTGGCGCTCCGTTTACCAGATTGTTGCAATAAGGTTGACGTCGCTTGTATGTTCACGTACGTGATTGTTAGGAAAACTTTCTAGTTACACAATTTGTAATATTTACCTACTGTCATTCATTGGGTAAGGCTGGTTTATAAAGGAGTACGTGTATTCATGTGCGACAATGAATATAAAATGCAGGTAGAACTCGTAAGCCGCTCGCCTTGTATTTTTAGGGTTCCCACAAAAAAAATGATAAAACGAAACCTTATGGTTTCACTTCGTCTGTCTATCCGTTTGTCACTGATGATTATTTCAGGAACTATTAGTAGCAATCGACTTGAAATTTGAAACAGTTATAAAGAATGATTCTTAATGCGTATTGCGACCGGAACCCTCGGTGCGCGAGTCCGACTCGGCCGGCTTTTTCATTGAAGTAGGAGACTGGGGAGTCTCTTAAGTCGGCTGAGAAGCTGCAAATATGGCAGCACCAGTGACTAGCTTACATGTATTAGCGAGATCTGTGTTGAGAAGCTTTTCCACTCGATCGGGAGCATGTGCCAACTTAGCCTTAGTATTTATTGCTATCTAGGTTACACAACGTTTACAGACTGTCAGAATATTATCTGGAACGAACTTGAAACGCGAACAATGGTCGTTTCATCTCAGACAGTAGCTCTTCACAATCTTCCCGCAAATACAAATAATTTGCGCTATGATACCAATCCGATAAAATCTATTTATATACACAGAAAACATTATAAGCACTCTTATTTATCACGATATAAGGTGCATTTTAAAGAGTAGAGTATCCAGTTTGCAAATGTTATCGAAGAACAAAAAGGTACAGTTATTATTAGATAAAGTTGGGCTATATAATGTGCACATCGATTAATTATGCAGAAATATAGAGCATATCAAGATGGTCGGCGAAGCTGTCACACGTATCTCGCTAGAGGACATGTTGAGTGAGAAGCAGCTGCAGCACGTCGTGAAGCAGGCGGCGGGCGCGCACGCGCGGCGTGGGGGGAGCCGCGTCGCTGCGGCGGCGGACGGGCTCGCTGGCTTCCTGGGAGACCACATGAGGGCCACCCTGCAAGTAACAGCGGATG
The DNA here is from genome assembly GCA_963891755.1 of Pyrrhia umbra. NCBI lineage: Eukaryota > Metazoa > Arthropoda > Insecta > Lepidoptera > Noctuidae > Pyrrhia > Pyrrhia umbra. The sequence goes on along the minus strand of OY982930.1, from coordinate 14,375,069 downwards.
GCCAAGTAAAGGACATTCATCTCTTCATAAAGTGCATACCGATGAATAATAAGCCGAAAGCGGAGTTCATCGACAAAAATAACTATTTTAAGCGAGAAAAGTACATGTTTGAGGTGCTGGAAGAGATTCGGGAAGAAAACGGTACGTGAATTTTGACTTTAGATACCAAGCAGGTTCTGGTTTTGAAACAAGTCTTCAACTAGCCTGAGAAAGTTTTTCTAAAATAGACCAGCTCCAAAACAGGACGACAAAAATCAAATAAGTAGGTACATATACCATACCATAACCATAGTGACGATCTTAAGACATTTCGCATCCAAGGACTGATAGGTATTTGAATTAGATATTACAAGATATTCTTATTTTCGAAAACCTAGACGTTAAATGTTGAAAAAAACGTATCAGACTTACTCAGATTGAAGGTAAACAATTCAAAGTATAACGTAAATAAATGCACTGATACCAACTTGTTTGTCATGTCACTATGTCACTGTTATACCTACGTTTTTCCTTGTCTTTGGCTTCAGATCCAAACCCATGGTGTCCAAGAGCTTACATCTACACGGACTCGATGATCGTGTTGCCAGACTTGGCAGTGGAGGGGTATGCGACCCGGCACTACTTGGAGACCCTGGACCTCCCGCACATGATGTTGGGCACGGCTACCCTCGCGCGGTTCCACGCAGCCTTCACCAACTACGAGACCAAGAAAAGCATCATTAACAAGCGCCCGTACAACACTAACGAGGAATGCGGCAGCTTGCTGAATGAACCGACTTTCTGTGACTCTCCCTTTATGAAAGCTTGCGCCAAACTGACTGCCAACTTCCTCAAAGCCTACTCTACCAAGTCTTACCGGAACTTACCTAATTTGGAAGAAACGATAGCGAAACAGTTCTTAGTAGCTTGTGATGGAATTAAAGAATGGAAGGGCACCCTCAACGTGCTGATCCACAAAGACCTGTGGGTGAACAACATGATGTTCAAGTACGACGACAACGTGCTCACGAGCGCCGTCATCTTGGACTTCCAGCTGGTGCGGTACGCGCCGCCCGCCTTCGACCTCATGACGTTCGTGTACCTGACCACATCCAGGGGCTTTAGGGAAAAACACGAGAAAGAAATCTACGATCACTACTTCTCAGTCTTTTGCGAGAATTTAGACGCCAACTCTAAACGAAGGATGAAAGATTTGGGCTACGATAAAGATAGTTTTTTGTGGTGGTGTGAGCGAGCTCGCATGTTCGGAGTGTTAGAGCCAGTTGCCATTCACCCGTTCATCCTGATGGAGCCAAAGGCGGCACAGAAGACGTTCGACGACCCGGAGACGTACCACAAGTACGTGAACGAGGACAGGACGCAGCCGGTGCTGCGGCACGCGCAGGCGAGCCGCGCCTACCGGGACAGGCTGCTCGAGGTGTTCGAAGAGTTCGTCGAGAGATATGTGCTGGACCAACTGTGCGATGTGCATGACTAACGACTACTTATTATTTATTAAACGTGGCGTGGTATCGGAATGAGTAACCTTTTTAATACATTTTGCCAATTCGTGTACCTAGGAAGTACTCATTTTATCAACATGTATAGGTAATTTATTATATTATAGGTCTGAAGATTGAGTTACACATAAAAGAAGTCGAAACAACACCAAACTTGCCAAGTCAGTTATAGGTAATCGAAACTTTTATTGAAAACTAATTAAATTAGTACTTTTTAACGTCAAAATACACTTACATTAGGTATGACAACCCCAAAAATGCCCTCTCTTCACTGCTACACTGCTGGTTGTAGTTGGAAGGAAAAAGCAGTGATGAACAAAGTAACACAGCTGCCTAATATTTTACAATAGTAGATATGATTCACCGATTTTACAATACAAGGCATCCACGTTATCCACTTCAGAGCTGCCCATCTGTTTTTATTGGTAAATTTAGAATCACAATATTAAAACCTAGCTGTCCAACAAATGAAGATGATGACTTGTCAGATACCAGGCTGTGCCTAATCTCCGGCGAGGAGTGCGGTGATGCAAGCGCGGCGCCATATGGCCGGTCCATGTGTCCGCCCGGTATGGACGCGCCGGCCGGCTGGCTAGGGCTGCCAGCGCTTACGATGCGGCGAAGCCTCCATTTGTGAATTTAAATCTAAAGCTTCCTGCATCCTCACATAATGTATTTTGCACTAAAATTAAAGGTGCTTTTGCACAGAAAGAGCAGAAAGAATTGACAGACGTTGTCTGACGCTCCTGCCATACTAACCGAATGCAAACCAGACAATTTGTAGACAATGTGTATCAGACACAACTACACTATTATGCTGCTGTACATCTTCTAGTGATGAGTTCAATGTTCAGTTTCCTATGACTGCAGCAGCTGGCGGCCAGCCCTGCGCCTGACACAGTTAGCGCGCTTGCTATGGACATGTCACGGTACTCGCCTCTCCATATCGAGAATGAAAAATAGCCTGTTTACGGCTAATGCAGTTTATTTGCGATCAATACGCCGAATCTTATGTAACTAAAGGTAACAATCTGTGAGAGAATTTCAAGAGAAATCATGTATCTACCACCTACATTGCTAAAAATTTATTTTATGTTAGACAGTTGCTTTAGTTTAAAGAGTTAAAAAAACTGGACAAGTGTGTGAAGTCTTATTTGATCTACTATATTGCAGGCATGATAGTTTAAACTTCAGACTTGTAAATACCATCTAGCTATTTACTTCCAAATTTACCAACTTACGAAGTGTACGACACAGTACGTAGGTACTTAAGTACGATCCAAGTGATCCTCGCTGTAAGGAGTCAGGAGGCTTGAAGGGCAGCGGGTGTCGGCTGGCCGGCGGCGGCCACCCGAGCCGGCTGCCGAGCCGTGACGCTGCGCACGATGCTGTCTAACAATACGCATTGTGTCTGGTGCACGCGCATACGACACACCTGCACTTACTCTATATTTAAGTTATATATTCTTAGCAGATTACATTTAACCCATCTCCTTACGTTTTAGCTGTGTTTAGGGAGAGGTGTAACATTTTAAACATATTTCACTAATTATGTTTATACTCTATACAGGTTATAGGGGACGAGACTATTGCTATCAATAACACTTCCCGATGGAGCGACCTAAGACCTTCCCCATATTCCACAGCAGTAGTGCTTGCGACCACCAGACCGACGTAGCATTGAATATTTTTTTAAGTATTATTCATGAGGATCGTTAAAAGAGAACCTCTGCTTGACTGCCCTATAGAAGAACAGTGCCTTACTGGCCTAAGTCACGTCAAGTCACGTCGTCAGCATGTTAACCAAGCAAATGTTTTATGTGTTAATTTAAACTAATATGTAGGTAATTAAACATCTGAAGATACTGTTATTATAATGAATTGTTCGAAATCTTCATCTACACATATTTTACTGGGATCGGATCGGATTGTTCGGTTAATACGATGTGACGTCAGTGGCTTCTTGTAGTCGATGTCCAACAAGTGTTAAAATGACCAGTCAATATATATGTCGTATGAAAATTGAAAAGTATCGCGCTGTCTGTATATTGTACCCGTATGTGTGCTCCCGCTCACGTCAACACATCACACCGCACGACGGCTGGCCCGGTCCGCCGACCACTCAGCACCGCGGTCATTATGATAAACGATCGATAAATGCTTGTACACAAAAAGTTTATAATACTTGTTATTAAATGGTTAATTAGCAGCCAAAAGCCCGTGATTGGTGTAAGGTCAGGCTCGTGGTTGCATCAGAACGTAAATCTGTCGTTTGCGATACGCATCGTAACAGTTATATGCATTCGTATGATTCAGCTGCAGGCAGGGCTGCGACATTAAAGGATACAAATTAATTAATTATACATATTTGTAGCAATTTTTATAAAAACATGTCAACTTCCTGCAAGTAGTGCTGTCGACACTATCGCGCGCTTCTTCTTAACGTGTGGGCTGCAGGTTTTACCGACCTAACAAGCCTGAGTCACTATCGCTAATCAGCGTGTTTAAATTCAAGCAGAACGGTGCACACGTTTAGATACCGTGGTTTAACGCAAGTTACATGAAAAGCTTCCAAAGATTTTCCGTGCGACTTTACAACTTGATCTACATTACTTTGCTTTATTTTTTTCGAAATAACATTGAATTACGCGTGACAGTAGAAAATATAACATGTAGGTATGTTATGACTCTGGCAGGATCCACTTGGTGCTATTAGTTAGTAAGTAGCTATAGTAATGATTAGTATGAACAGTTAAAATAAAGTTTGTCACGTTTGTGCACCGAGCAGCCCTGCCATTCACCCCCGGGAGTGGGACAAGGGCGGCGTGTCTCCCTATACGGCGCGTCAATGTCTCTCCTCTCGATTTCATGTGCTAATATGTGTGGTAGCCGCGCAATATGTTGCTACACCGATGTTTTGCTTATTTCTACTAGCTATTTAAATGATAAAAGCCTATAATAATTTCCAGGCCCCTCTATCTTCGTACCAAATTGGTTCAGCCGCTTTACCCTGAAAGCGTAACAAACAAATAATCGAACTCACTACGCATTTAAAATATTAGGAAATTAGGATAAATCTCAGTAGGTAACAAATCTTCGTGATTTAACTAATAAGAATAGTCAAAATTCAAACAAATAAAGAAGCGTGTGAAATGCGCACGATGACAATGCTGTTCTGTTTGTCATAGATAAACTAATGACATGAGGTCCACAGACACAGTGACACATTAGTCTTGAGGACTTTCGGGAATGGTCTTCGTCTGCGCTATCATACATCTTTGTTAATAGTTTAAGAATGATAAGAGCCCATCGAATGAGTTTCGGTACTTTTCTAATTCCAAAAGAAATAACTACTATTAACTTATTTTTAATTACTTTTGTTTTACCAGAACCCCAAAATTACGAGTATACCTGCAAGCTTTTACTAGCTGATAAGGGTTCGTCTGAAGACCTTAACTCAATGCTGCTAGTTGATAGCATCATGAGAAACTTTCACAGAGAAAGTATTTAAGTATATTAAATACTTAAACATATGTTACGTACTACCATGATACAATTCTTCTAATATTAGCTTGCAAAAACATTAAACTAATGAGTAAGTACACTATTATAAAAAAACTTATCAACTTTGTTTTTGTAGGTACACACAGGTCACCAGCGGCGGTAGTAGATACCATTCGCCGTATATGGGTTACTTTTAGTTTCATTGCGAGGTCTAACAGGAAAATCAGATTTACTAGAAATGCAGTGTGTTGAGTGATGTCACACACCTTGAACTCATTCCAATTGACTGTTGCGGTATATGGGCCATGAGTTGGCTTTAATTAGTGATTGACGGGTTTATAAGAAATGGCAGTATTATGGGGAATTCAATCTGTGGTGTCAGCTGTAGGAATGTCTATTATTAGGAATATATTAATTAGTCATTAGAGATGCTAATTAAGTAATTTAAAAACTTAACTCAAATCCTATGGATGCCAAGCAGCAGTAGCGAAGCATGATGCATACACTTTTTTCACAACTGTACGAAAGTCATAACTTAGGCTTAAATTCATATACCAGCTAAATATAGGTATCTATCTAAACCTCACACCTGATCAAAGGTTACGAATTTATTTTGACAAAAGTAACGAGTTTTTAACCACATTTATTTATTATTGACCTTAATTAATGACTTATAACGTTTTATTATTAATCTTCTTAGAAATGGTCACATCTTGTAAATATTTAGTTCGTATTTAGTCATTGCGGTTTGCATTCAGTCAAGTCGTGGTACATGGTCATTTTCGTGCTTAACGCACACTTATTTATATCCCAATGTTATTTGAATGCCTTCCAAGACTTCCAACCTTATGACTATGATATGTGTGCATAACGCCATGTCTGTGTCTGTAAGTCTTACATCAACAACAGCCGAAAGCAACACTCATTGGTGTAAGTACCTACAAAGTCTTCTGCATAATTTAGCGATGATATGAATCCTTAGCCAACGTGGGGCATTTATCAGAGCTAATTAATAAAGCATCGGGTCGATCTGTAACACTAGATTTGAGTGAAAAAGAATAGCGATCGGAGTCGGTCCTTCTCCATGAGACCTTTAATTTGGAACTGTGTAACTAATTTGATGCCCTAGGAGGCCTACTTAAATATTGTTTTGGCAATACTAACAGGCTAGACCACGGTGGTATTACCAGTATTGGAGGCTTGTACCAGCAGACACAATTATCAAATCAAATCATAGCATTAGGTAAGCACATGGCGCTAGAAGGAAACAAACACAACAAATTGGATTCTGGAGAAATTGAACATATTAATAGCATCCTTTCTCGGAAATCAGTAGATAAGCTACAATCAAGAGCTGACGATGAATGATGTCGGCAGTGCGCATCATTTGTCAAGTGGTCGTGAGCTAATAAAGCGCACGTTTTTATAAAACCACTCTCTCAGTCGAACGATAGACCTACAATAATCATAAGAAAGTTTTAAGCTTTTTTAAATCCTGCACTGTCTACTAGGCATTGTTTACAAAACCCTTTTTTTAATTATCTTATTTATTGATTTTTCAAGTAAATAATGATTTTGTAATTAATCTTCCATGTTTTTGAAGAGATATCCGAATTATTTTAATGGAATGCTCTTACTTATGCATTGATTTTCTACAATGCTATCACGAGTTATCTCAACTAAATTGAGTTTAAAACAAGTTATCTAATTTGGTCTGTCACAGATGGCACTTATCTCCTGGTAAAATTAATAACTTCACTTAGATAACGATAAAAGCTTCTAATGCGACGTTATCAATCACTTTCTATGTCCACTTAGTTGCTGATCCACACCTACAAAGTATTTAACTTCGATTTTAATAATTAATGCTTCTTACAACTTTCACAATTTAGTATACACACACAACTAGGACCCAGACCTATGTAATATTGTGAAGACTATCTATCAATATGCCAATGCCATCATACTGACAAAACTGCTGTTATAGTGTTCATATTAGCGAACAGAGGGTTGATAAAGATTAACATATATTGACAAACGTAAAAATAATTGCATCGATTGAGTCAAGGTCGCACTTGATTAATCCTTATCCTGTCTCCTAGGATATCACGATAGCTCTGATATATTGCTCGTTGTTCTGACTATATTTTCCTTATTAACCAGCCAACATTTCAACGAGATCGTATTAATAAATAAATATCTCTCTCTGTAAAGTATTAAGTATTCGTTGTAACATTACTGACGAAGAACTCCTCGTCATTGAAAATTGACAGATTGCAAGATCTCAAGCTTTACAGTAGAAGGTACTCTTGACGTGCTTTTTCCTTCCACTGACATTGACGGACAAACGGTCTTCAGATTCTGCAGAGCTTTAGGCTGCAGGCGTAGAGATAGACAAACGAATATTCTTCACCTTTTGCTTTCTTGTTCAATACATAGACAAAGAGTGTAGAGAACTCGCTTGTTGTACGAACTACCCCCGTGCTGGGCCCGCGAGTAAGTAGTTACCTAACTAAAATAAGATATTTGAGAGCTAGCAGCTCGTAGCTAATGTGATTTCTGGACAGTTCGCGGTTACAGTGTCGAATGGCGGGTTGCGACATAGTGCGCCCTGCGGCTTCGCTTGCGACACTCTGTAAGTAATCCCCAGTAGCGGCGTTAGGGTAGGGCGAGGTGGGGCGACCGCCCAGGGCGCCGGATCTGAAGGGGCGCCGCAGGCGCCCTTTTTATATCCTCTCACTCTTTGAGGCCTACTTACCCTCATACATATAGTTTGCTTAGCAAGTTTTCTTGAATTTTTCATCAAATGTCTTTCAATTTCGGGTTTTTCTGCGTTATTGACATTAGAATGCAAAAGTTGACAAGAAAAAAGCTGTCGTAAATTTTCCGGCAAATGAGAATGGGCGTGTTGGTGCCCCTCCAGTATCGTCTTTACCATAAGGGCACTCGGGGCGCCATTGTCACGGGGCCCCCCAAAAACGAAGCATTCAATTATTATAATATTGTTACTAGCTGTTTTACCCACATCCCGAGTGAACTCCTTCGCGCACCCGGGTAAAAAGTAGCCTATGTCCTTTCTCAGGCTCTAGACTATCTGTGTACCAAATTTCATTTAAACCGGTTCAGTAGTTTTGGCGTGAAAACGCGACAAACAGGCAGTCATAGTTACTTTCGCATTTATAATATTAGTAAGGATTATTATGTTGCTCATACCTATTACTTAAAAAATTTCGCGCTCGCTTCGCTCGCGCTCTAACTCTTATTCCTCTGGTTTTTTCTCACCTTCTTATTTATAATTTTTAGGGTTCCGTAGGCGACTAGAAAAACTTTTAAAAATCGGGGTGTCCACTATTTGGAAATTCAGGGAAGCAATAGGTGGTCACGGATTTTCAGGGAAATGTAAGAGTCATGAAATACAAATATGATTCCTAAGAATATTGATGCTCATATTCCTAAAAAAAAATTCGCGCTCGCTTCGCTCGCGCTCTTACTCATATTGCTCTGATGTTCTCTTAGCTTACTGTTTATGGTTTATAACTCCAAAAACAGATAATATATCTTTTCCTACCTATGCACATGGTCTAAATTTTTAATATAAATAGTCCAAAGTATACACTCTGGTTAAAAACAAAATAATATAATATTTTCCATAAGACGACAATATTGGATCAGGGAAATGAGGTAGAATGGTCAGGGAACTATTTTTGGTATTTATAATGGCCACCCCGCTTATAGTTTCGCCATGACCTTCTGTCTGTCTGTCTGTCCACGGTATAGCTAAGCGTTCTTTAGTACAAGAAAGCTGAAATTTGGTATGGATATGTACAAGATTTTTTTTAACCAGTGCGGAAATTTTGTCTAAATAAACTTCAACACTTTTTAACAAACACGTATTTTTCAGTTTATTAGGTACTTAAAAAAAGTTATCGTTTGCGAAAAATATTCATTTAAGAACTTAATTTGTTTAAAACTCGCCGGTCGGCTTGTGTGTAGATATCAGCTGAGTCGTATTGTACTTGTGAGCTCGCTCTTGCATGCTTAGGCAGTGTATAGGCCAGTGCTTTTAGCCTCTAAAACGGTAAAAAATGAATTAAATAATAGTAGGATGAAACCCATTGGAAAAGGAGGAGAATATAATAAAAATGATAGGAAAAATAAATTACGGGCGATTTGAGGTCGGGAAGTGGGGGGAGGGGGGTTAAAGGTAAAAAAACAGTTTATCTCAATTTCCGGCAAAACTACAAGTCCTATGAAAAAAAGTTAAATGGCAAAGTTGTAGGTAATAAAAAGATCTACATTTTTTGTATTAACACTATTTTCACATAACCTCAAAATTTATGTTAAAAATTCAAAAAACCAAGTTTTTGGTTTTTTATTTTTATCTTTTACAATAATTATTTTTTTTCCACAAAATTTGGTGAAAACTTACCTTTTTATGTCCCAAATACACTATAATTTATTTGATTTAAAATAATTATTTGTTCACCCTTATTTTGACTTAAAATCGAAAAAACACCCAAATTTTCAATCGAAAATTCTCGCGTCAAAATATCACTTTTTTTTTAAAAGTCGGTGGTCTTTTTGTTCGTTGAAATCTCTACTTTCTGAAGGTATAAAAAAATATTTACATTACTATGGTAAATGTTCTCAGAAAATGCAATGAAACGCTACGAAATAACAGGTAGTAAAGCTTAGACCGGCTTAAATTATTTGCGTAGATGCCTATTTATTGCTATTTTAAGATAACTTATGTATCTGAGTGACCTACGGAACCTCGGACCTCTCTATGAAATACATTTTAGCTCATCAAAAGGTATTTCATAGAGTAGTGGGAAGGGGCTAGAAGGGTCTAGGCCTTACTACCTAATTATTTCGTAGCGTTTCATTGCATTTTCTGAGAACCGCATTTTTGCCGGAAATTGAGATAAACTGCTTTTTTACCTTTACCCCCCACTTCCCGACCTCAAATTGCCCGTAATTTATTTTTCCTATCATTTTTATTATATTCTCCTCCTTTTCCAATGGGTTTCATCCTACTATTATTTTTTTTGTTTTCAAATATTATTGGCACTGGTCTAGTAGTGCTATTACGAAAAGATTATACCCATGTTTTACTTACGTTTTACTTACTTACTTACTTACTTTTACTTACTAAACATAGAAATGTGTTCAATTACTGATACCGAACAACCAAAAAAAATGCGCACTGGTTAAAAACTTTTCCAGTATTGATCACGCCGACGCCGATTCTTTCCAAATGTTGGAACCCCGGTGCGCTAGTCTGACTCGCACTTGGCCAGTTTTTTCCGTATGGGTTTAAATTGCAGTTAGGGGGCGCCGCAAAAATCTCGCCCAGGGCGCTGATGGGGGTAAAACCGGCACTGGTAATCCCTTCGATGGTAAGTAGTATCCGACGAAGTCTGAGGGAACTATATTATGTATATTTAATATATAGCGTGAAAGACTTACCAAGGGCTTTACCATGACGTGCCAAAGCAGGAATATTTTCGTTATGCAAAAGAGTCGTTGCCATAGAACGGTAGTAGATGTGTATCAGTCTACCACACCTCCCTGGCCCTTGTTCTGTCTAGTCCTAAGGGTCCCTCGAGGTGGCCATCGATTGGTTGTAATTATTACAAATTATTTAAAATTTTACCAATGTGGCGATTGGTATTTTAATATAATAGGTAGCGAAGTCCAAAACTTAAAATAAGTGGAAATGCCCTTCTGCGTCTCTCCAAATCCGGAAGCGATCAAATCTCAACAACAGTCGCACTCGTCCCTCGTCCGTGTGGCTGCGAAGGCTGCGCCTACGCACTGTTTGATTCATGCGCAGTATCACACCCGACTATTTATCATCGCTGTCTATGTTTGCTCAGTGTGTTTTTGCAATTTTATGGTTTCTAAGTTTTTCCTTGTGATTGAAAATATTTTTAATACAGGTGTTACTGCTGCAGAATCTGAAATAGATGTTCTATTTAACTAATCTTCTAAACTTCATTATCCTCAGAATAAAGGGAAGGTTGGTGCAGTTTTGTCCCGTCTCTATTTAATAAACAATCATTTTTTTTGGTCTCATAAGAAATTACTTGTTCATTCATTATTCGTGACTACGTAGGCATAACGAAAAAACCTCCAGATGCTCGTCGAAATGTTGCAAAAAATCTGTTATTAAGTTATCAGTGAGATGTACCGATGGCCGTGAGAGTGTTTAAGCTTATTTATTTAACAAAAGATTCCCTGTAGATGTAATAATATTTTGAAGGAGCTGCCCTTTACATAATGATGTCATTGTCACAACCGCGGTGTGTTCACGTAAGTAACGCAACACTGTTCATAGGGGGCTATCGCCGCTGCGTGCGCGCATCGTCACGCGCGTCCGTCGTGCGCGTGCGGCGTGCGCCACGCGTAGCACGCGCTAATGCGATTGTACCTACATTACATCATGAAATTTATTTAATTTCTATTTAACGATTCCTGATGATTGTGGAGTTCCAATGATGTTAGTGATCAACTCGGTTATATAATGCGTATTGTATGAGGTGATCACCTAGGATCACAGACAGAAGTTTTATGATCTGAGGTGAACACGGTCCAATGAATCAACGCTTAAAAGGTTCTATCCAACGAGCCTGTGGATTCCGTGACATAATATTCCAAAGAAGTATGAATAGAAGGTAGTAAGTATCGCCAGGGTTACGGCATTATTCAAAAGAGTAACAGGAGTAAAGGCACACGCAAAGAAGATTGATGAGACTTAAAATATATCTGCACAAGACACGTCCACATACTACATACTCAATACACACAATACTCTTAACAAGAAAAAAATCATTAACTACGCCATAGAAAATACCTAATTTCCCTACTTATGATGATTTCATTCACAGCTCAGATCGCGCAGTGGTGTGCGTAGGCGCCGCTGACGTCACCACCTCGCTCGCACCCTTATATGGCGAGCACTCTCGCGCAGCCTCGCAGGTACACCTTAATGTATAATCCGATTAGCAAACGCTGATTATTTCTCAAGTCTATGCAAAATACTACAAAGTCTTAAATAAGTAACGGTTGGACTCTAAATTAAGGGGACGTTAAGTCGACCTGAATATTGCAATGGTAACATAACCTTCTTGTCCTCCTTGTTGTACTTGTATAAGTGTCTAATAGCCAAAGACCAAAACTTTGAATGCTATAAGCTCTAGCTTGAGAGAATCCCCAAGACTTAAAAGTATTGGTGTTCAAGAACATCCAAGTCCAGATGTTGACGACTTACTTGACTCTCACAAACCCTTTGACAGGATGTCCATTATAATTCGCTCAGTGTTGAGTTACGCCACTTTTGTTTCACGTGCATTTCGACCTGTTGTGCTTGAGATTGTAAATAAGTTATTTGTATGCATTTTATTACTTGCCTAGTGTTTGTTGCGAAATCTATGTGAATTGCTTTTAATCTGCTCACTGGTCTGTGAAAGACATTTGTAAGACACTCCTGGTCAAGTCAATAGGCATGGACAAGGTATGGAGGGTGCTTTTTTGGAAATTTTTAAGAAGTACTTAAAAATTTGTTTTTCAGTCTATGTTAATATAAAGGATGCCTTACAACATCACTATACCACAATTTATGTCAATCTCCAACAGACGATAATATAATGTGCGACTTTAAATCAAAAATTAATTCACAATTTCCTTATTGCAGTTCTATTGTTTGTTTGTTCCCTCAGAGAAACCAAATATCTGGTGAAACTGCGCAACTCTAGCCGTCGGCGGTAAACTATTCAATTGACGGCCGTTTATGAACGATAAACATTAAGTATCCATGCAGTAATTAATGTAAATCATACGTATTATAGGCTATTGGGCACGTCAGCAATTGCCGCGTTTATAGACTTGAGCCCGGGGCGCTGGAGGGTGGTGGTCACAAACATAACAATATTAATAACTGTCAGCCGCCGTTTATCCATTATCAAAACCATAATGATGTACAGCCAGTGTTTGTTACCTCTCCGTCGCAAACCGTAGATTTCCCTCGGTATTACTTGCATCTTGAAGTAACTGCTTCATACATCCGGATAAAAGCTATCGTATGTTTAACCGCGTATGCGTAAGAGAAACACCGACAGACAGGCAGACTTTCACATTTTATAAGTAGGTAAGGCTATTTATTTTTACTCAAAAGGTGCATCAAAAATGAATAAAGTTTAATAAGCAGGTAATTTAGTAAATACAGTAAGGGGAGCTCTTTGCTAAGTAACAGCCGCACGAATTGATCGATCACAGGTTAAGGAAGGTTTGGCGCTATCTTTGTCATGGCGAGACTCCTACTTGCCTCAGAAGGTCCCGGCTGACATTTATAGATCGTCGTCACGGGTAATCAGAAAATCTGACAACCAGTCTTACTAAGGGGCATCGTGTTGCCGGTAACTGAGTTGTGGAGGTCAGATAGGCATTTGCTCCATACACTGGTACTCAGCTGCATCCGGTTAGACTGAAAGTCGACCCCAATATAGTTTGTTAACCTAAATTAGTTAGGAAACGGCTAGGCAGATGATGAGATGTGATAAGTTAATTGCTGTAGTTTGGAATCAGAAATAATCCACAATGTTCATGGCATTTCATATGACGTTAAGCTTAAAGGTAGGTACCTATTGCAAATAAAGCTGTAAACCAATAACATCCCAATAAACATTGATATCAGCTAATTTGATCTGCACTTGCGTGTGTTTGTTTTGGAATAGGTGTATCGGGTGCGCGTGGGCAGCTTGCAGTGATCGACGCGACCCGATAGCTCAGGTAACGCCACGGAGTCTGCCGAGTCCGTGCCGATTGATTTACTTCGTTGATGTGACGGGCTCAGCGGAGGAGTGCGGCTGTCTGTGTGGGCGCAGGTTCGGTGCTTGTATGGTAGTTTCAAACTAGTATAATATATGTTATCCTCTATTTTTGCCAGTTTACATTTTTCAGTTTATTTATACATGAGTTTCCAACAATAGCAAAGGCATTAGAGCTTCAAGTGAACTCATCTGAAGGAAGAAGGAAGTACCATCACGCCTACATAAGCAAAGAGTTTGCATGCCGTGTTATTAGAAGATGTGAGACATTTCAGATTTATCTTTATAATAGCCGCACCCAGAAGCTCTGTTCAACATGCGTAGAGGACCACACAAATCTGAGGAGCTTTCAGCTCGTTTACCTTCAAAAGAGGAATATTGAAACCATCGACCACACTGAAACCAAATGCCAATTCTTGTCCAGCTGCTGAATTTATATTTTCTATTCTTTGCTGCTGACTTGATGAAGGTAAATGAGAATATTAAGTTTAGCACGTAGATGTGTCTGACTGATTATCCTAGATATCTCTGGATAGAAATTTGCAAATTGTAGTATTCTACAAATCATACCATTATCTTCTGCCAACATCAATAAAATATGTAAGTATATAAGATGATTTAACGCATTCAATAAATTCCTATAAGGATATAAGCCATGCCGCTATGGTAATGCCGCCACCGCTCCTGGCCCACAGTTTAGGCTCGCTGATTTATTGAGTATTTGATTTATTCTGTCACTCTCCTCTGATATACTGTGTGACTAATTTGCTCTGGCCTTATATGTAGTAGTCTAGGATTAAATAAATTATGGCAGGTTGATATACGAGTGTGCTGGGCTAGGATTCAGTACTCGCCGCGACCCGCTTAGTGCTTAGTCACTTGTCGTGTTCCAACTGCACTGCAAGGATGGAGATTAATTGATGACAGTCTACTATTGAATGGAAATCGCTGTCAATATATTATTGTATATAGACATCATTGAACGTATCTATATTATTAGGTACAACTTCAATTGCTCCAAGGCTATGTCATAGCTACTGGCATGGACGGTGGGTCTAAAACTTGGAACCATGCATCGTTATTTGACTTATCACAAGAGCTCTCGAACGCTTAGGTACTATATAATATATAATTTGAAATAATTTTTCCTAAAATGTTGAAGAGGTGTGTGCTAGTAATTTCATTTGGATATTAGTTCAAGTTTTGGTTGTGGACTCTGCCATATTAGTAAGTTGTGGGTATTCATGAAGTCACCGGCTTGTTATGCTCCAATTCCATAAATTCAGATGACCGTACCGGACTTATCGCTCAACAAACGAGCCTTTTGAATTGTTTTGCAGTTATTTTGAGCTATGATGTAAATAATGCATTATGGCACTGTGACACCTACCTATTGCTTAGCTTAACATATTGTAATTATATATATATATATATATATATATATAGTTAAAGTCAGTCTATGTTCCCGAAACATTAGCAGTGGTGTCCCCGTAGCACACACAAATTTTGCAAGTTATGTTTATTTAGTCTCTTTATTTTATTTAGGTGACTGGACACTAACTTAGACAACGCAATGACGAATTTTAGGATGAATACCCAATAACTCTGTGCAAGAGGAAAGAATCGAACCTAGGACAGCTTCATGTTGAGCTGTACTCGCGAGCACTAGCCGGTCTAGTGGCCGTTAATTTCACATGTAGGTACTTATAATTATTGTGTGTGAAGATTGAGGCATGTCATTCCATATTATTCTAAACTTGAGACAAAAACAATTCTACCATTTTGACATGAGACAGTTTACATAATTATAAGGAGATCAACTTGTTTTATAAATGGAAAGTTTGTTGACCGCGACAAGTCGGCCATTACAACAATGTAACCAAATCATCTTGAAATTAATGCAATCAGATTTTGTGAGTTATATGTGAGATCATAAATATAAATAATTAATTTGGTAAAATAAATAAGATTCTTTGCATTGCTTTTCTGATTTCGTACCTACTTGATATGGTGTTGGATGTAATTCTAGTCCTACTACCGAAACACTATCAAAAAATTCTCAGCTATAGCCAGTAACCGACGATGCAATGTTTACAATACTCAACCAGCATGATTCGACACAGGATCCGGTGTCAAAACAATGAGCGAGGCGCGGACGCAGCATTACACAAAACATACTGCACTTACAGCAGTTATTTCAGCTATCATTTGTATAGTTTTCTAATACAGAAAGAAGCAATTACTTCTTGAATCACCTGGATCATACAAACGATACATTATATTTTATTAATATCGTATACCGCCATCAACTCTTCGTTACAATATCTGATACAAAAACTTTCAGAATCCAGCGTGGGCGGTCGTACAGGTGCATCACTGAAACACGGTGCAGAAGACATCCTAGGGCCAAAAACCATTAAATACACTTTATTTCGTAGCCAAGATGAGCGATTCAATCGTCTCAGCTTTTAAGACGCAACTAATTAAATTTAATCTCGTAGCACTAAAACGATGGGAATTTAAATAATATTGTATGTATTATCATTATCAGGGGGGTTAGACAAGTGGCAAAACGCTAACGCCAACGCTAACGCTCAATGTATGGGAATGACATTCGTTTACGACATATGTCATTCCCATACATTGAGCGTTAGCGTTAGCGTTAGCGTTTTGCCACTTGTCTAACCCCCCAGGTCATCGGTTGTAAGAGTGAGAGAAATAGGTCAAAGTAATGTTCGCAAGCTGTCAACTGACGTAGGTAGTGCTTACTTACAATTTTCTTGCAGTTTATTAGTGAGACGCAAGAAGCGATTTCAATTGAAGTTCCACGAAGACGGAAAAGAGGAATGGTTCATCTGCGAGAAGCTTAAAGATAAAGATGCCTTTATTTGTATAAACATGTGAGACATGATACATTGATATGCACATATAGATGGAATTAAGTTAGATATAGTTAGTTCAACATGTTTTGCCATATTCGGCGTACAAAAATTGTTATTATATTTTCTTTATCAGAAATTGTAATGCAAAAAATAATCATAGTTAAAAGTCAATCAATACAGTACAATCATAGTTAAAAGTCAATCTTAGCTCTGTTTCGTCAGGTTTTGGACACTGAATGTCATTCAATGCAATTGCATTAGAATGATTTGGAATATTTTGATTTTTAATGACAATAACAAGTTAAAATACATGCTCTCTGCGAAATTGTGTTCATCATCAACTAGTGAAGAATAGATTCATTGCTCGCCTGCCAATTGCCATTGTCAAACACGACTCCCAAACGTACCACTCACGTATGCATTGCCACTTTTCCCAACCATGTTAGGGTTGGCTTCCAGATTTTTACATGAAGCGACCACGATATCCCTTGACCTATTATAAATAATTCGTCATATTTCCCTTACATTTCTAGAAATAGCCAAAATAATTGTTAAACAAATCATGCTTGCGTATTGTTTGCGTATGGAGTGGCTGGACAATGCGTGGTGCTGTGCGATTGTGATGCTAATTCGTGACGTCACCTGCGCCCGCGCCGTACTGGGGGTGGCCATGTCGGGAAAGTGCCCTTTACTAGATTTCATTCCAATCTTTAATTATTTTTTTGTTGCGATTGCTGTGATTCCCGGATCACGCGAAAATATTAATTGGGTTGTTAAGGATTGCAACCTCCAAAGTTGTTGTTTTTACCTCGATATCCATGACATAAATCGAGAGAAGCAGTTATTCATAAACAGGACATAATAAAGACAGATCGAACGAATTTTCTTATAATTGTCAGATACCTGTTTATGCAGTAATCTACGGACGATTACAATCGTTAGACTATTGGAGCCAGTTGTCATAACATTTTAATTATTTTATGTATAAGTAGCTACGTGTCTACGCCCACAAGCTTTTCTTGTTTACACTTAGGTAACCTAACTACTAGTTTATTTAGCATAATATCTCTGTTAAATTTCCATTCACTTTTTACATATCCTTCAGCCATAGGCTCAAATGTAGTTTTATTTTTCTTAGGGTTAAATCGGAAAAGCTAGACTAACAAATGATGATGCTGATAATGCATGTTGTGTGTTCACATAGTCATTTCTGGGTTTTGTTTAGATCTTAATTACCATGTGTTTTTCATTTCACTTGTTTCTTAACTCCTCATTTCGATTAAAGATGTATGATATGGCATTCTATATCCCTTGTGGTACCTTCTAACTAATTCATTGTGTTCACTTTGGTATTGATGGGGTTCTGGTAAGTTTGTATCAGTTGGTCCAAATATCTCGCAATATTGCTCCGAGGTTGTAACACGACTCCCCCGATCAAGACAAGCAAGTATTTAAATAAAGTTATACATAATGTGTCATTATCATTACAAGCGCAGTTTATTGATGGTAGGTAGTCTGATTCATACGTACTTGACCGATGCATTGATTGTGATTGTGTGTCTTTTAATTGGGTAAAAAACATCACCATTAATCATCTCGGCCGAAATACATCAACTGCTGGACTCAAGCCTCTCCCAAGCACCACCATTACACCTGTGCGTAGCCGATATCCTATATTACTAAAATTATTAGGTAACGCAAAAGTTTGTAAGGGGTGGATGGATGAAGGTTTGTAACTCTTTCACGCAAAAACCTGTTGAACTTTGGAAGATATTCGGTACACACATAGTTTATAACCTGAATTAACATATACGATACTTTTTATAAAGGTATCTAGTCTCCATGTGTAGGTATATTATAAGTAGTGTCGCTGCAAAATACTGCATACATCTTCCGTATCGAAAGGACCCAAAATACTCTTACATGTTAATGTGCTACCCTCATTGTCCTAGACCCATTGACCCCAATTGGCTCTAGGGTAGACAATGAAGAGTCTCCGACACAGAACTGTACGAACACTCATAGGCCGCCTTTAAAGGACCAATAATCACT
The DNA here is from genome assembly GCA_963891755.1 of Pyrrhia umbra. NCBI lineage: Eukaryota > Metazoa > Arthropoda > Insecta > Lepidoptera > Noctuidae > Pyrrhia > Pyrrhia umbra. Next base: position 14,356,304 of record OY982930.1, on the reverse strand, counting down.
AGCTTAGTAATTGACTTGTTCCAGCTTCCAATGAATATTAAGTATCAGTCGTTTCCGTTAGTTTAAAAACAAATAGCGATTATTCTAGCCGCGTGCAGTAATTAGTATTACTGGTTCATAGGCAGTTACTATGAAGGCTGGACTCTGAGCTGAATGAAACAGTGGGCTACTTATATTACCACACAAGGTGAGAAGGTCATTTGGAGGAAACCTGTTGCATATGTTTCTGTGAATGGGATACGATATGGCGTTCTTAAAGTCCTTTTAAACCTAAGCTTATAAACTACATAGTTAGTTAAAGTAGATAATCAAAATAAGGTTTGCAGGACCAAATCTTTCCTTATCAATGCTATATTTTAATTCAGTTCAGTTCAGTTTGATCTTTTGCGTAAATATTGTAAAAAACTTCACTGTGATTCTATACTATGGTGTGTTTTCCTTTTGCTTTTAGTTTTGTTTAATATTTTTAGTAATTAACTTCGAGAAAATACTGTTTGGTATCATCTGTTATCATGAACTTGGCAATATTGACTTTTGAAGGCAGTTAATCATTAGTTAACGGTTTCTATACTACTTTACCACAATAACACTTGTACAAACAATAGGTACTAACTTCAAAATATAATGAGAACGAGTAACCACAAATATTACGTGATCTTTAAATCCGATCCATACGCCAGTCTAAAGGATGGGTGGGCGATTATCAGAAACGAGTGATGTCATCGCCTTAAACACTGCTTCGTTGTGGGATGTGGACATTGAATAAGTTTCGATGGCCTAGGCTTAAGGTTAGGCCTTTTACGAGCAAGACCTACGCACACTTTCCTTTTAGGACAAGACTGTGAACAGTTTCAAATTGTGCTGGTTCTGACCGAAAAGCTTACGCTATGTATACATATTGATAGCCAGATTTAGACAGTTAGGATAATTTAGCCCCTCAGGATTCAGCAGAAGTCATCGTCAGGTCAATCTTATTCTGTTTTTTATCATTCATTGATAACTAAGAGATCGTGAAGTAGTAGCATAACTATGCGTCACTATTGTGATTCCATACCTTCTTCTCTTCTCTGCTTTCAACATTTGCTTATACACCCTGCACAGAAGTTTTGGGGTCTTCTTGAATTGACTAATTACTTATGTTGTCTATTATAATTATGATAGACTTAATTAAAAAAACAAGTGCATTTTTCTCCAATACCACATTTGCAGTTCATCACACCACCAAGCACCCTTTTTGGGTGAGTGGCAATAATAGGTCATGGTGTGATTGATATATTAAGTTGACTATGACGATAAAAAGCAAGCTAAAACTATTAAACATTTTTTCCTCCAGGTCAGTATGGAAATCAACACCATAAACAATATTACACGGCGAACGAATTCCTTAAATTCAAATGGTCCAGTATGGCAGTCGTCAGTATCTAGTGGCCGTAATGTTGGTATTTTTATGGACCATATCGAGGCCGTGCGACTGTCGGCTCGCATTATGTAAAGTCTACGATGTAACACCCTGGAACCTGCTTCTTAAGAATCTTAGATCAAGACTAAGCTGAATGGACATGAGTTACAATTTGAGTTCTTTTGCAATTTTATGCATTTGTGGATGTTCCTTAAGGTAAGTGGGAGGAAAGCAATAACCTCTCGTTCCAAGAAGGGTGAGGCAAAGAAAGCACCAAAATGAAACGAGTTCCACAATAAAAAGACCCGTTACTTCGCAAAGGTTGACCTCGAGCCATCAATAACTGATAACTATCAGTCACTGTTTGTTCTTCTTCGTTTCCTTGATGATAAATTCTGATAATATCTGTACTATGCGCAAAAAATCAGAAAACAAATGATAGAAACCCAATTTCTTCGCAATATTCAATTGTTTGGCCGGATCAGCGGCTGGTTCCGGTTTTTCAACAATGGCGCTGGCCTGTCATTGTCCAGTATCGGCTTCATCGCTGCCACCGGCCATTGTGCAACCAAGACCACTTTTCGATACATTATTGTGTTAGAGATTATCGTCGTGGAGCATTTATCTTCTGTAGATTATTGTCTCATGAATCATTACTTTCATCAGTTGATCAGTATCATATTTTGGTTTTAGATAAATTCCAATTGGAATCTAAAGTGTTAAGATCAAGCTCTGGGCGGCATTTTTCTGTGATCAAAACTCTAGCCCCAAATTGTATAAGTTGACAAAAATATGTGGGTCGTGAACATGTAGCCACAAATGCTAGCTGTCGAAGAACAGGCTTTTATCGCATCCAAATAAATAACACACTTAGACTAATTAGACTCGTATGTGTGTATTGTGGCATCGCTTTCTCGGAACGCGTTTCGATAAGTGTTTTATCTTTTAGGGCACGAAAGCCTGCGGGAGAGGGTTGAGGGAGGAGTAGGAGGTGCGCGCGCGCATCCCGCGACAGGCACGGTAAGCCGGCGCGGGTCACTTCGTAGCCGCGCAGTGATCGCTCGGACGCCGACCGCGCCGCACGCCACGTCGACCCAAGCTCGCACGCTCAAAGCCGCACCACGCGAAAAAACACAATAAAACCAATCGACCCCGAGTGACCCCAAAAGTGCATACCGAGCGGCCGACACGAACGAAACGACTTCGCGAATACACAGAATTTAAAAAAACTAACACTAACGCTTTGCAGTAACACGTGAGCTTTATTAACTGTTATTATAAGTTATAATTAACGTAAAGGTGGAAATTAAACTGTGCACTGGAAGATATCAAAGTTTTGAGCGATTGTTTTAAATTTAAATGATAACGGGCGAGCTGTGTTAGCGGCCGGTGGCTGTGCTCACACAGGTAAGTTTTGACTTAAGTTTTAAGTTACGATCTTGTGTTTCGCTCAGCTGAGCGCTACAGACGGCGGGCTATTTGACAGTTGTATTTTTATAAACGTGTCCGCGCATAAATTAAAGTAGGCTCACGCATTCATTCAAATACTTCCACATTTTTCTTCCATAAAGTTAGAGCAGCATGAGTAATGTGGACGTAATGATCGAATGTTTTAAGTGTTGGTGATTGTTTGCGTACGTTGGTGTTTGTCTCCCCGGCGGAATGCGCTGGCTTTGTCCCGTATGTGTTGTGATCATAACAAATATCTTTGCGTCGAGGTGTGCGGCAGCTTCGGATGTTCTTGTTTGCACACCTGCTTTTTGGATTCCTGTACTTACTACATAATCTTTGGCGGCTCATAAGTTGCCCATTACCTAAGATCATTTTCCTTTAGTTTGTCATCGGTAGCTGTATGTTTGTCAGACACTTGGTCAGTGTAATCCTAAATAAACTAGTTGTGATGTTTATCACCCATTTTGGAAGAAACAAACGCTAGTGTGTTAGCCACTGTGAGTCACCGTTGAAGTCTGATTCAGTTTTCTGTTGTTCCTTAGTTGCTGATATTTGTCTCTAACTAGGGCCCGACCAAATAGTTCAAGGATCATCATAAAGAGGAAAATTAGACGAACTCATATATCAATGAGTAAAACTAAATTACAGTATAGTATTATTCCTAACGGTAAAGGCAAAGATCATAACAGATTACTCAGACGGCACCATCGTCATCAATGCCTTCAACTATGATAACATCGATGACTCCAAATGCAATAATCGCATATCAATATAGAAGCTGCGAATAGCTTCCGTCGGATTCATCGATACCAGCTTTTATATTTGGGACTAGCGTTCCACCAGCGGCTTAGCCCGCGTGTGCTATACGAATTCAAATTAAAAATGACAGAGTTTCATACAAGTTTATGTTCTTGTTCTTCGCTTTTCATCCTCTTAGGGGTATAATTTCGGAAAATCGGATGCCTACGTCATACAAAGAATACACCGTCCAAGTTTCAGGTCTCTACGATCATTCAGGACAAAGCACTTTATGTTTAAAAAATAAAAAAAATTTTTTTTTTTCGGTAATCTTGGGAACTCCTTACCGTGACAGACCCAAATTAATGAACCTAATAATCAAATGAACCTAGAACTAATTCTCGGAAAAGAAACATCTCCTCACATTATTTTCAAATTGAAGATATGTAAAAGAGCAGAGAGAGCCATATAATACATGATAGTATGCCGCATGCATAGCGTACCCGTGCGCCCGCGCCTGTTTGCAATCAGGTTCTGGTTTCTCGAAATAATCTTACGCGATGTTGAATAACATCGTTCCCACGCAGCCATTATTAAACGAGTTAATAAAACAATTAATGCAAATAATAATAAAAGTTTCCTTGTTATGAATGAAATTGAATTGGATAAAAATGTTTTGGGAGATTTCCTTAATATCAATAAATATAGAAATGAAAAATAAAGAGATCCAATAACTTTTCTATTGAAACCACCTCTGTGTCAACACGCAATATTAAAAGTCCTTCAGTTCTAACCACTAACCACACATGTTATGGCAACAGAACAATTGTTATATTAAGTAATCAAAACGTCTGGTTGAGTCTATCGAAAGCTTTATTGAAAACATTTTTGTTACAACAACTGTACTGTTATGCATCGTGCCCTTGGTCATGAAATAAACTAGCTTCCACTGTATTGGTGTGGACCACTGACTCATCAGTAATTTGACGAGATTGACTACGTCGAAATGAGGTTAAAGCCTCTTCAAGTGCTGCCTACGTCCAACACAATGCCCGTTAATTGTTATTAATAAAAAATAGTAATTAAAATAATTACACGTGCGATGTGCAAGCCATACACGACGTATATGACATCATCTCAGCCAGACCCAAGGCTTCGCTTTTGTTAAAATATTGAATCTGTTGTTTATTTTGCATGTGAATGTTCTAAACATTCACTCAGATGGAACCAATTGGTTTTCATGTGTGTTCTCGGCCAAGTGCAGAAACTAAGATTGTAGTAAAGTAAAGCTTCCTTTTGTTGTGGGATAGCATGACTGTGCTCTGACTTTTTTTATGTTACACCTGAGTTGTTGCTTGCTCACGGTATCTTAAGCTTAGTCAGTTCTAGAATGGGGCACGTATCCTTCCTACACCATATTACTTTACTACGCACTGAAAATACGACTTGATTTTCCTTTTGTAAATGGACTAGCATTGCGACATCAGATGACTGTAATTTTGCGTGGTAGTATTTTATAGATTTTGGTAACTATGGTATTAATAGTCTCATCGATAAAATTACCAATTCCTTCTTGAATCTTAAACACTTAAATAAATAGGTAGGTATTTGAATCACAGCATGTACGTAGCCTTAAAGTGTAGGTTTCGTTTTCAATATTTGTTTATCTGTCTGTGTGCATATCGACTGACTACACGTTGGCCGTGACATATTCATTGCATACTGTGATTCAACCGTATTGTTGGTTTTGCATTAAATGAGGTAATTTCTTTCTTTATTTGGCAACGGAGCCAAAACTATAAAAACACTTTTAATTAGCGGTTTCAAGATGTTAACTTTATTGAAAGAGCAAGTATTATTTATTGGAGTTCCAAGTGATACGTAGAATCTTTGGGGATTATTTTTTTGCTTCCTAGAAAAAAAAACACAAAACTTAAGAAATAGTTTTTGTAATACATTTTCTGAATAAAAGGACATCTTGTTAATCGACGTTACCTTAGTGCTCTCTTTATCGAAAGCGTTTTGATTGATAACAATATGCAACATATCACTTTAGTTTTGCACAATAAGCCAGTCACACGTGCCGACAGCTCTGCAGACGGAGTGTATCTCGAGCTGCAGACAGCAGACATGTTACATGTCGCAACATGTCTAATGCAATAATATTATGTGGTATCGCTGCACGTGCCTATCGCACAATTAACTTATATTGTTGCACACATTATACACATTTGGGCTTGGCTGCTGGCGGGCGGCTCCAAATGACGAAGTAAATTGTGTTGCTTTGGCTAAGTTCTGGGAAAAGGCAAACAATCTTAGCTTACAGACATTCTAAACTAGAAAACAAACTGCAAGTTCACCTGGTAACTGCTGATAAGACAGACTGCATAGCCAAAGCTTTTGATTATGTTACAAACCCTACCAAGGTTTATCCAAATCAATTTAATTGTTGCGTGAAATAATTATAAATAATATCCTAAGATCCTCACAGCATTCAAAAGGAAGTTGACCTCATTAAGGATCAGATGAACCCTGTGTACAATATATTGTACAGGAGCTACGAACTAAACACAGACACTGTTGGCTGATACAAGCACACAGTTTAACAGTCTGCATCCTACTAGGCTAACGAGCATCTAACTACAAATTGTTCCTAATTAGGCATTACAATTAATTAGCTCTATTTACTAATTCGGTGTGTGACACGTCGACTGCGCCGGGGTGCGTGGCTCGCGTGTACCTATTGGTTCAGACGACAGTGGACGTGACATTTGCCTTGTTTGTTCTCTGCGTCCGATTACTGGTTAGGGGTATTCTCTGTCTGTTTATGTTTAAATTTTAAATAAATCATCAAATGCTTTGATTTACTGTTGGGAAGTTCAAATCATTACACTATACTGGATATTTTTCTCGCGTTTATAGTATTTTGTTAGATTAATTTGCATGCTTCTATCAAATTGGAGTCACAAAAGTAAGAAGCTAGGTATCTACCTATGTATATGCTCTTGTTAAGAATCGTAGTGTGAAAGTGAAGTGTTAGTAGTTACTAATACAGCGACACTGACATATGTATATGGGTCAATCAACTTTTATTTGTCCTGTGAGTACTATGTTTTGTCCCTGACCAATAATCGCAGATCTAAAGAAAATTAAGTGGTTTGTTGGCATATGTCGCATTTATCATAATATTAAGCAAAGATACGAGTAAATTATTTTAAATAAATCACTATTATACTGGAATTTTAATGGTTGTCCGGGTGACAAAACATCTAATTAAGTGTATTATTGTTTGTCCCCCAGTAGGTTAGTATTATGAAACATTAATTTATACAAAAAAATACTATATGGCAATTAATTACGCTTGTACATAATTATTTATTACAATATCTACTATGATGCTAGCATATAGATTTTAGTTTGCACCATAATTTTATCTAGTTTTTTACATGTTCATTTTGGTCCCTAATATATTTTATTATCATGACGTCCACCGGACAACGGCAAAAAAGTTCCGAAACCAAAACACAAATTGCGTGATCAGTGCCTTGAGAGCAAGTCGATTCATTTGGTGACAACACTCATCCAGCCGCGATTTTGATTTCATCTTTGCCGCGGCCCCAGTCGACCAAGTGTGTTTTGAAAGAGTGGTTGGCTTTATTGTGTGTCCACCGGACAACCAACACAAAAACGTAAGTATTTGATATACCTTAGTAAATTAAAGTGAAATATATTCTATTTAATCTATATATTTGACTGCGCGTAAGACCTAATTCAAAATATAATTATTTATTAACGGGGAGCGCAAAGACTGGTAAATGTCACTCGGACAACCAGTCACTTGGACAACCAAAACCGTTGTCCGTGGGACATTTTGGTTGTCCATAGGACAATAATGATAGGATTAGCATAAAGCAATACTTTTTCTTTCAATAATTAGTCACTGAAGAGCTTCTTACAAGGACTAGAGCATTTATCATTATTGTTTAATATAAATTAGATTGATATTTTGACCAATTTCAACTTTGTACTTCTTGACGTGTGTTACTTACTTAACATATTTTTATAGTCTAATAGTCCTCTATTCTAAATTATTTTTAGATATCTAATGGGTTTGACGGAAAAAGAAAAATCAAGACGCTATAGAGAAAAACTTAAAGCAGACCCGGAGAAATTAGCTGAGCGAAAGAGAAAAGATTATTTCGTAAAAAAATATAATAAAACTGATAATTATTGTCATATTGTTGTTTTTTTTTACCTTAAAAGAACAAATACAGGCGATTTCAATCCTAGTATCTCCTTTGGCCCCCGAGTATGTCCTATGGACAACCGTATATGTCCACTGGACAACCATTTGTCCCTGTCTTCTAAAGACAAATTATCGTCATAGTTACTTTAAAAAAAACAGTAAGGTTTACAAAATTTTCAAACATGAATGTAACAATTAAAAGTGAATTCATAAACTGTTAAATATCACGTATCAACTATTATTTTACAACTTAAATGAAAAGTTCGTTACATTTAAAGTGTGTCGTTGTCCAAGAGACAATATTATTGGGAATAACTTATAAATTAAAAGTCGCGTCATTTATTTATGGCAGATAAATTGAAATCCATCCTATATTAAGTGAGAATAAAGTGACCGTTTATAATTTGACTGAATTTTAAATGTTTCAGAAGCCTATTTAGTTTAGTTGTCCAAGGGACTATCTTAGTAGATTCATGTTGATTTCGGAGTCAAATTTACTATTTTATTTAAAAATAGTGTTCTGCTCTATGTGAATTCTTAAAATATAAATAATTCTCTACAGCAAATATGTAAAAATATAAAGAAATACAAATAAAATTAAAAAAATGAAATTTCTCATTGATGTACACTTAAAAGTTGATTGACCCATATACTCGTACAAAGCTAATTGATACAAAATTGTACCATTAAATAAAATGTAAGCATACTACACTATAAAATTAAATTCATAAAAGTACTTACTCCAATATTAATGTTGTAACTATCTAAATCAATTTGTCGACGTCAAACGAAACAAGATTAAAAACTTTGTAACAACATAATAAGCGTTCAATGATTACCCCATCATTGAACGTTCCATGGTAAGTAGCGCCGGAGTTCCCGCCTCAGTGCGCAGGCGCAAGCTCGCGCGTATCCCATGGTGTAATGGACCATTAGTGTGTGCTGATGAGCTTAATGGTGGTTAAGCGAGAAATGAGCTAGGGGGGGGGGCGACCGGGGGAATATTTTAAAAGCTAATTACCCTTTTGTTCAAGAGAGGAGTTACAGTCAATGACATTACAGTTACAATCTTTATAAAGATGCTAGGAGACTGTAAAATTATTGCAGAATTTCTCCTAAAAATAAACAAACACTTTCAAGTTAACAAAGTCAGGCCCGCTCCACTCGCGCCGCACCCATCGCTTGTCGACAGGTGGTCTCGAAAGCCCCACACCAAGGTACACGCCTTACACGACGCCCATTAGCTAGCAGCTAGACGATACACGATGCGCATGCGCAAGTTACATGCCTAGCGTACTGCTGACCCTAGCAGCAATACTTGGCTGTACATACATTTATTTCGAACATATCGAATTCTCCTGCGGAGTAACTTCGAGACTGCTTTTACTTTTGTTCCTAAATCGTACATTAAAACAAACAACCTTTCTCCTTGGTCCTCCGGAATGCCTAACCCCTGCGGAATTTGGAAACGACTCAAAAAATCTTTTTAAATTATGTGTATTAAACTAGGGACTAGTAAGACATAAATTGCTGATAACAAACCGCCTCCTTCACCAATTGTGATGACGTTACACTTCCTAGTCACACAACTTTGTCCTTCATTGCCGGTCTAACTGTACGGTTATCATTTCCCATCGGTAGTGGACACGCAATCAATCACGCGTCTAACGCGCGATCATTAGGCGTCATTACACGCCCACCGCGCGCTGCAACTGATGCAATGCCATTACCACCAATGTAACATTTGCAAGGACTCTCAGGGTTTGCACTTGAAAGCTACCAAATTAGAAACGAACATTACAATTCAGAAGATATTAGGCGAGTTTTTGTTGTTGTGTTTAAAGAAGTTACCGCGGCCCAGGATCGCAAAGGGTAAAAGGAAGCAACATTGGTGGGTTTTAGTCAGCAAGGGCCTGACACTGCGAAGCCCACAGCAGAAGGAGTCATTTCATGATTTCCCATCCCTAAAAAAGTTTTTTTTTCTCAAGAATAAAAGCTATTTAATAAAGCTTATTACTTAGGTATCTGAACGAGTTTGTGATTCGAATATCCCCTGATAATCGAATTTCCCTTATCCGAATATCCCCTGTTATTCGAATCTCCCTTTTCCGAAAATCCTGTGATATTCGAATCTCACCTTCGGTCAGTAAATACGTAAATTTTCTTGTTTTAGCTTCCATTTAGTATTTCCACTGAGCACACTGTTTGTTTAGTCGCGGCTACACAAACCGCCATTGTTGTACGTTATATGGTAGTTAGGTGACCTAATCATTATTAAAATCGATTCAATTAAAGATTTAGAGATCTATACGATATTATGATTATTTGCTGCCACGTTTTTTTGGCAAAATACACATGATTTCCGAAAATCTTGTTGAATAATTGCTAGATTCTCTCAAAGTGCATTGACTTGTTTGCTTTCACTTATCATTTAAGTATAATTTCTTTATTTAAGGTAAGTTATCGTTCGTAGCGGTAACTATTTCACTGAAGACTTCATTTTACTAGTTTATTTTATTATGTCTGTGTATCTTGTATGCTAGGTATTATTCTGATCGGCATGGATGCCGATTAATATCTTACTAATAAAACCCGTGAGGTCATCGCTTACCCAAGGAAAATTAAAATTTTCTTTTCATGTGACATTAGGAGTTAAATTCATTTCACAGTGCTACGATTTTTATATTTCTTCTCTCCAGATTCGACTAGTTGAATTAATGATTACTTGAAACACCACCCTTTTTTTGGAGCGATTTAGTAAAATATAAGCATTTCGCAACTAACATGGCTCATGTAGATAATGCATCCCAAGACATAAATTGGGGCTTGATAGGCCTGAACTTAGCTTTAAAATATAATATGATGAATATTTCACAATCTGACAGGTTTTGAAATATGTGTGGTAATTACTTTTTTGTGGTTTGTGGTGTTGCGGTAGACCCTGCACAAGGCGCGCTGCATCATCAAGCCACAGGAGCGCAGCGATTAGTATCGAACTGGTGACTTCATCGGCGCACGCGCCACACGAACCATCAGGTGGGCCCGGGCGGGGATCGTATTAGGCAGTTCACCAATGATCACAAAATCACTTATCAGTAAAAAATATATAACTTTTTACTAAAGAAATTAAAGGCTAATTATGATGTAATAATTGCTGTTTAAAAATGCCAAATATTCTGGAAGATAAGGTTACATAAGCGTAATTTTTAATTACCTTGCGACTATCTATGTAAATAAGGCTTTCAAGTGATTATCCAATGAATTAATTACTTTCAGTAATTGTTAATTTTCAGCCAATACCCTCATTAAACTGTGTTGCTGTTCCACTTCGATAACAGTATTTATATTAAAAATGCTGAATTTTCTTACTTTTAGCAATTCTCTTCTTTGCTATCTTATTAGCTACACACCTAGGTGACTTATTTCTTCTTTAATATAAATATAATGTTTACATTTAATTTGACGGGTTGATTGATTGCCTTCAACAGATGCTGATCAGAGAATCATTGGTTCAATCATAAAGTAGTATTCATTTTAATAGCTATGTTTACGTGTGAAGCCTACGTGACTGCACATAATATGAAAACAAATAATCATAATGTATTCTATTGCTTGCATCAAATGGCGATGTAAATACACTTCAACCTACACACTGGATGTCCTCAAATAATAATATATTTTTTGTCAAGAAGTTGTCACTTAATTGTAAAGTTCGTAGGCGATGTCTTTCCTGAATCGTAACAATGTATTTTTGTTTCTACCTTCAAATATAATTATAAATGTTTCTAAATTATTAATTCGGACTCGAATTTCTTAGTTTTTTTTAAGCTATATTATATACACCTTTAAATTGCAAAATATTTAGCAAAAAAAAATCGTAGCATCTGTGGCAAGACTTAGCGTAGGCGCGGAGGTGCACAGATCAAGCGATTGTTTCATCTAGCGCCCCCGCGTCGATTAGCGGCGGCTCGCACTCGCCCGCCCGCCCGCCCGGCTGGCGCTCGTCTTTGTCTTTAGCCTTAGCCGAACTGGTCTGTAGTCTCCAGGATCAACTTGCAGGAGACGGAGCCTCTGTTTTCGATTAACATTGGTGAGTTTTAGACAATTTATGCTAAACGTGAACAAGGTTTTTATAAGAAATCTGCGATCAAGGATAAAATAAATAAGTTAAAGGAAAAGTTTCGCGGCAAAAAGTAGATCTTAAACTTTAGGAGCGTCCTCGTCAAAGCAAGAACTTCTTCTACAATATTAATAGTGTTTGTGTACAGTTCAGAAAATTTGCGAAAATGTGACATCTTTCACAGACTTGATATGACATAACGGTCCTGAGCAAAAAGCTAACCATGATATTGGTGTCCCTCTCCGGCCTTCGCCTTCTAAACTGTCTTCCTGTAAGGACACAGTACATAAATAAACGTGTAAATGCGCAAGTTTTAAATCCGGAGGCTTATTTGAAGCAAAACCCTCGTGACACGACACATTTATATTCATCTTGTGTGTGGATCGTCTCTCAAATTGTAAAAAAAACTGTATTAAAATCTATTAGTGTGGGATTACTAGTGGGTTTAGCATTCGTCTTGTCATCTGTTACAAAAACATTGTATTTATAATAAACACTTATCTATATATTCACAAACCCGTTTCGGTCGAGTTACCAAAACAGAATTCAGCCACTTTGTAAATTTAGAATTTGGCATTTTACAGAAAGCTGATTAGAGACGCAAATTATACAAACATGATACTTTATCTATAAAATTCGAAAAATAAACTTATTTACCTAATTATTAACAGTTATTAATAATAGTTCGTCTAGAAAAATATCATCAGTTGCAACTTTGTCTATTTAGACTGTTGATTCTAATTGTTGTGTAATTACAGCGTAAATGCGGTAATATGGTGCGGTACTCGACCTTCAAATTAAGAAATGTTCTTATAATTCTCCTTTCCCTCCTATACTTCTTCCTTCCTCCTCTCTCGCTCTTTCTCTTTTCTTACTTTTCTGAGTAGTTAAGATCTACATTCAAAGCACTCAATGCATGTCTCACTGTGTTGGCTTTTTGATACATCTTTGGTTGATCTCAAAAAGATTTGCGTTTGTTCTGATATTCATAAGAACTTGGAGTTCAGCTGTCACTGCCATCAAATCATCAACTATATGTATGAGTCATCAATGATCTCCATATCATATAACAGTATGTATCGTTTTCCTGTTAATCGCTGTCCGATCACGAAGTGTACCGAACAGAGGCTCTTTATCTGCAACATGGCGACAGATATACGCCGTGACTTCATCTTCTCTTCAATGTCAGGCGATATCTCTGAAGTAATAAACATCAGCTTCATTTACGGCGTATTTCCTTTGTGGTGAAGTCATTAATAACTTCTTAAATGTTGTGATAGTCGACTAGGTATTCTACTGAGATTGGCAGGACTGTCATCGCTAGTAATTGATGGTGTAAAAGTATGAATTGCATTAGTAGTGAAAGGGAAACTGACATGCTAAGATTTTTGTCAATATTTGGGAGTATGATTTCCTCCTTTGGTTTTATTAGCGTCGTTCTGTTTAATTTTTCCTCTGAAGGTTAGACAAACAACTTATTGACATTTAACAATACTAAGAAATATATATAGACAGACTCATAAATCATCAGCATTTACATTAAAACTCGTTAATTTATCGAATTCCCGTTATTTTATCCTTTGCGGTAAAAGTCAACCTATATTTGTATTAAGAGTAAACAGTAATGTATTGTGACGTATAGACGATAGGGCTAAACATATCTCAGTAACAAGTCAATATTATCCGTAATGTGTAGGTATTTTGTTTTCCAAAATCACCACTTTTGTCAATTTCCAAATTTAATGGAATTCCATGGGCTGGAACAAGATTACGCTAGAATTGATTTGATTTTTGGAAATTTTCTTTTACTTTCTACCAAGGGGTATGTTTGATATTATTAATTTCTCCTACATGGTGGTTGGTTGTACAGACAATAACCAGACTAGAAACTACTACGGATCAGCATGTCATAAAAATGATGGTGCGTACGAGAACTGAAGTTACGAGATCTTCGCTTAGCTTAGATCGTGGCTTAGCCTCCAAACACACAGCCACTGCATGTATCAGTAGTCTTCATCTCTTGCTACTTGCTAGGTCTATTTACAAAGTATTTTTCAAAAACTCCTGTAATCCACAAATCATAAGAAAAAACACATTCATCTGTTATTATTTCAAGAACATTATTTCACTGTTGGTTTCTGTGAACAAAAAGAACCTCTAAATCACCTTTGTAGTATATGAATGCAAACTATATCTACAGCGACCACCATAAATTATATAGACAGTTGGACATTGCAAGTTCTATTGTCGTCCAAAGATGGAATTTTAAAACCATTGCAATCCCCCCAAGGGAGAAAAGGCATACTTTTATGACGTCACTCACCCAGCTAATCCTTGACACTAAAGTCTGAAACCTGTCCTTATGACTAATATATTTACGCCAACATTTATAAACCAGGTGTCGTTGTGTGCGCGAGTATTGTCGACGTGCTGGTGTGCGCTCGCGCATTGAACAAACATTCAATATTCTGTCAAAGAAAATTATGTAAAGCGGTTGTTCTACGTATCGTACTAGTGTTTAATAAAAGTTATTATGAAATTCTGGAATTCATAGATATTTATGTGAGTAAATCAAACTAATTGCAGGATTAGATACCAACCTACAGTACTATGGTGATGATATTAAAAAATATAGACGATGGTCATGAATGGAACTAGTTCAGTGATTTTTAAAACCTGCTGTTAATATTTTTTTAAGTAGGTAAGTAAAACATTTACTTATTAACGATAACTTCGCTGATGATTTAATTGTGAATCATTTGTTGGACATTGTGAGATTTGTAATATTTATTTTATTGATGACTCGTCTTGTGATTAATAGGTACCTACCTAATTCAATATCAACTTGTATACTTACCTACATGCAGTTTTAAATGATAGCAGATAACTATGTATTGATTTCCACAGCTTGAGATTTAGTAATTAATTTCGCCTTTAACTGAACGATAATAATATGGATTTCAATTTTATGCTCATTGACAACTTTTAACACGTAATTGTAAGTTTTATCAAACTAGCCATAATGCTTATCTATTTATGTTTTAACTATTACGAGTTTAGTGTCCAAGCCTAATTTCCTAAATATCATCATCTCGTATAAATCATATAAAACGTTTTCGGTTGTCTTGTTAAAAGGAACCTTCACTCCATTGAGTTACTCAGTTCACACAGTTACCGAGTTATCCTGTTCCTTCTACGACGTATATTCGTGCCCCAGATACGCGCCCCACACAATACGAACCCTCGGAGCGTGCACTGCGCAGGCGCACCGGCACTGGTCAGTTCGGTCTGAGACCGGCTCTGACGCGACGTGCCGTGAAGGCTGCCCGTGGACCGAGTGGGCCTTACTAGACAATGTAGGCTTCTAAACTCATGTAAGGATAAGGTGTTCAGGCTTTGGTTCAGGTTTTGGTAAAGAGAATTCAAAGAGAAAGCAGAAGGTTATAAATATCTTATAACTCTACATAAAATACTGTCATTTAGTTGCATCTGGTTAGATTGGAAGCCGTTATCAACGTAATAGAGGATAGGTAGGCTATTTAGCCCATGACATGATTAATATCAACAGCAACATTAATAAGGACCTTCTGCAGGCTATTTTTTAACTGATACAAACGGTCTATTACTTAGTACCTTATTTTGTAAGTTCATAGTTCATACACAATTTAAACCATAATAAATAATGTACATGTCTCCCCTTACTTCGTCTGAACTATGAATTGAATGTGTATCTCCTAAACTGTTCTATTTCTCTGCCTATTATTAACCGTTTCAAAC
This sequence comes from Pyrrhia umbra, assembly GCA_963891755.1. NCBI lineage: Eukaryota > Metazoa > Arthropoda > Insecta > Lepidoptera > Noctuidae > Pyrrhia > Pyrrhia umbra. The sequence continues at coordinate 14,340,572 of OY982930.1, read as the reverse complement.
CAAAGAGCATTTGAACATTTACATTCCATAATCTTATTAGAGACAAGTTGAAAGTTAATGAGGTAGGTACCTACCGGTGTGACGGACAGTAGGGAAGGGCATTGCGCTATTTGAGGATGGGCGCTAAGCAGAACGGGTCATATTATATATCTGACGCAACAGTATTATTTCGAAACGTTTAGTGGCCCTACCGTGCGTTATCGGAATAGTTATGACCAGAGAAACTAAGAGATCTCATAATTATGTTCCTCATCAAATAATTCCTAGTTTTCTCTAAAAATCAACTCAATCCCTACAGCAGAAACAGTGCAAACGGTTAGACAGTCGTATTTAGCATTAATAGTACGAATGCGAATTAGACACCTTCCCAATGATAGTTTCCCACTAGAAAGTGTGGTCGAGTCAGATGTTGTGCGTCGTGTTTTGAGAAACAAGACGGCGCGGGCGCAGGCGTCGGGTTGCGTCCGCCAAAACATGCCACTCTGCGAGCTTCTCAGAAAACAGACGGTGTACATACAGACCGCTTTATATTCAATAATCTTACTTGCCTTATCTCTGAACATAAATATGTAATCAGCAATTTAAAAAAAAGACCTAAAGATCTTAGGGCGGACCGATAAACATGCTGTGGATTTTTGACATCAATGTAAGATTTAGATTATAAACTGCGGTTAGGAATGGTGTTTGACGTCATAATATTGCAGTCAACGGCTGGATATAAATATGATTATTACACACATCACATACCTCCTAGGATTGTCACTTAGGATACGCAGAAGCTAAATTAATGCCAAAGCATGTGTTGAAGCTCCGTTCGGCATAATCGTTGTGGCCTATTTATGTGGTGGTAGACAGTCAGGCTTCTGTAGTTAGTCATCGATAAAAGCACAATTTATTTCTACTACCATAATATACATATTTATATTATATAATGCACAATGCACATAAAACTTTTATCAATTTACTGAACTTATTAACAGATTTTTTGTCTGGATTTATTTATGGTCAATGAACTTGCTCAACTAATCCATCTTTTGGACCGAAAGTATTCATTCCAGTCAACATTTTCTGTATTGTCCTCTGAATCTTTATCATAACTTCTTCCAAAAACAGTTCCAAAGTTCAGAGTGTTTCCGTCGGCTAGCATAGTAACGTCTTTAAATTGACCATCAGCAGTGTCATGGTTCCATGGTGCGGGTAAATTAACTCATAACTATAAACTAACTGTGGGCGGAACTAAACACTTACATATAAGGCATTTAGCTCGCCATATTAGGCGAACTCAAATATAACGTTTTATTAACCTGAACCTCTAAATAACTTAGTTTTTTAGGAAACGTTCTAAGTGTTGGGTATTAGACTTAATGTCCTTAGAATAAGGATATATTTTGATTAGGATTCCGTTCAGTATCGGCGCTTGATTTGGTAACCTGTTTGTGATCCGTTTACAAAGTCAAGGACTAATTGTGATTGAACTTGCTGTACAGAATTTCTGGTATTATCAAAATTAAATTAATAATTTTGCACAAGTTTCCCTGCAAATTGCTCACATACGCACATCATGTAAAACGATTTTAATATTTTCTCTTTTCACAAAAATAATGCAAAAATATGTTTGTATTCCAACAGACGATGTTACAAGTTTAGAAGACTATAAGAAGGCATACTGTTGACATCTCAATGATATCTGAGGCACTTGCCATATTGTGCTCACGAGCGCAGCGTATGCACGCGACCGATCTATTCCTATAAAACACCCAACTATTGACAATGAGAAGAGTGCTTGCAATTATTGGTATTTTCGCTTTTCTTATTATTAAGTATATAAGTTTCTAAATTTCCATGTTCTTATTGTTCTTTGAAGAGAAATGGTCTAGTCACAAGAAGACTTTTAGAATCAATCATTTCAGCTTCATTTAAATTACCAAAGCTAACTTTAGATCAAATATTGGTCCTCCCTAAGACATCCCACCTATATTTTTCCTACAACCAACATCAACATAGCCAATGGCAGCAGATGCTATTGGTCGCGTCCCACGGTCGGCCAAACCAGTTCGGCGCAGGACCTAGGCACGCTAGTGTACCCATATACCCATACAGTACGTACAGCTCGTGAGATAGGCCAGTTTTATAGCAGGTGGTGATGGGAGGCGCTGCTTGGAACTTGTAGCAAACTTATAGCATTACAAATAATATGATAAAACTAATTATAGCAGTGCTCGCTCATGTTTTCTAAAAAAGTGAATAATTAAGTAGATATTATAGAAAACTTTGTTTATTAGTAAAAGTTCTACTAACAATATTAGCAGCTTAGCCAAGATATTATTCTGAGCTAGTTAGAGCTACAGATAAAATTCTTGCACTCCATTGGACATTGTGACAATCAGTAATAAACGTTTGTCTAATTATTTAATTTCTGCAATCGTGCTAATGTTCACACTTGTCCACATACTGCGATATAAGACGTTGTAGGTACATTAACACCTGCAGACAACTGATCATGACTGACCGACCAGTCGGGTGGCCGCGCCTGGTGGGCGGGTGAATCAACTAGACACCTTGTTTCCTACAATACCGTTTTCGAGGTCGTTGAGGGGTTGAGTTTTGTCAAACTATGAGGTCGTCCTGTTTCTTTCCCACTTTGACTGCTTTTCTGTTGTCACGAGAACTGAGATTCGATCTGCAGGAAATCTGAAACACGAATAAGTAAGTGTGCGTTTATTGCTATTAACTAGCTAGACCACCGATGTAGTATTTTTATGATCGAAAGTGTTAATAGGCGAGTTTAGAGAGATATTATCTCCAGCAATGGGTAAATATTATTTCCAACGTAATCCCAGAACCTATTCCCAGTCGAGAGATCCTCCAATCCGAAGCACTTATCCAATAAACCTAGACACTCAAGCAGTCTAAAATAAATAATGCCAAGGAAACGGAAATGATCGTTACTAAGTTTGTACAGATAAAGCTAAGACTGATCTCATGTTCGCCGGCGGTGACGTCAGCGGAGGCATGTAACTTTTTATTGCATGTTATTGTAGAGCTAACACAGTGGGTGGTGCATAAATTGAACGATTTAAGGAATTATTGTTTTTGATGTAAAATGGTTTAAAGGATAGAAGGCCAGGTCCAATTCTGAACTTGCCCGTTCCACACGTACACTGTGTGTACTAGGCTCATCGTTCACAATGCTAATTAGTTTTATTTTCAATTTTAAAACAATTTCTCTAGTTTTTATCGAGAAGTTACTTCTGTCACTCCTATTTCATTGTCTAATAAGAATTTCTTCATTTGGCACTAATAGCAACCCGGTTTTGTAAACACATTCTACGGTCCGACAAGAGAATTTTAATTGAAACTGCCAATTTATTTGAAAAAGATTTTGTCTGTAAAAGCAAAACCGTGCGCGCGTGTGTAAAAATGTGTTTAGGGCTGCTGATTGTGTATCAAATAATATTGTTTAAAGCTTCGTAAAAATAGTGCCATTAAAAACCTTATTAAAACCTTCTTTCTAATTAATATTGGCATATTATAATTGTTAATACTACATAATACATGAAAAGTTATTACGTCATTAAAGCAATAGCTATTATGCATATCAAAAGCAAACAAACGCTTAAATAAATCTCAGCTTGTTACCTCACGGCACCTGAACAAAGAAACGAAAGGACCGCCGCGAGCCATTTCGGGGTGACGTCACCGGCGCAGACGCATCCTCTGCAAGTCCTAGCTGTGACAAGGTCGTGCTAATGCCAATATGAACAATATTAATGTACCTATGTCATTATTGTGTCTACGCTCTGACTGGATTGAGTTGTAAATAATAATTTATTTGACCACTTTATTGCAGACACTTATTAAATTGGGTTTTTGAATTTGTTTAAACAAGTGTTTTGATGGATGTGTTTGTGTGCGAAAGATCCTTACACATATATTTTGTCTGATTTCTCCATAACATATTCAGCATCTTGCTATTGACTTCCTGCATGTTGATTTCACTAACAAATATCAAATTGACGCCATCATTCGTCATCATCCTCATCATCTAAAACCTATAGCTACTTGTATCACCTAGGGACTATCCTCCCGTGCTGCTAATTAGTCCATTGAAATGTTACATTTTTTAGGCCTAACCTTGCGTTTTTTAGAGGACGCAATTTTATTTTTTTGATGTGTAGGGGGGGTCAGTGTAAAGCTAAAACCAAGTTTGTGGGGTCGCCACCCTTGTCCCCCGGCCGCCATCTTGAAAATAGGGGTTGAAATGGTTTTTACGATATATCTCTTAAACTATTAATTTAATAAAAAAAAATTGTTAGCATTTTTTGTTGCAAATTAAATTCTCTACAACTTTGGTCCAGAAACTTTTTGTCGTAGAACTATAAATAAAAAAGTTATAAACGAAAATGTTCAGAACCTTCAGGCCTTACTACCTGTTATTTCGTAGCGTTTCTTTATATTTTCTGAGAACATTTACCATAGAAATGTAAATATTTTTTTATACCATCAGAAAGTAGAGATTTCAGCAAACAAAAAGACCACCGACTTTTTAAAAAAAAGTGATATTTTGACGCGAGAATTTTCGATTGAAAATTAGGGTGTTTTTTCGATATTAAGTCAAAATAAGGTTAAAAAATAATTATTTGAAATAAAATAAATTACAGTGTGTTTGGGACATAAAAAGGCAAGTTTTCACCAAATTTCGTGGAAAAAAAATAATTATTGTAAAAGATAAAAATTAAACTCCAAAAACTTGGTTTTTTGAATTTTTCACATAAATTTTGAGGTTATGTGAAAAAGTGTCAATACAAAAGTTGTAGGTCTTTTTATTACCTACAATTTTGCCATTTAACTTTTTTTCATAGGACTTGTAGTTTTGCCGGAAATTGAGATAAACCATTTTTTTAACTTTAACCCCCCTCTCCCCCCACTTCCCGACCTCAGATCGCCCGTAATTTATTTTTCCTATCATTTTTATTATATTCTCCTCCTTTTCCAATGGGTTTCATCCTACTATTATTTTATTCACTTTTTACCGTTTTTAGAGGCTAAAAGCACTGGCCTATTAACTTCGGAGCGCTGTAAAACCTTAGCTATTGACTTAATGAAAAATGTTTTACATAAAAGTTGTTCCTCGTAAAACGATCTACAAAAATGGTCTAATATAATTTTTTCGTAAAATGATAAAAAAAAAGTTATATCGAAAAATATTTTTTTTTTTCTGGAATTCTGAATATTTTTGCTTATAACTTTTTTATTTATAGTTCTATGACAAAAAGTTGTGGATTAAAGTTGTAGAGAATTTAATTTGCAACAAAAATGACAAGTTTTTTTTTAAATCGGATAAACAGTTTAGGAGATATATCGTGAAAACCTTTTCAACCCCTATTTTCAAGATGGCGGCCGGGGGACTAGGGTGGCAACCCCACAAACTTGGTTTTAGCTTTACACTGACCTCCCCTACACATCAAAAAAATAAAATTGCGTCCTCTAAAAAACGCAACCCCAAATGTAACTTTTCAATGGACTAAATAGATTTGACACAGAGTGGTCATATTTGTAGGATGCACAGTCATCAAATGACACCCCTGTTGTGAGGGAGTGTCGGCTTCTTACCGACTATAACCCATCCATGTTCCTTCAATTGCTCTTTATATTCAGGTTCTTTGGAACAATCCCGCAACACAGGGGTGGTCCCTTACAATTAAGATTAAGATATTATAGCTATTGCTCATAGAGTCTTACAGGTCATTTGATATGCGCATAAACGATGTCTTACAAAGTATTACTAGCCACTCGAGTAGGCCGTTTGTATATAAATTGAGTGATATAAACGTTGGAGCCTGGCCAGCTCAGACCATTGTGTGAACGCCATAACAAGCAGTTGGTAGAAAGAAACCGCCGTTTTGTTGACTCCATGAGTTAATAATAGACTTTAGATATGGATAAAGAGTCTATTTATAATCCTAATCCTAATACAATAAACAATACCCGTATATGTAAGCGGATTTTTTCCTGTTAAAAATCTGGTTCAGACTGTGACGTATTCCAACATTATTAGGATAGAAACTAGTGTCGCGTGCATGCTAATGACTACTGTCCATTGGACCTGATAGGTTATCTTATCACAAGGCGGTAATTTCAATTATAAACATTAGACATTAAACATAAACAAACTCGTGCCCTCCCTGAACTTTACCTATAGCGACGATGTCGATCTGATAGGTGCCGTCAAAATTACTGCATATCTAATTATATGCAGACCGACAACTGGATAAGCGTTTTCCTGTGACCTTTAGATAGAAATACAAATCTTTGTAAACAAATCTAGACACTCTAAATGTCGTTCTAAATCCGCGTAGCCTTGAACTTTAAGTATGCGAGACACATGGGTGACTCGAATAACTTTCGCTTAGCTTGGGAGTTTGCCCGGTTTGAGGAAATTGTCACTTTCTTGTGCAACCTAGAATAAATTATTTAGTTTGTGATAATGGGACCGTTATTGCAAGTAGTGATGGCAGACACCGCTTATGCATACTAAAACAACAGTTTTATTAATAATCAGAAAACTCGTTCGAAGGATGCGGTTGAGATGTCTATGTATTGACCTGATGGGAAGGCTAAAAAATGCTTACACTTTTTGATTTCGTTGCGTGTTTGTGCAAAGTCTAAAAGATGTTTTATGTATGTGTAGTATGTATAAAATAAACTTTAAGTAGTTCCTTAAATTGAATATATAACATTATTTAGAATCCTTCTCAAACTTTTTCAATTTTAGTGGTATCTAGTAATAATTTGGTGTCGTACATTTTGTTTACCAATCCAGTCAGTAAACATTTCCAGAAACTAGTTGGGTTTGGAATTCGTACTTGCGAACGATGATGTTTGCTAGCATAGTCAAGGAAGATCTGCGGTTTTCTCCTCTTTAAAGCTGGAACGTTTCTTTCGAGCGAAGTCCGATCACAACTTACTTTTGTACAACCATGCCCTAGTATTGTCTACTTTAAACACTGGAGATGACTTTCACTGTCGTGCTCTCATCAATTCCGTCCATGTCCATGGTATTCCCATGCAGGGCGCGTATCTGATGCGCGTGTATTTGACAGTTCCGAGCAAACTGCCGCCGTGCCGGATGTCAGATGAATCGTGAACAAGGTGACGTTCTCACGGGCGCCATGGACTCCATAGTGATGAGCAGTTTCTCTGTGGAGGCAGTTTCTTTTATTTGCTCGCGTGAAGTGGATCCAACCGACCCAGATTCTTATGAAAATTCATCAGTCATATCAATGTTGATCCTGTATTAGCGCGAAGGCACATAGGCCTCCCATCTAGCTCTGTAAATACGGATATTGTTTGTCTTTATGACTTTGTAAAATAACACATTTGACATTCATTTGTTATTAATTCCTTTTGCTACGGTCCTCCAGCAAAAAGTTTAATCCTCGTCCAATAATCAGAGATGTCAGAACCTGTTTGTTTATTTTAATATTCGTTAGTCGTACATTAATGTCGTTCGCTTGTCCATTATGTCACCGTGTTACTTGTGTGGTCATAGATCAGGCGGGCTGAACTTGAACCATGGCAATGCCTAATCCCCAAAATTCATATCGATCTGGTTATGAGCACATTTGAGCCCTCTGGTTTTATGATAGTTTAGCTTGTTTAATACAAGATATCCACACACTACAAATTTTAAATAAGCCGCTAGAAAGGATGAATCAAACCGAATATCTACACCAAACTTACTACAATATTCATGAAACAAGACAGTTTGAACAACATTAATATTCGGCGTCCTCAGAGAGTCGATCACCACGTAGGCAGGTATTCAACTTACTCCCTGTCTATTCAATGCGCGTGAGTCACGGTCAGGTTGCGCAGGCGCCGCTGACCGGTCGCGCCTCTACCTGAGTCCTGTGACCTTAGAAGCGGCGCTTGTGACAATGGCCAACAGGACCCTCAATTTTACCAGGAATATTTTGGTCCAACTAAATCCAAGTATGCGTTATACTGAGTTTTGGAAATGATCTACATATATCCCGTGTAAGTATATGTTGTGCTAAAAACTACCATTGATTATCACCTAATAAGTCTGTCACACCGGTGATATCATCTTGTGCGGTTGTTTCTTTCTTGATTGTGTTAGAAATAGGTATGACAAATCGATATTTTAAATCCTATAAGTAGATGCTCGTAAAATATAGTTTCCTCACGTTTTTCTCTCATAACAATTTCGCCTACTGTTTTCCTGTATTGTCCCTCAAAAATCGAATGTCTTCGTAAGTATTGGTTCGCATTCCCTTTCTCGTACCTAGTTGATGTATGCGCATGAGTCACTAGCAGGTTCACGACGCTGCCCCCACCTGAGTCCTGTGACCTCTGGGCCGTGCCTTACTGCCCAACTATAGCGAAATTATTGGGATACACCTGCATTATTAATCGGCTGCATGTCCCTGACGTTATATATTTTTTTAGGAATAACTAATGTAAAATCTAAATAAAAAAATATTAATTTAATCAATTGAAAAAATAAACGATGCACGATCGATAATGTACTTGACTTGATGATGCGTAATTTTTTTGTGAAGCTATGTAAATTCCTCATTGTGAGGTCATACCGGTGAGGATCACGTTGTTTCTGTTAAGCTTATTGGAACACCACATCTGTCATTCGCCATCAGCTAAAGCCCATTACGGTAATGGTTCTAGTTGCCACACCGGCAGCACTAGCCCAGGCCCCGGCTCGTTTATCACTAGCCATTAGTTTGGGCCATTGGGCCAATCGCAGCTGACAGGCAGGCGGCCATTAGGTGACATCATGGCTTATTGAGACACTAGTTTAAATTTCTATAGGTGTAAAGATTCTAGAATTTATAATTCCGTAAAGTCTATTGAAAAAGCGGTGTTACAGTAATTCGTTCTCTTCGGAATGATGACAGCGATCCAGAGACACAGTAACTCCGGTGTGGAATGCCTGCTGCCGATGTATGCAGCCGGTTTATTTAGTCATGCATTTCTCGCAGCTGCCTACTATAATTTCACGGAATGATATTAAAGTATGGATCACATGATACTCCCATGGCACTGTAATTGTCTCAAGAATATTTCTTGGTAATGCGGTCTGGACGTGTCGGAAGTTTATTTAATTCCACAAGAGCCGTTTGGAGAAATTCAGGCAGTGTAACAGACAGTGCCAAGTTGGAATTGGAATATAAACCTAAATTGAAATATTTATTTTATTTTTTTATGTTCAACAAAGCTAGCTAACTAATTGTAAACGACATCAGAATCTAGGACACACGCCTAAAAATAAAATAAAAAAATACTCCAATACTACTTATTCTTGTTTTTTTTCTCGAGTGGTATCGAGATAAAAGTTATGTCTCCTTATAAGATGCTGTAAGGGGGGCAAGGGCACCGGGGTGGCGAGTGTGTGCCGTATATGGCCAGACCTTTGGCCCATTGGCCATATGGCGCAAGGAACGAGGTTGAGCTGCGTTGACAGATGGTTCACGACAAATGGCTTACTGTTAGTTATGGTTGAAGTATGTTACGTGCCAATGAACATGTACATGCTAATGTAAATTATCTGCTGATCTAAAAAACTGGGTTTGTTTTTAAACAAGGTGCCTTATTCGTATTTCTTAGGGCAAACAAAATTGTTTTAATTGGTCTATGATTAGACATTTTCCATTCCACATTAGCTCTCTTCATGAACAATTTATTATGAAACTGAATCTGATTTCCTCAAATTTTCCTGTTCACACAAATGGAACTTACTTAAACGGTACCTTAACACCACATTACGTATGTATGTCCAGATGCACGACACATCACATGGCTAGCACCGTAGCGCGCACAGCACCCCATAAATCCGGCAATGAGCTGCTGTCGTGGCTCGGCGGCCACTAATTGTCTGCCCAAGGTCTGTCAATTGCACCACAGCGGCCGTACGTGATACTTGAGCGAGATTTCATACAAGTTCATTTAGCGATCACTTAAGTGTTAATTGATGATGATATAGTCATCTAAACATAGCTCCATACTCTTGAAAGATGTTTGTTTAGTGCTCGTCTATGCGCTGATTATACAATTTCTTATGTTCGAAATGATTCAACCGCTTGATTAGGAATAGTATGTTATTATCATACTTTCTCATTCTTCTATTAAATTTTAATATTGTTTTCTCCCCTGTGTACTTTCAAACAAACTATTATGTTAACCCTTTCTCGTCTTCAGGGGTGGAATTCCAAAATCACTCTCAGAAATCTTTACTCCCTCGAGGTCCAGGATTATAGGCTTAATTTTATTCATCAAGAATTATAGTCTAATAGTCTTTGAAAACTTGGACAACAATAATCACAAGTCCGTTCAGTTTACTTCCCATTTAATTATATTTGTGGACGAAATCAAAGGAGCATAACTGATGTATATGTATATTTCATGTGTCGTAGATCAAGTCGTCGAGTCGCGGCCAATTAACTAGCTCTATTGTTTAATTAGGTGTCACTGTCATATTGTCTATCACTGTTATTGAATTCACACTCGTGAATCGTAATGCCTTTATACTAATTAAGTTCATATTGGGCTTCTGAAATCACATTTCTCTTTTTTTCGCTTGATAATGATTATACGCTTGTCTGGGTATTCTTAGTATGGCTCCAATTTCGTGGTTAGCTTATGATTGTCAGCCTTTTCTTTTGTGTCCTAACTAATATAAGCGAATTCTAATTCCATTTTTAGATTCGGAAATCATCCCAATAAGCTATAATGTTTTCTTAGTGTCGCTGGAATGCTGTATCTTAGGATTCCTTGAATAGAATGTCATCATTTAAATCACGGAGTACTACCAGTTTTACTATAAATATCAATAGGTCAACTGATTTGAGACCGATAGGGCTCGAACCTTGGCTTAGGGAATGTTCTGGTGTTGCATTGTAATTACAAATGCTTGTATCCTTCTCAACGGTATTATTTTGCTTTTCATTTTCAAGTTATTTTCTGTTGACATAACGTAACACCAGAATGTCAGTAATTGGCATGTTTTTCCTTTAGCTCGTGTAAATAAACCATTCGCCACTTTCGAATTAATTTTAGAAATGTCGTTAATTGTTGAATTATTAATATAACTTGTCAATTGCCACCGCTTATAGTGTCCCTTTATTATTAAGATGAGCTGCATAAACTGCATTCCACGGTAACATCTTTTAATTTGCATAATTATCATTTATAGAATAGAGTGTGTTTATCATATATCAGCATAAATAAATATTACCTGTATGATCAGGGTCTTTCTTCCCGCACATTCCGTCGCAGGTTCCCTATGTTATAGTAGTTTACGTTTAAGGCGTGTTGACAATGAATTAAATAGTAACTGTGGTTGTTTTCAGAATGTCTGAAGGCGACGTGTCGTTGATCCGCGACGAGGACTTACTGCGCCGCATGGTGAGATATTTTTTATTCCAAGTAGGTAAAATACTTTCATAATAAGGAAAATTCCCTACACAGGGAAGTTTTTGTGTACTATAGTTTTTGGGTTAGTCACTACAGGGCAAAAGGTTCGTTGTGCTGTGGTAAGCTATCTCCATCTATGTGCGAAGGTAATTTATCTAGAATTTTGAGATATGAAAAATAGTTTAGCTAGCAACTAGAGAGGTATGTTTCTCGACCTGTTGTTTTCTATCGTATTTTATACATTCTTAATCATTTAAATTCACTAAACTAATAAGATCATCTTACCACTTAATATTGGTAATTGGACAATGGACATGGCTTCAAGTGTGCGCGCCTGACGGAAACTGCGAGCAATGTTTATCAACATGCAAATTGTATGTATTACAAAACTGGAAGGCGAAAAAGAAATGTTTCACATGAATGGTGGACTAATTATAAACACACTCAGGTTTAACACTCTTTATTAAATAACTAGGTGTTTTCTGCGGTTTCACCCGCGTCCCGAGGAAATTACTGAATACAACCGAATTAAAAGTAGTTTATAACATTCCCAACTATCTCAGCAACAATATCATATCATTTATTTCATCGTAATCGGTTTAGCCGTTTTAGCGTGAAAGCGTAACAAACTAACTTACTTTGGGATATATAATATTAGCTAGTACTATCAGTGTCGCCTGCTTTGGTCAAGGGATATGGCTGAATATCATAGTATATGGTATATGTTATTCAATAAGAAGGAAAGACGCCACTACGGTACTTACTAGTGTCCTAAATAAAAATAATACCTGTAACATTTTTACTTTTTGGATATTATATGCACCTAATGCGTAACTTCTTTTTCTTCTACCTTTTGTTGTCTGAATTTTGTTAAAACCTTGGATTACAAATTAATATCAAGTTCACCCATTTAATTTAACTTGTGTTACAATAAACAACTAGAATTAAAAATTCAATATATTTAATTTTTCAAAATTAAAATCATATATTTCAGTGGCAGCAGACGGAGGACTTCTCCCGCAAGAAAGAGATCCGAGCGCACATGTACCGGCTGCGAGAGGAGCGCCTGCGCAACCTGTACTCGCCTGAACCTCCCAGAGAGGGGAAAGGTAACATACTCGCTTTGCTTAACCGTACGTAGTAGTGTGAGTGTAGAACCACAGAATGTAGAACAAAGACGGGAGGATGACTGATGGAAATGGGACGTAGTTAGTGTAGCGTGATAATAGTTTGAGAATTGGAACCTAGTGGAAATTGTAGAGGGTGTCAGTGAGTTAGATACTTATTGTGCATCCATTTCTTTAGTGGTATCTAGTATAAAGGATCTCCTTAAATAGGAAATAATGTATCTGCTAATTTGTAGTCTTTCAGTACATATATATATAGATATATATATATATATATATATATATATATATATATATATAGATATATATATATATATATATATATATATATATATATATATATATATATATATATATATATATATATATATATATATCAGTTACTTAGTCCTGATTTCGGAGGGACTACATGCGAGCGATGCGAGGTTCCCCCATTTAAAAAACGTTTTACATAATTAAAATTGACCCGTATTGTATCTTTGTAAAGAAGGTATCTGTCCAAAAACCACAAGTTAGCGGAGTTGTGCCCCAATTCAACAGGTAGTGAGTTCAGTGCTGCGCAGGGCCACGTCAAGTCGTTCGCGGACCAGAGCTTCCAGTCGATGAAGAGCAAGGAGGTCCGCGACGGTGGCTCCCCCCCTAAGGAGTTCACATACCGCGGCCAAGGTGCCTGCACTATACACCCATAACGTAACCTTAACAGAACTAACGCTTATTAATCGGTAACGGTATACACGTATCATAATAAAAGTCTAGCTAATGCTCCTCTCATTGCAGATCTGAAGGCGCTGTCGAATGCTGGCTGGAATGTGGAATCGGAGAACAAGACCACAGATGATGGTCACACGCACGTCAAGTCTGTCCACGCCAATATCGAAGGCAGATACGACGTAGAAGGCGGCAAGGGACAGTTTGCAGCCGTTGATCATCATAAAGAAGCCGTTACCGAGTACCACGACGATAACAGCAGCTTGAAACGTAACGAGACCTCGTCGAACACCGCCGCTCGCGAACACGTCGTCCGTAAAACTGACGACGGGACACAAATTTCGTCGACTACCAGCTCTTCGACTTCCTCGTCCAAGTTCCAGCAGATGTCTTCGACGAGACAGGAAACAGTGCCATATTTGACTAACGATGACTATGACCTACAAAGTTATGATACTAACCGCAATGAGGATGCATCCTCTGTAACAAGAAGACATTTTACGAAAACTAATGACTACGAACAAAACTTGAGGAACGATGATTATGAACAAAAGTTGAGAAAGAATGACTACCAGCAAAATGTAACAAAAAGTGACTACGAACAAAGTGTAAAAAATAATGAGTATGAACATGTCGTGAGGAAAAATGATTATGAACAAAATTTGACCAGAAATGATTATGAGACTGGAGAGCTCGTATCCAGAAAAATTGATTACCCTGATGACAACACCAGGGTAATTGTAGAAACGCGTTGCTTGCCTGATGGAACTCGAGTTACCAGCACCAAGAGAGAATTTCGGGCTCCAGTACAGAGCACCCACTCTGAACATTCGTACCAGACAAGGGAAAATAAGTCCTATTCCACCCAACAACGATCTGACGCCAGGGAATCCTCCAAGATTATACGACAAGTAGTTGATAATCGTGCCACCGACATCGTTGATTCCCAAAGAAACGTTGATGACTACGATTTTAAAAGACAAATTGCTGATTACACAAAAAAAGATAACGAAGATTATTCGGATGTTCAACGCTATGATACAAAAGTAAACAAAAAAATAATTGATCATTCTAAAACTGATGATGAATATTCGAAAAGTACTCGCCACGTAACTAGAGTAAATAAAGTAACAGAATCAACAGACAAAGATGACTATGTGAACACTCATCAGTATACAAATCAGACTCAAAACCAACAATATGATATCAACAACGTTCGTCGGGAAACAATAACGCAACGCGACAGTCGTCCTGAAACTAGTCCATCTCGCGATTACCGCCCTCGTACAGTCACACCGCAAAATGATCGCCCTTTAACCATACCACCAACAGAAAATCGCAGTGGTACAGTTCCACCAAGTAATGATCGCCCTAAAAAAACTACTCCTCGCGATGATTGCCAAGAACCTGTGAGGCCTCGTGATGATCACTCGGAACAACTAAAGGATTACGTCCACCAGCAAACCAGAGACACCGAGGAGAAAGTACATCACATCAAGAGAGAGAAAAAAAATGAAGAGACAGTCGAGAGGAAGACCAGCTCTGACCATTACCAAACCACTTATCAGACAGATTATCCTCAAAAGAAGATCAGCAATGACTGGAGCCCGTCACACCAGGCATGGGCTAGTACGCTTCGCGCAGATACTCCTACAACTACTCGACCTTCGACTAGGGCTTCATCTCCTGGCAGTAGGACATTTAAGTCCAGCTCGTCGTCGCTTAGAAGTAGCGTTAGCCCTGATAAAATCTCCAGGAAGCCTTCAAGCCGGGGTGGTAGTCCAAACAAAATTGATAGATATTCGCCGACCCGCACACTCACAGATAGACAGTCTACCACACATTCCACCCACAGTGTTAGTGAAGTAAAAACACACAAGTATACCAGTTCCGATGATAAGAGACCACCAACTGGTCGTTCTCCTACTAGACCTGGTTATAGCCCTGAGAGGAAACCTCAAGATAATCGTCAAAGACCTAGCTTTAGTCCGGAAAAACGCCCACAAGAACTCCCACTAAGACCTAGTGCTAGCCCAGAGAGAAAACCAACACAGAAAGGATCTCCTACAGAGAGTTACCCTAGAATCAGTTCTCCAACGCGCGCAACAGATCGTCGTAACTCTCCACTAGGATCTCGAACAAGCCCAGAGAGAAAACCTACTCAGCATACTTCTCCTAGTTCAAGTTACCCGCGTTCGAGCCCAGAAAAAAATATAGAAAGTTTTCCCAAGGACACTTTAAAGAAACCAAATCAGAGTCCTGATAGAAAACCAATTCATGAAAAGTCTCATGATGATCGTCCAAGTATGACCTCAGAATGGACGCGCACCACCTCTCCTTCTCGGCCGTATCATCCAGCGGAAAGTGCCAAAAGACCTAGCTCAAGTCCAGACCGCAAACCTGGTTATCACCCATCAAGTCCTGCGACTAATAGACCTAAAGATGTTACTGAGAAACATACTAAAGATGCCACATTAACAAGACCTAGTGTGAGTCCTGATAGGAAGCCTGGATACATGCAGCCAACTTCTGCAAGCAAACCGTCAGAGAATCTTAAGTCCCCAATAAAACATGCACCATCACAAAGCCCTGAGCGTAAACCTCAGGATAAAAGTACGAAGAAAATACAAGAAGATCACTACAAGTTTGTCGACGAGGAAACAAAAATGTACACTCGTACCGATAAAACTGATACAAACTATCCTATGCGCTCACCTTCAGAACACAAAGATCGTTCGCCTTCAAGGAAGAGTCCCAGCAAAGATACTCCTGATTTCAGTAACAATGAATTGATAAGAAAGAGGTCGCCTTCTCCTAAGGATCATGTTACTTTTATTGACCAACAAGAACGGGCAGATGTCAAGAAAACTAAGTTCACCGAGGAAATAACAACAAAGCATCGTTCTCCAAAGGATAAAGATACAAATACTGATAAAACTTCCCCTAGGGAGCCATCACCTTCGAAGTATGGGACTTATGATAAGAAGAAACCCTACGATCATGATGATTCTGAGATAACTACAACGTCAACGACTAAAGATGTAAAGGATAATTCGCTGCCACGTCGTGAAAAATCTCCCAAGAAGACACTTGAAAAGCCAACATCTCCCACAAAGAAGTCCCCAAGAGACAGCGTATCTCCTGTAAAATCACCTTCAAAAGATTCCAAATATAAGCACACTACTGACTTTATTACTACAGAGAAATCTAGTGAAGTGATTAATAAAACGGCTACTAAAGAACATCCGCGTCAACTAGTAACTCCGTCTTCTAGTCCCACCAGGAAGCCAAAACCTACTGAGACTGAGCCATCGACTGGTCAAAGCTCTCCTACTACCTCTGTGAGCGGTTTCGTATACTTTAGCTCACCACGTACTGAGAAGCGTGTTGTCACCGACCTGGACGATCAGGAATGTTATTCTGAAATTGACTCTACGCATGAGATTACTACCACTACTTCTAAAAGACCTGAAAGTCTCACGGTGAATAGATCTCAATCTCCCTCTAAGATTCCCTGTCGATCTCCATCTCCTGAGAAACGCGCGTCTCCATCTAAGGACAGTCTACCGAGAAAAAGTTCTTTGAAAAAACCTTCGACTGAGATAACACAGGCGTCTCCGATTGAAAAGCCGCCATCCAGTTTTCGTGTTTCACCTACAGGGGAACAAAAAGACTTTCCTGAACATCAAGTGATGAAGAAAGATCATCCTGAGGGCCCCGGTTCGGATACCGCAGTTGGTAAAATAAAACCACCTTTAGAACGTAGAGAAACATATGAGGATCGTTGTCGTAAGATTCTTGGTATGATGGATGATACGACAACATCCGAAACTGTCAAGCAAACATCTTATTTAAAAGAGCCAGAGACAAATCTGAGCTCTCCTAGTGTCTCTCCTTGTCGAAGTCCTGTTCCTAGAGAAACTCCATTTGAATATCCAGTGATGAAAACCATTGAGACTAAAGATGATGTAACCAATTTCATAACGCGTGAGCAGGAACATATTGTTAAAACGACTACTGCTTCTCATGGTGATACTTCAACTGACAAAAAACCTAAAACTCCTCGAGAGAGCTCCCCAGTAAAGCTTAAAGATGAATCTATTATAAAGCATGAAAATAGAGTTGATGACTCAACAAATACAAAGAAAACTGCCACCACAAAATATCTTTCACCAAGACAAAGTCCTGAGAGAAAACCGCTATATCAGCCATCAGAAGACGTACAGAAAAGCCACAAAGACGATATTCCGATATCTTATAAGGGGCCTGAACAAACCTCAAAAGATTCTGACCTTCCTCGTACAACTCTATTGAAGCCCCATACATCAGATACTTCTCCTAGATCTACCATAAGTCCTGAAAGAAAACCAGGATCTGAATTAACCGAAAAAAAACCTGGCGATAAATATCCTGAAAAATCTACTCCAGTAACTCCAGGATATATGAAAACCACATCAGCTATTTTGTCGAAATATAATACAATGACTGAAGACATTAATGAAACAATTAAAACTAAAACAACTGAAATAAAACCTACACGATCTTCAGAGTCCCCAACAAGAAAATCTACTTCAAATAAATCATTTAGGCCAGATCAGCATTCTGACAGGAGTCCCCAACGAAGACCTAGCTCTGATCAAAAAGCACCGACCAAGACGATTCCTGAAAAAGAACCTTCCGATATGTGCCCCAGAGAGGTGTCACCATCTAGACCAAGTTACACTAAAACCACTACATCTATGGTAGTTGAATACGGTTCCACATCTACGATTGAAGATATAGATAGTTCTGTGACCTCACAAACTTTGAATAAGAGGCCATCTTCTCGCCCTACAGTATCTCCGACACGTCAAGTCTCGAAACCGTTAGATGACATTCCAACTAGGCAGACTACTCCTACCAACAAAAGTCCAGATCGCAAACAGAGACCTGACCAACCTTTTCCCAGAGACGGTCCTGAGAGAAAGCTAGCTAAGCCAAAAGAGTCATCTCCATCAAGACCTGGCTACATGAAATCTACTGCCTCTATGACGTCTAAGTATGAGACTACGTCCATCGAAGATCTCCATGAAACTAGTACTGAGACAGTCCAAACCAGATACACGTCGTCTCGTCCTTCTGATTCACCTACACGAAAATCTGTTAAACCTTCAGATGACTCTCGTTCTAAACCTGTAAATCCTAAAGATCAAAGCCCGGACCGAAAGATCCGTAGCCATCAGGAACCATCTCCTACTAGACCATTACCCGAAAATATGTCTGTTGACAAGTGTTCACGAGATACTTCACCAACTAAAGCTAAGCGGGAAAAAAATCCTGGTTATATGAAAACCACTTCGTCCGTCTTATCAAAACATGATACTATATCTACAACTGAAGATGTGGAAGTACATGAATCTTTAAAAACAACAGAAAGGAAAATTCAGCATCCATCGGATTCTCCAACTAAGAAAGCTTCAGAACCTGAAAATTTTCCTCATACGTCGCCACCTAGGTCTACACAACCACTAGAGAAGTATCCACAATCTAAGCCTGGACATTCCGACAAACCAACCGACAAAAAAACGATTCCAACTAAATCAAACGATGTCATAGAGAAAACTCGTGACTTTGTAGAGAAAACTTCTTCTCATGTTTATAAACAAGATTTAGTATCCGCAACTACAGATTTCATTGAAACCTGTAGAACTGAAACTGTTGAAAGCCATAGCCCCCATTATTCTTCTGATTCAACAATTCGGAAAATCTCAAAACCAAGTGACAAATATGGCCCAGAAACAAACCATCCTAGAACCGGTTCGCCAACCAGGTTTAATCCAAAAGAACAAGCGAGGCAAAGTAAAAGTCCTGAACGTAAGCCACAACAACCTTCTGAGTCACTTGTGAAAACACCAACTGATAAAAAACTGAGAGAAACATCTCCTTCCAAGCAAATAACTAATCCAAAATCTCCTGGGTACATTAAAACTACGACCTCTGTCAACACTAGACAGGACACTGTAGAAGATTATGAAGAAACCACCTCTAATAAAACCCGACAGAGTGTACATTCATCATCACGTCCATCGGAACTACCTGCCCAGAAAGTTTTAAAACCTAATACCGTTCCAAGTAAACCAAATTTGGACAGTCCTAATCGCAACCAACATAAACCCGATGAAAAACCAACTACAACCAGTCCTGAAAGACAAATAGGAAATAAATATCCAAAAGACGATGTGAATGAACGCAGTAATTTGAAATCCATTACATCTGTCAAGTCCACTTTTAATTCTACCTTGGAGGATATTCGAAACATGACAACTACAAAAATCACCGAAGATCACCATACCACTTTGCATCAATCAGGCACCTCGCCCACAAGAAGAGGTCCTAAGCCTGAAGATAGTTTTAAGTCCACTCCTGATCATTCTCGAACACAATCACCAACTAAGCCTCAGCCTGAGGGGTCTTTGAGAAAAATACCTTCACCGAGAGAAAGTCCAATAAAAGAGACTGCAGGTACAAACAAATTTCCACGGCAATCATCTCCAACACGGTCAAGCTCTAGCCCGGACCGAAAACCGAGCGACACAAGACCAACTGCTTCAGTTAAATCTAAGTTTGAAACACTTTCTACTAAGGAAGAAATTGAAACTACTGAAGATATTGTACGAAAGCATCCATCGCCATTATCTTCCGAATCACCTTTACGCCGTGCTCCGTATGAGCCAACAAAAAATCCGGAATACCTGCAACAACCGGAGGAGGCAAGACAGCTCCGAACACCATCACCAATGAAAAAACCTATAAAAATCACCGAAGTGAATTCAGATTTCCTTATTTCTGAGAGAGAACAGGAAATTTTGGACAGGGTGCAAAAATCTCTTAGAAAATTGTCACCTGAACGTAAAGAAAGGTCACCTAGTCGTGAAAAGAGCCCTGGTAAAACTACAACCAGCTTGAAAGATATTGATATAGCTAGCAACAGTCACGATAAAACTACGATAGAAAACTTAACAATTATCACTGAGAAGTCGACCATTAAACCTGAAGTATATCGTGCTGAAAAGCCCACGGACGAAAAACCTAAAGATTCTAAAGTACCAAGCAAATTATCGACCAGAACTGTTTCTCCTACTAAGAAGCCTTCAGGTATTGCTACTCCAACCAAAGCAGATAAAAGTCCAGAATCCCCGAAAACCAGAAGTATTTCCCCAAAGAAACCAGTTTCGCCTACTGAAAGGGCACAGTCTCCTCAGATACGACCAAGCGGAATAAAACCTAAGGAGCCGATACCTTCACATCTGACTAGGAAACCAACGCCTGCTACGTTAAATATCACTAAAGCGGACAAAACAGCAACAGATATAAAGAAAACTACAAATATTGGTATTGTAACTAAACAAAACAGTTTTACCCGGACAACTACAAATAAAACTACTACGAAGACTATTCCATCACCTACAGGTCGTCCCAGCGAGCCAGAAACCAAGCGAACCCCGACTCCTAAAGGCATAAGAGAGAGTGTGATTCCGACAAAGAAAGACAGTGATACGAAAGTTATACGCACAGTTAGCGATATCACCATCAAATCTAAGAAAACATCACCTCAGAGAATGAAATCTAAACCAGAAATACAAGTAAGCGACATGTCCACTAAAACAACTAGGACTACAAAGGCCACTATTAAGGAGCCCCATTCAAAACTACCAAGTAAACCTAAATCTGCTACAACTTTGAACACGTCCACTGACGAAGATGATATTATTATTGATGTGCAGCAATCTAAATCGTCTAGAGAGAATTCACCAGATCGAATCTGTCCAACCCCCGTCAATTTTGGAGAAGACGTTGGTACTCCTCGATATCCTGACGAAGTGAGTGAACCCGATGATGAATTCCTCAGACGAACTCATCACACGATCCACGAGGCCGAGTCTATAGTTGATGATATTGTTGAAATCTGCGAAGATGATGAGCTATTTGTCAGAAAAGCTGATGTTGACATAGTCACTGAAGATGACGAAAGCCTTCTTAGCGTAACAGATAAAGTATCTAGGTTCACAAAAGGTGTCGAGACAGTTACCAAGCATAAAGATACTACTACAATGTTTAAGGACACTGAAAGAAGAATTCATTCTGATTTCATTGATGACAAGTTGAAATCTGATGAGTGCTTATTATCTGTATCGGAAAAAGTAAACAAATTTGCTAAAGGACCAAGGGATACGAGAGATAGTAAGAGTCCATCACGAAGAGTTACCGATGAGTACGATAAGAATACTGTTTATCAAGATGACTATACAAAACTTAGTGTACACGACAAAGCACATTTGTTTGTGGAGACTGCAGAAAACGTTAAAACACCCAAAGTTAAACCGACCCCACAAAAGGTGGAGCGTCCTGACTTAACTAACGTTGATGACTCATTGAAGAGTGATGACTGTTTACTCAGCGTTTCGGATAAAGTACATAAATTTGTTAAAACTGCTGAGCAATTCTTGACCGAATCTCAGGAGGTTGAGGAGAAGGAAAGGAAAATTAAGGAGCAACATGATAAAATCATGCGCAAAATAGTCGATGACGTTGATGACGAAGTAGTGAACTATGTAGAAACCACCAACTTTAGTGAAGGTTTAAATAGAAAGACACCAGACCGTCGCGACGAAAAGTGTCTTAGACCAAGGGAAACTTCATCATCTATTCCGAAGGTTAAAGAGTACAGCAGTCCTAATCTGAAGCCGACAGATAAAACACCAACAGTCAAAATAACCACTCTTCGCAGTAGTGAAGCCGTAAAGAAAGCTAAGGCTTTATTTGAAAACATTGCAACAACTACACAAAAAACAAAAGAAACCACACAAACTAAGACTGCTAAATTGACAGACATCGGTGTAATGAAAAAGTCTCCCAAGACTGGCCCCACTACTAATGCGCATCCATCTCTTGAAGATGGTTCACTGAACCTTGCTGATATAGTTAGCGAAGTGGATGCTGCACCTCAAACGCATAGAGAGCTTCCGACAAGTGGTACACTCACTCGGCCGCAACATCCTCGTACTGATGATAAGCCACGCAGCAGTCCGTCTCGTTTGGCTGTCCAGTCTCCGGAAACACCAAGGTCTAAGTCCCCAGGGCGTCAAACTGTGGAAGCCACAAGCACCTCCAAGACTGTGTTATCGAGATATCCAACTACACAAAGCGCTGAATCGCCGAGTCAGCGTCACGAACCTCAAAAACCCGATAAGGTTCCTGGATATCTTCGCCCGACAAAAACAAGCCAAATCAAGGAGGAGACGAAGGTAGTTGAGGATTCCGAAGTAAGCAGTCGACGAGGAAGCGGCAAGTTTGGAATAGAGCTGCGTAGAACCAGTGTTGAAAGATCAACGGCGAGTAGCGAACGACGGCGCAGCGTCGAACACCCCTGCATCGAAGACATCTTCGACCTGGACCTCCTGGAACAAATGGTCAGTAAGCACAAGATTTGCATGCTTATTATAGTGATCTATGTTTCTATATTATATTTATTTTTTTACTGACTATATTCTAATTTTCAGTTGGAAAAGGTCGTTGGTTACGAGCAGAGGCGACGCATCAGATCCCAGATTCGGATTGCTAGGAAGAAGATCGAAAACGACCACCTTGACACTAACACATACACTAAAACTACCAGACAAACCGTGACTACTCAAAAGCTCCGGTCTCCTGAACGCCTACAGACAAGATCACCCGAACGGACCCCAAAATCTTCCCTTCACAAAACAAAATCCCCTGATCGTCACGCTAAAACTCCACAGAGAAATATCCCCGAAGGCACTCGAGCACCAGTGCGAGAGCTTGTGCAACCAGTGCTTAACGGACATGCTAAAGAGCCTAGCAAAACTGGAAGTGACAGGCATCCCAGACCGCACAGCCCTGAAAAACCTGCCACAAAATCCGCTCCCAAAACAAAGAGCCCTGTTCGTCAACCCAGTCCAGATAAAAAGACACGAACTCAGTCTCCTAACAAAACAGTTACTCCTAAACCTAAATCGAATCGATTCAATGAGTACGCATCGGCCTACATGAAGAAAGTAGGCCTGAGTGAAGCTGATAAAATAAGATTTGCCGAAGCTAAATCAAGAAAAGCAGCAGAAGACAAGCAGAGAACAATCAAACACACAGAAGAGCAAAAAGTGGTGGAAGAATATTCTACAACAAAAACCTTTACTGAGAGAACTTCGTCTAAGGATGTCATAGAGGTGGTCCAAATGAATGGAACCAACAAGAGGTCTCCATCGCCAGAAAAGCGTCAGAGCCCTGAACGGAAGGCTCAAAGCCCGGAGCGAATTTACGAACGTACTCCAAGTCCTGCCCATAAGCACGTCAAATCAGAACCCGCTAAAAAAGAGACAATCATAAAAACTGTATACGAAATTGAAAAGAAGATACCACAGAAAGCAGTCCAAGAAGAGAAACCATCGTGGGTCACGAACAGAAATCTTAAAAAGATTAGTTCGGAAACCCGAACGTTTAGCAGTAAGAAGATAGAAGAGAAGCCAAAGTATAGGGCCCCTAGTCCCTCTAAGGCGATCACGAAGCCCATCGACGTGATCACATCGAGCTACGGGCCGGGGCCGCTCGACGCCGACGGCAAACCACTCTTCGGTATCAGGGCTTTGAGGAATGGTGCATCCAACTATCAAGGTAAGCGCTTTTAAAAAAGTTTAACTTGGTTCAAATCAATAAATAAATAATTTAAAAAATCCACATAAAGAGGATTAAGAAACTGTCGCAAATCCACATCTATAATAGGCAGTAACTTTTTTAATTTAAATATACTATTCTTATGTCCTTATCAAACGATATCAGTTGCGCGGTTCTGCTTTAAATACTCCTATTTTGCCATTTTATAAAACATTTATGGCTTAACCGATTGGGATGAAATTTGGTACGGAGATAGAGGTACCCTGTAAATAATAAAGGCTATTTTTTAAGTAGTTCCCTCGAGACGCGGGTGAAACCGCGGGAAACAGCTAGTAGTGCTATATATAACTTTTCTTTCAAACAGTTAAAAGACTGCTTTATCAAAGAGTTCGATTCAGTTACTGTATTTATCAAGTTATGTGGGCCGCGCAAGTGTTTTGGGGTCAATGTTAAAGAAGTGGACAACGGTAACACATTACGTCACGCACTTTCTAATATTTCTGTAGATTTTCAGAGCAACTGAAAGTTGACGTGTCCTAAGTTAGTAACGCTTTAGAAATACGTAAATTATTACTAAGCTGTTGTGCATGTAGCATTGTTCACAAAGCAAATGTTAGCTCAGCTGAATGCGACTATTTCTGTCAAGTGTGCTAGTACTCGTGTTATTGCGGGGCCGTCTTCACTGGTTTAGTGTCCAATTATTGTCGGTGACTTAAACTTTGTTCAAAACAATGTCACGCTCAGATCCGTAAAGTATACGCGGTTCAGATGTGGTGAAAATATTTTTGTATGTGTTTTTCAAGGCAGTGTGAATGTGTGTTTCTTTTAAAAATCCATGAAAAGTAATAGTGTAACTAAGTACATATTTGTATTGAAACAAAAATAGAAACTGCAATTCTTGCCGAACATCGTTTGCGTTTGTTTGTCATGCATAATTTATGCATACAATTTACTAACAAATTGTCGTATTGTTTAGTCAAGGGCACGGTGATTCGCCAAGAGTACCACTCCCGCAACGGGGGGGAACCTGAGGGGACCGTCTCCGTGACCGCCTACTCCACGGAGCCTGAGGACCTGGAGCGACTACTTCAGGGTCAGGGTGAACCACCATCCCGCATCCACGGCCTGGCTGCCATCACCACCACCAAGAAGTTTGGAGGAGATACCGGGACGACATTCAAAGAAGTTCACGGGGTAAGCGCCTGATTGATTTGCTATAGCAATATTGTGTTAGTATGCTACAGCTAAAATTCTTATAACACTACGACCCTGATGTAGGGTTTACAATTACCGAGGCTGCGGGACTGTTAAAGAGTTACCGCAGCCCCGGAACACAAAAGACAAAACAAGGAACACGGATGGGTTTTAGTAATAACACTTCCTATCGCTCCGTCCACAGCGGAGTCATTTAATTATTTCCCATCCCTAAAAACTGGTTTACGATTTAGGTTACTTCCACAATGGCAGACTAATAAAATATCTCAATATTATTATGTTACCAAACACATTCAAAAATATAGAATATATTACTATTTAGCGAAAACAAAATAACTAGAGAAGTCTAAATATTTTTTATCTTCCGGCTGATAAGACAAATCGTACACTACACCTCATATAATAGGTATGTAATATTTTAACATGTACGTTATCTCCCCGTAAAGAGAGAAGACCGCGCCGCAATAGACCAGTTCACCCACAGCGACCGCCGAGTCTCTGACACTAAGATAGAAGACATCACTGAGAGGAGCTACGACACTAGGCGAGAAGAGATCGTGGGAGATACCCGACGCATCGAAAGCAGACGAGAGGAAATTATTGGAGACCGAAGCAGACAGGCAAGGGAGGAAATTGTGGATAGTGCAAAGGATCGGAGAGAAGACAAAACAGAGAGGATGCACAGACGAGTGGAAAAGGTAGAAAAGAAGGGAGATAGGACCCAGGAGAGGAAGGAACGGGTAGAGAGGACAGATGATAAGAAGACAGTCCGGCAGAGCTCCGTGAAGTCTCTCACAGAGAAATACATCAAGAGTGCCAGTGAGTATATTAAATTATCGTTTAACAAGACATCTACATAAAGGTAGACTTGGAAATCTACCAGAAAGTTAAAATCAGTTAAAATGCATTATTCAATACAAAACAGTACTATCTCATCCAATTAGTCGATCAAATGTAAAATGTTACTAAGTTAGGCTCAAAAATCTTACTTATTCTTGTACATGCTTTCATATAACAAATTACGAGGTTGTTGTGTCTGTTCCTGGGTATTCACAGACTTAAAGGTCTGCAGCCATACTTATACAAGAGCAATGAGGCAATACAATTAGAATAAACTTGCGCTTGCGCAGGTCTAATGAAGGGAAACGGAGCGTACTATAGTTACAACCAGTTGCAATTACAACATTGTTTAAATATCACGATTTTTTCTTTTGTGATATTGACAACGGAAAACGAAATACTTTCGATGGCAACGCAATAGAAACTTAAATATTGTGTCAAGTTATAATACAATACAACGGCTAGGCAAGGGATTTTAGTTAAGTTAGGTATAAGTTGCAACAGTTAAAACGCTAATTAATTTAGTATCATTAGTTACTAAACAACGTTTTATCTTCTGATGATCTTGTCTTTTTTCCTATAATAAATTATGGAAATAAATAAATATTTTATTTTCAGAACTTTAATAAACCCTCTTATTCAGGGTTTTTGACAGTAGATGTAACCTCATAAAATTTAACTTGCAGTAAAAATACAATCCTCGGGGTAAACAGCGCTAACTGCATCTGTAACTGCACACTTGTTACATACATTTTCTTTCCCATCAAAATGTCTATGACATTAATGTACAATTTCGTGATATCACATAATAATAACGTAACGTTAACGCACGCGAGCGCGTTAGCGTGAGGCTCCTTACGTAATAACTTTCATACTTTCATATTGCACTAGCTGCGTTTACGTTTTCAGTCGTCAACTGCCTCTCGGACTAACCCGACGAGGTTCTGTGAACTGTACCGAATCGTTTATTATTTACATGTGGTTTTACACAAACTTCAATAAAAATGGATACAAATAAGGATTGTAGTTATAATTTTAAGTTGTTGCTCAGTATTTATCAGAGATTAGGTAAGTTTCAGTTATTAAAGTTTTGTTTACTTAATTATCAAAACAATGTTTGTTCATTTATTAATTAGTATCAAAAGGTATTTTTTGTTAATGATCAAAGAACATCGTTGACGTTGACCTATTTACCACGTGCATCTCGTGTATTATTAACAACTAAACTAATGATTGGCTACCTCACAATATAATAGCTATAAAAGCTGGGGTAATAAGTAGATTCGAGACCTTATATCTACTGTTAATTTCTAAAAATGCTCCCTCAAATGTCAAATAACAGTTTTCAAAGTTACTTGATGTATTTAAGACACGTGCCCAAAATATTGAGTTAAAATTGGACTGACACACAAAGTGCTGAGTCAAGATATTTCGCGATGCCTTTAATAATCAGATACTCAAGATAATGCACAATCAAATTATTTTGAATATTTACATGTTGATGCAATTACTCAAGTATGCTGTTATCAGATTTCAACACCCGAGCCGCGCGCGCTATCATATCGTCACTTCACGCGACTGATTACTCATCTCGTGACACCAGAAAGGTCAACTACCTATTCAAATGTCATTATTCTTCGCGCCGCGGTGTTTGAGACACAGTCATCATTACTTACAGGAAGTCATCAAATACTCACTTCAAAATAAATGCCTTTTGCAACTTAGGGCTCAAAAACAAGTTTAACAACTATAATAAGTAGCTATAGGTAGGACAAGAAAACTATCTAGGTTCTTAAATTGCAGATTGTAAGTCTACAGTTTTAGGAACAATACAAAAATTGGATGAAACATGGACAATCCAGTGACTAATAATTTAACCGTCTCGGTAGGTGAACCCAAAATTTTATGCTTGGAAATCACACCTACGACTGTACTAACCATGCATATCATAAAAATCTTTTATAATGTGTTCGAAGTAGTTGCGCAAAATTCCAGTAAGACAATGATGATTATCACGCTAACTCCCTGTTTGTCTCCTCAGACGAAAGCTCGAAGACGGAGCGCACCACGTACCCCAAGGCGGGCCTGATCCTGCGCACCGCCACCATGAAGGACAGCGTCTCCAGCGACTCCTCAGCACACGCTGGTAAGTCACCAGCTTTCGTTTCTGTTTGATAAGAATAGTTTACGACTGAAAAAGGCTGAATCTTGTTATATTTTTTGGGTAAGAGGTTCGACTCATATTTAAAAGACGATAATTTTAGGATAGTGGAAACTTTGTTTTTTTTGTAATTGTTCAAAATATGTTATCAATACAATAACAATAAAAAGTTAATAAATAAATAATACAAGCACTCAAACCCGGAACCGGCATTCTTTAGAAACTTTGTTCCTTGCGGATATTAGCCGCGCTGCCTGCGACACGTAGCATAATGATCGCGCCGCCACTGTTGCGTGATCTATTGTCATCGACAGGCCCAAAAAAGAAGTTAGCTATTATCCAATCTGTTTCACGCCGTCGGGTCAACCCCGGGTGGTGTATTACCGACTAGCTGTTCCCGCAGTTTCATCCGCATCCTGAAGGAGCTACTCCACGCACTCGGATCAAAACTATCCTATGTTCCTCTTCAGGTTTCAATCAATCTCCACACCGAATTTCATATAAATCGGTATAGCCTCTTTACCGCAAAAGCGCAACAGACAGACAGACAGATCGACAGACGAGACCAAGTTACTTTCGCATTTATATTTGTCTTGTCATTGTTCAATATTCCCGTGCAGGTCTGACGCGCACGGACAGCGAGCACAGCCTGGGCTCAGTGGAGGACACCGTGGTGACCACGGAGCGCGTGGACGGCGGAGTGAGGACCGTCACCACCACCACCCGCAGCCACGGCGCCACGGTGACGCAGGCCGCGCGGGACCGCTCCTTCCTCGACAGCAACACCAAGGTCACCGGCGTGCAGGACATACTCACCAGGATGAAGAATGCTGATATAGGTTAGTGAGCTCTATTGATTTACAGATGGGATGGGCAATTTACATAGAGCATACCACCCTGTTGGCATTTTCCAAAGATAAAAGTTTACTTTGTTTTTGTTTACCTACGTCAGAAGAAAATAGGAATATTTTATTGGTCTTAAAAGTAATCATTTACTGTTCTGTATGCAATTGGAAACTAATGGAACCACACTTGGCACCGGGCGATCGGTCGAAAGTTGATAAAACCTCACTAGCTGCCAACACATATAAGTAATTTCTGTCACTCTCTACGACCGTAATGCCTCTCCTATTTGTCACGCTTGGCAGACTGATTGACTTCCGTTAAAATAGTAGTGTACCTGTTAGGAAACGTTGTGACTTCGAAAGTCGTCATGACAGTCAAGGTCTAAAAGTGGGCAGACGTTTGCTCAACTGTGGAACCGAAAAGAACCTGTGAGATGACTACAGAAGTATCCATGATGTGCTGCAATTATCATTTATAGTCTTGTAAGGCTCAGGGCCAAGTTCACCGACTGTTGGTGTCGTAATCGGTCCGTTAAACGAAAAGGATTTTTAACCAGGAAGCTGGAATTTTCGTGTTACCCACTTCTAGTTTAACCTAGGTTGGTAATCGACCGTTTCGGGAATAAAAATCTCAAATAATATGTTACTTATCGAAAGTTGGAAGTTTGAACTTTAGGTAAACAGCTGTTTTAAGTTAATCGGGCCGTTATCTTGTCGATTACTTAAGCCTTAGTAACGTAATAAGATGATATTGGTCAGTGGAACAGTAATTAGTTGAATTTAAATGCGAATGTTCTCGTATGGTCTGCTGGTCGCGGTAACGAGCAGCTATCACCTTGATATTAACACAATCTAGTAAAAAAAAAACCGGCCAAGTGCGAGTCGGACTCGCGCACCGAGGGTTCCGTACAAACCTGCAAGGTTTACAAAGTTCGTTCATTACGACAATCGAGTCATAACTATGGTATTTTTATTGCAAAATGAAATTCATAACATTACAATGGGGAAAGATGGAGGAGCATAAATTTAAGCTCTACGCGTTCATGAGGAAAAAAGTAATAAGTTTATATTTATTAAAAAATATATATTTTGTAATGTAACTAAAAATTTAAGGTTTTCGGAATTTTTCCTTTATGTGTGCTATAAAACGTTGCTTCATGCCAAATTTCAAGATTCTAGGTCGACTGGAAGTACCCTTTAGGTTTTGATTCCCTTGCGAGTACTTGCGAGTTTCAAAATATGCAGCTTAAATTGCTGTTTCTTTTGATTGCGTTGACATAGAAGTTTGATTTTGTTACAGCTTAAAGGTATTATAGACCTGAGTATTTGGTATGAATTTCAATTTAATACCTCTACGCGTTTATGAGGAAATGGGTAGTAAGGTTAAAATTATTAAAAAAAAATATATTATGTGATGTAACTAAAAATTTATGGTTTTCGTAATTTTTCCTTTATCTATGCTATAAGACGTTGCTTCGTACCAAATTTCAAGATTCTGAGTTCACGGGAAGCACCCTGTAGGTTTTGATTCCCTTGCAAGTGTCGAAAATTTGCGGCATAAACGGCTGTATCTTTTGATTGCGTTGGCTTAGAAGTTTGATTTTTTCACAGCTTCAAGGGACAGTAGACTTGAGTAATTGATATAAATTTCAGCTTCATACCTCCACGCGTTCCTGAGAAAAAGGGTCTTGACAGACGGACGGACGGACAACAAAGTGATCCTATAAGGGTTCCGTTTTTTCCTTTTGAGGTACGGAACCCTAAAAATGGGGTTGATACTCAACACGCGACGTGCATATGCCGGAGACGCATCATGTATTCAAAGCGAAGAAAATTTATTGCCATTTGAAAATGAGCACACACTCATTCCAATAGAAGTGGACTCGGGTGAATAGGAACCTTAGTGTAAAGAATAAAACTGTCATCAATTTAGGAATAATGTGCAAATCATATTTATGGAATAGGGTTCAAAATTGCAACATCAATTACTATATTTGTTTATTACTATTGTAACTGTTAAATGCAGACACTGAATCGAGAGTTCAAAAGTTAAACTTTGGAAAGAATCAATGATTTAATTGTTCAGCTAAAAATATTTGGTTACAATAAACAGAACCAATTTGGAAAAGCCTTACTAGGTAGAGCAGCAGTATCGTTGAAAGATTCTAATGAGTCCGGCCTCCCGCAGTGATCCAGGAGGGCGACACGAGCGAGGACACGGAGGCGCGCGCGCTGCTCAACAAGTTCCTGGGCGCCACCGTGCTGATGGCCGGCATGCAGAGCTACGTCACTGAGAAGCCCACCGGCAAGCTCGTGGTCAAGCAGGTACGTCATACCCCATAAACTTAGGACTGATTTTGTGAAGAACTTTGGAAAGCTCTTACTTGACAATTATCGTATGTTTGACATTTAAAATGCTTAATATACTCTGCTTTTTATATATTCCAAGAAGCTATAAAAATATTTTGTTACAATAACTCAAAAAAACCGGTGGTACAATTTAGGTCAATATTTTCGCTATTTGTTGGGTGCCAACAGTTTGGCGAAAATGAGCTACATAAAGAAACACCTACTAAGATTTTCGCGGAAACTCGTGAAACGAGAGAGGCATTCTACATTGTACCAATCATGACCAGTCATATTTCATTTCACATTACTTATGTATACTTAGGTATGGTTACATTACTTAAGTAATAGTAAAATCCACAGTAAGCAGTAGCAACTTATGGGAACACCCGGTAAAAGCGGTGTGTAGTCCTATTCTTACCATGTAACCCGGTAACCATACGTCAGGCAGGTGTTAATCCAAACAATATTACACTGAATACAAACGCTGCACATCCACGTTGTAACACATTCAGAAGTCCCAGTTGTGCAATTAAAACGAGAGACTGAACAATGAATATACTATTTACTATCTACTGAAGTTTCTTTAAATCGGACGCGATAACTAAAATAAGTATTTTTTTAAGATACTCGGTGTAAACGGTGCTAAGTTCATTAGATATCTGTTATTATTATTTTAACAGCTAACCTAAATATAATCGATATATTCTGACATGTAACTTAGAAGCTTAGAGCAAAATATATAAGGTTTGCTTCTCGCAAAAGGATGGTCACCCTCAGATACAACTAGGCCTGATACTTTCGAATGCTGTGTCTCTCATCCTGTAAGTTTGGTACCTAGCAAACCTTCGGGTAACAGTCTATAAAGTGGTACAATTGCAGTAGCGTGTGCAGCGCGCTTGGCACGAGACGCGCATGAATCACGCGCATATGCGCCCGCGCGGCATTGATTTATTTATTTATTTGAAACGCGCATTAATGGCGAACTAATGATCGCTATTTAATACAATCGGCGCGATGTAACGGCGTGTGATTGGCAGCTGTAGATTTGTGGGGCAGGCGAGCATGCAGGCGCTATTGAAAATAGGGGATGCAAAAGTATTTTCATTTATACAATATTTTTTAATAACATTAAAAATACTTTCGTAGTACTCTTTTTGAAAGCCCCCCAAAAAATAACCGTGAGGATTATGATCTTCTCACTCTCTCTAACTCACTCAAAGTCCTACTCCTAGGCTTGACTTTCATCGTTTTCGTCTGACATACGAAGCTAAAACTGGTTTCTTAATTTTGTATGAATAAAATAACAAAGAAACAAGTATTTGCCCTACTTTACTTACTTTCACTGACTCTATAAAATTAATTAAAGTACGCAGATAAGTATGGGAAATGTTAATAGTTTGTTAGAAGATAATTTTCATGAATTTAGTGTTTGTACCTATCCCAATTATGATTGTGAATTTAACTGTCAACTTGTCTAGTAATGATAAATACAGTTTTTGAAAAACCTACTCCACCTATCTGGACTCAATACCTCACCAGATTCCCAATCACATTAATCGGGTCAGCCATCACCTAGTTGAAAGTTCGTATACACATACATAGAACAGGAAAACAAGACATACCTCTGCCTCCTCCAGTTTTAAAATCGTTTTAACATTAAATCACAACTCATGCCACCCCTAGATTTCAATCTATCAAAATATAAATAAACAAAAACTCCATATAGGGCGATCAATACGACAAAGGATGTCCAAACGTGCGGATGATAAATAAGGGTGTGATGTAGATCTGCGCAGAAGCACACGCGTAGATCGCGCGCGTGGAGTGCGCACGCGCAGCCGTTTGTTTATCGTAAGCGTACGCGCTGAACACGAATGTGGGGCAATGTTAGTAATGAAATAGGTAGCACTCCAGGTCTAGACGTAAAACACAGATGTAGCCGCATCTGGCCTCGCTGGAATCTGGTCGGCATGCTCACAGCTTCTCTATTTAAGCTTATTAAGACATTTTCTATAATAGAGGTGTTCCGACTTTCTTTTACTAGGCATTTCTATTTATAACGGCTTTGGAAAATTACCCTCTACCATGAAAAGTAGTAAAATTAGCAGAAACGACCATTCGCACAAAGTAATCTAACCTACCTACCTACCAATTTCACAATGTGGAAAGCTTATAATTTTCTCTAGCTACAAAAGATATCTTTCACATGATGTTTAAGGTCAGCTAACCAAGGAACTCGTTTAAATCTGGCTTCAAGGTTAAAAAATCATGTTAGGTAACTGTGACCCACTTCAACTCATTAAATAAAAAGGTCAATGAAAAGTAAACAAAATATTTGGAATTTAAAAACAGACAGACAAACATACGCAATTTTTATTTTCCGTAATTCTGTAAATAAGCCAAGCTTTGCATTACAGCCAAATTTCCCACGCTGAAAAATCTTTCTTCAAGTCCACGTGTGGCCCAAATATCGCCAAACGATTACCATTCTACCCTACATACACGTTACTACGAACTACATCGTTCTAGTAAACAAAAGCTGTCCAAGATGCGCAAGCGCCGCCTTATTGCCGTTTTAAGCCACGCGTTCTAGCGCGGAAAGCGATGAAAATCCTATGCAAAAATAACACGCCCGCCCCGACATTTCACCACCATTTGCTATTTAACGACCTAACTCCAGCCACTATACAAGCCAAAACGTACTTTAAATACATCTGTGTTAGCAGTTCTGGGGTTGTAAACAGCGTGTAGTGTTCCCCGCACTATATTTGGCTCGCTGACGTCACAGCGGGCCGCGCGCGCAGTCCGTCCCCGGCTCCCGCGCACGGCACGCGCAGCCGATATGCCATGAAATCCATAAAATAAACCATAATATTATGGTATAATTAATTAACTAAATAGTGAACTAAGTAGTACCGCGTGTAACAGCACGCAGTAGACCCCAGTGATTATCGGATAACTTCAGGATTTGAAACAATTTTCAGCTCTACTTTTTGTGGTGAGTTCACACTTGACTATTTTCTTTCTATGTTTTATTATAATAATCATAGATTATTTTATTATGCATGAGAAAATTATTTAACAAAACATTCGTGTATCCAATTTATTAAAAAAAATATTTACTATCTTTATTATAGTGGAAATTAACTGAAACTACATACGAGTTCAGAAATATAAAATGTATGTGTGATTGATTAACACAATTATATTATTTTTACGGCTATCATTTAGTCGGCAACAGTTAAAATCCGTCGTTGACGTCACGCGGGCTTTCAGCGGACT
The DNA here is from genome assembly GCA_963891755.1 of Pyrrhia umbra. Classification (NCBI taxonomy): domain Eukaryota; kingdom Metazoa; phylum Arthropoda; class Insecta; order Lepidoptera; family Noctuidae; genus Pyrrhia; species Pyrrhia umbra. Next base: position 14,305,926 of record OY982930.1, on the reverse strand, counting down.
TTGAACTTCAAACTAAAATAGCTAATAATTAAACATCGAAAAAAAATCACTGAAGATAAAAAGATATTTGATATATTATATATTTTTTGTCAAGTTTAATGTATTTATGGTTATCTTTATAAAGATTAAAGTAAGTACCAAGAATAATTCCAATTCCAAGCTATTTTTTTCCTGAATAATTAGTCACTGAATACCGGTTTGCAGCCAAAAGTCTTGCAACTGGTCTAACTTACCAGCAAGGCGGCAGTTTTTGGTGTAAAATAATTCGTATTCAGCGGTTTCTTGTTTAGAAAGGAAAATGAACTTAACGTTTGGAAATACTATGTCTTAAAAGCAGGCGAATAAACCATCAGCTCTTGTCAGTCCACTACTGGGCCTCTCCCATGGCTTGCCACTGAGCTTGATGTTCAGCGCTTCTCCTACAATGTCGAAGCGAATGATCCAATATAATCCAGTTCATATTTGCATCCGTCGTTTCCCTTATTCTTATAGAGATTAATTATAGGAAAAAATCTAAATCGCTGTCTAGATTTGAATTATATATTCTGGAACAATAAGGGCTTGGAATTTGTCACCTATTAAATACCAAATTACAATACAGTTAATTACAAGTTTCTAAAAAAAGTTTTTTCCTGGAAAATTTACGTGTTTTCATGGCACGTTATTGTTTTTTCTACCAAGAACATACTCACATAATACTATATTATCTACCTATGTTTATTTTATTGTAATAGGCCATAGTATTCAAAACCCTGGATTTATTTTCTTCTGCGAACTTATTAATGAAATAATTGATTAGTTTCAAACTGTCCACACACGTGACCTACACACGGACGGTACGACTGTCACACCTGACTGCACCTGACATTGCGCCTGTCAAGCGCGCATCAGCAGGAGGTCAGGTTGCGACACACAGCCCAGTCTATACGACAAGTTTACAATTTGAAGTGGAAATTTCGAGTTTGGTCAGGGACAAACTCTTTTAGAAATATAATGTATTAATCACTAAGAAAAAAATCGTTAGTGACAGAAACTTCCTGTATTTTCCAAGACTTCTTCGTGTGTATCATATTATTAGTTAAATATATAACTTTTCCAGCGGTTGACTGTAGATCATTTTAATGACTATAAATCGATTCCGAACTTATACTTAAATAATAACAGTCTTTGATTCTAATTTATTCTTCTTCTTCTTCTTCTTCTTCTTCCTAGCGTTTGTCCCGTCTCGTGACGGGGTCCGCTTTCCGTACTCTCTTCTTCCACTTCGCTCTGTCCTGGACATCTTCTTCTTCGAGTTCGCTATCCATATCCTTCTTTACGACACTCATCCACCGCAGTCTAAGTCTTTGATTCTAATTTATTGAAGAAATTAAAAGTTCTGTGATACAATTTCGCCAACTTAACTAACATACTGAAACAAATAATACTATCATTAGACATTTTCTCCTCAATTGCAGCTTGTTTTTCATAATAAGCTGTAAGACAGTTTCCAACGAGCTGCACAGACCACGCCATTACGTGCAGCTCGCGAACTGCGCTCCAAGACAAATGATATACTTGCTATTTATTTAACTACATAATGTAAAGTCGTTGAGGATAATGTCGCGTTCAGACGGCACCACGTCGTAGTCACTACATTGTCGCTAACATATTGCGTGGACACTGCAATCATAACATTTTTTAGTCGATAAAAGATACTGTATAACGTAACCAATGTCATTACATTCGTTCAATTAAAAGCTATTCAAACCTTGTTTATTGCCATTAAAATATAAAATATAATGCGTAACATGTTTGGGCAAGTAAACATCGTCTATAGAAAATTGCAATCTTCAAGAGGTCATAAAACTAAAGAATACAGGTTTAAAAAACTGCCTAGTCAAGTCCATACAATCCAGCATTATCGTTTATGAGCTATTAGAAATGTTGCAAATAATTATAAAGCTGCGGTCCGTCTAAGCAAACCCTTATCCCGGCGGACAGCTGCGATTATGTTAAATTACATTGTTTACACAACATTATTACAGCGTGATTATCTTTCTCCGCTTACTCGCATCAAAAGTAAATGGATGATGTTTATCTAGCCGGCAGTAATGGCAACCCTGTCCATTTCTTATTAGATAGCTGACAGCAACTCCGATACATATCTGCGGGATTGATGGTTTATTGGGAAACGAGTCTAACCTAACCTTTTGATAGTAAATAGCTTTGTTCGTTACTACGTGTTCTTAGACGTAGATATTACCAACAATCCTTTGTGCTTTTGAAATCTAAAGAACTATCTGTTTACATCTGTATTGTGATACCTACCCGAATAACTCACTATTAATTTGACTATTGTAGTCCACTATTTAATTTAAAAAGCAAGGCCAATTACTTTTCCCTCTTGTTTCAAGTCTCAAACTCTCAAGCAAAATTACATAAATATTCTCAACACAGCGTAAACAAATCAAGAGATATTTAAGTAAACAGCTAATAATATTATTAATGGTGAAACGATGACGACCTTTCACTGACGTGTGTCTTCACACCATGATCAGCAGTTTCGGTGCTAACTCAGGAAGTGATATACGCTTCATCATCATCGACATGATGTAACGCATCGTAAGCTTGTTGCAAATCAAATGATCTCTCTAAAGTTGAAGTGCACTCCGTGACAATGATTTTTCTAAAATCGTTAATTCGTTATTTGTTTGCATTGAGTTGATTTAGTAAAATAAAAAAGATATTTATCTTTTTGTTGTATTTTGGACGATTCGATATAAGTGAGCTTTTAATGGCTTAAATTTGTAAATCATGTAATTATACGGGTGCCACAGGGTAGTATCTTAGGACCTGCTATGTTTATATACATTAAAAGCATTCGAATTTCAAACGAAGTTATACCTTACTGGAATATTTACCGACGACAATGAAAATAAAAAGATACTCGATCTTTAGAGAGAGAGAGAGAGAGACTATAAAGTGCTCATTATTATTGACGCTTGCAACATCAAAAAAACAATGATCAACTTCTGTCAACAGTTTTATGAAGATAATGTGTTACTTTTTGGAGTTGTTTTATTATTAATCCACGTATAAATCAGGCCTCATTACATTGTTTTGATTTCAATTCATTATGAAAGTTTATGAGTCCGGCGGTGGACGTCACTCGCACGACATTCACGTTTTATCTCTGGAATATAATATGTATATGAATAGTCCACATGTCTTACTGTTTTTAATCATTTATCTCAGATGTGATGTCTTTTGGCACTTTGTTTGCATTATATTAATAGCGATCTTTTCGGAGAAAGAAAAAAAACGTGAACATCTTTCAATTTTGGGATCAATAACCCCGAGGCGCACTATGAGCTCAAAACAGAGTTGATGTACAAATTTTGTCAAATATTGCTAGCTGTAACCATTTGACAAATATCGCTCCTTGTTGAAATGGTATCAGCCCTGCTAATTATTGGTTGACGGTAAACCCAGTAGGTTTCGTTAATATTGGTGGTTCTTTATATATTGCTGGATCTAAAACTGGAATTGTGCAACGTGCATAATACTAAATCCTCACGATATTACGTGACTTCAATTATATCATAAAACCTCCGCTCACGGCAAGAATTTATAACTATTACATATTATAGGTACTAATTTCTTGGTCTAGAAACTCTTATATGTAGGGAGGGAATAAAGCTATTCAGATCCACACAACTCTTGTGAGATAATAGTTATATACTCGTATTAGATCGACACTAGAAACAATGACATTACGCAAATTAGTTACAATCATAGAATGTAGTAATTAATTGGCAATCAAGGAGCTATCAATTAGGCGGTCGCTATTGAATGGATCGAAGTGCTGCGTTACTTGCCAAATGATTGTAGGATGCGGACATAGTGCTAAAAAGAGCGGGCGCAGAATGTGAAGCGAACTTAACGATTATAAAACCAAATCTATGTGCCCCGAAAATGCTGTGGAGCTCAAACATGTTGTCCATTATTTTAACGCAATCAAACAGAAAGAACCAGCAGTATAGTAAGTAAGTAGAGGCCAAAAGTTAGAATGTGGTACGGTTTGACATAATTCCTGTCTCATTCTGACGCCTCGGTCATCAAAGCTTTTTTCCCGGACAGAAATCTCAATCGATATGCAAATGTCCAAATGTCAGCAGTCCGCTTCCGCGTCCGCGTCCCCACAGCGCATCTCAGGTCAGTCCGCGCGGCCACCGGTCGTTGACCGATGCGCCTGCGCTAATTATAATAGCACGCCAATCTCGCGCCAACACAACTAGGTCACCACGGTTAATGGGTCTCTTGTGGGCTCGCAAAGGTGTTGGCGTAACAATGCCTGTAGGTTTTCCGTCCTAAAACCATCCACTTCATTAATTAATTTTTCCCATAGCCTTTTCTTGACTCTCAAGTCATGTGCTAAAGCAATTAAATAGTAAAATAGTCTTCATAGAAAATTTCAGCACCTTAAAATATCAGCTCCACTTCAGCTACAATTAAAGCTTAGATATTGGAAGTTCCATCGTAAATACTAACGATAGGGCGCAGTGAGCACACGCGGTGCCTCTCCGCGCTGCAGACGCTCGTGGAAGCCACAAGGGCTCTATTAATATCCCTCAAGTAGTGCAAGGTGAAGTGAGTGGCTCCACCACGACTATTATAAATACGTTCAGAGCTTCATGTAGGAAGGAAAGGAAAAGCGAAAACAACTTCAACAATTTATTTGTTCTATTCAAGTAACGAATATCAGAAGTCAAAGCTTCACATTTTGTAATGTCAACTTTATTTGAAAAAATACTTGCACAACAATAGTAAATCTACGCCATATCGACTTTCCGGATTTACAAAGAAAATTCTGAAGAAGCGCCAAAACATGATAAAATTTTCCAAACCAGGAAAAACTGCCATAAACAAAGTGCCCTCAGTTTCCGCTGCATCATGCAGGGAACACATTCCGTCGTGTGTCCCTTTGTCCGACACCGACACAAATACAGCCGTGACGTGGGTGGCAGATTTCCCTAGTCACTGCCACGTGGGGTGCGCGTGCGCCGCACACTGTGCGCCCCGCCTGATACGAGGAAAAGGGTCTCATTGTTTGTTTGTGTGGACGTTTATGACTGAAACGGACGCGTCGAATTGATTGAGCGTTCATCTTAGAAGTTTTAATGCTTCATCAGCTTCATTTTGAGTAGAATTTGGGTATACTGAGTAGGTACTTGTATTAAGAATCGCTTTTTCAAATCTCTCTCACAATCTCAAACATCGTTGACTTTAGTGTACATTTGGTTCAACTAGGTACTCCAAATCTCTACCACTTGAATTGATATTTTACTCAATTTTATAGTCCTTAAAGACACTTGGTGCTTCGGCCGCCCGACTTATTGCTAGCTAGCTCAAACACGTGATTCCATTTGTTTCTGAAACCTAATTTTAGTTTTTCTTATCTTCTAGTCAGAAGGGAATAATCTGTTACAGCTGTTTGGCATCTACCTGACATTATTTCTTCCTCCTACGACACTGCCACGTGCTTTCTGTTTATCCCCTATAAAATCATACGGACTTCTTCTTTTATATGTATAAAAAGGATCATTTCCTGATAAAATCGAACATTAATAGTATAGTCTTCGTCTTCACCACAATAGCTCCAATGATCTGACATATAGACTGTAGTTATTTGAATACTAATGGCAGAAACAAACGACATTGTCTAGCATAACGCGTTTTCTCAATTCCTTATTCAAATTCTTAAAAAGCTGCCGGCCATCAGCCCTGCGCGCTCCGCTGGTGTTGGTCTCGTGCCAAGCTACGAACAAACACAAGCTAATGACCTTACGTCTCTGCTTCCCCTATAGCCACATATGGAGCGCGATAATGTAAGAAAAGGGCCAAGGTTTCACAAAGAAATTATCACTGACAAAGTCCAATTTTGAGAATTTGGCTGGATTATTGTGAAAATAATACGCCGTGGCATTGACTCCTTAACACTTTTCCTGATTTTGTGTGCCAAGTTTTTGTTTAGAAATTGCGATATGTATATTATATGATTGTTGATATTATAATGTGTGAAAAATGAGAACAGCTTACACTAAAGTCGAAGCGTGTGGAAACTTACGCCGTATTTCTTCAACAAATTAGAAAGCATATACCTACATAGAGTTTCCCCAGGACGTTTCTACACATGTTAGTTATGTCCATTCGCATCTATCAATCACAGGAAAGTCTCATAGCTTACAGACTTACACTACGAATATCCAGTGACGGTGAAATGTAAACTTTATATCGTATGAATAGTGTTTCATATCCCGTGATTAATATAATTTTCGCCGGACGTCGAAAGGTGCGAGTCTTAGAAATTATTTTATGCTTATGACGCCTATTAAGTTAATGTTTATGAGGCAAAAGTGTTTATAGCAAATAATCGTATGTCATATAAAATTAACTTATCATTTGTTGTACGATGATATTGTGATACATGTCTGTGACGACACACCCGATTAATCAAAACAAGAAAAAAATCTACGAAAGAAATAGTTAAACATTATAATAAAGCGATTCTAATTAGCTAAATTGAGCATGAAGCCACATAAAAGGCAACAAAGCAAGATAATAACAAGTTATTTTCTTCTAACAGCAGAAATGATAATCATCACTGCCAATTATATCTACTAAATGAATATTCAGTAGATACTGCTGCCTCCGTTCTGTGGAGATAGCGTGATGTAGGCGGGACCGCGAAGCGTGTCATGTGTGTATGTACATGTGAATATGTTCGCTATAACAATTGTCGTAATTGCTTATACAGTAGTCATTATGTACAGGTAATCGGTGCGTGTCTTACTGAATAAAAGCTCATCTACTTACTTATTCCAAACTATTTCAAACAGGATGAAATTATTGCTGTGTGGTCTAATTTAATGAAGGCGATTTTGTACTACAACTGTTTGTAATCAGTCTATTTCCCGCGGTTTCGCCCGCGTCCCGTAGGAACTACTTCACGCACCCAGATAAAAAAATAAACCTTAAACCTTCTCCAGGGACCCCTCTATCTTCGTACCAAATTTTATGCAAATTAGTCCAGCCGTTCACACGTGGATTCATTTTTATAAATATATAGAGAAGATTTAGAATTCTAGGAATGTACATAGGTTACCTATGTATAAATGCAGCAATCGTCAAAAAGGTACTCGTTTTCACTGAATTAACTCTAAAAATAGAAAAGAAGTATGTAACGTATAAATATAGAAACAAAATTCTTACAAAAGGCGTGTACAAGTGTCGGGGGCCGTGGGAACGGTCAGCGTTCCCTCTGCATAGACACGTATGGTGGGATACGATGCCAAGTTCTGTGCCTAATGGACACTTGCTATGGTTTACATGATTAAAATTATGCTCTACCAACCCAATTAGGCTAGGTGTATTATTCGTCATAACAATTTAGATAAACTAAGCGATATGTAATTAATTAAATCAAAATCGCCGATGGGATGCTTTACTAAATTAAGAAGAGGACCACAATTTATAAGAAAGTTTCGCTAATAAAATACTCTATCCTTGTAAGGGGGCTATAAAAACAGCCCAGTAAAGTGTCTCGCAATAATATTAGTATGATTTCCCGCCATTACGACTTTCACTGCCAATTATATTTCTGTTTTAAATCTGATCGTGAAACTTCTGCAGATCAATTCGATCTGCAGAAGTTTCACGATCAGTTAGTACTATCATTTAAACTTCTCTGAAATTGTTACTGTCCTTTTATAAAGTTTTTACTTTTTCCAAAGCCATAAACAGCCCTACAAAATAATTTTGAATCTTGTTCCTTCCGCCGTCCGCGTGGATAAATAGAAAATGGCTAGAATGGTTGTTCTGTACTTTTCTGTGATGTTTTACCATTTATTTTTTGTCGCTATAGGATCTACTAGTTTTTACTGGGTTGTAATATTATATTGTTTTGGTCTAATTCTCCGTTATATAGATATTGCTAAAAGCTGCCTCTTTTTATACATAGTATACTAGCTGTTTCCCGCGGTTTCACCCGCATCCCGAGGGAACTACTTAGCGCACTCGGGTAAAAAGTAGCCTATGTTGTTCCTCAGGGTCTATTCTATCTCTGTACCAAATTTCATTTATATCGGTCCAGTAGTTTTGCTGTGAAAGCGTAACAGACAGACAGACAGACAGACAGAGTTACTTTCGCATTTATAATATTAGTAAGGATAATTCATTTTATTTCGATACTATGGAGACATATCTACTTTTTTTTAGTTAAACTTTTCTGCGGTTTTACTCGCGTCTTGAGGGAACTAAATACTCACACACGGATAAAAAGTAGCCTATTCTGTCTCCAGGGTTCCATCTATCCCTTTACCAAATTCCTCCAATAGAGTGAGCCGTTTTCATCTTGAAAGCGTAAACAAACAAAATCTCATTCCCATTTGTACTTTGAGCTAGGATTTTAAAGATTATGGCAAATAGTTTACAGTATAGACTTACACCAGTTTCATTTCCTTTTATTTACTACCTTATAATCACTAACACACATAAGTAATTGGAAAGTATTGGCGTGAATAGAGACTTACTCCGGAAAACATTACGTCCTTTCAATCTCCGCAACTGGTGAAGGAAATTGCCTTAGTTTTCCGTCACGAGATGTCATTAGCACCAGTGCTGCCGCTCGCCGATACAGGCAGCTGTAGAAACACACTACAGTTAGCTATGATCAGTTGGCATGTAACAAAGTATTGGTATAAAATAGTGTTAAGTTCGTTAAATAAACTATAAGAAAAATGACCAATGCAATTATTTTGCAAGCTTCTGAATATCCTATGACTATATACATCATAGTAATTGATAAACGAATATGGCCTACGCCTCTGTGGTGCCTGAAAACGTCAGGAAGCTATATATATAAAAAGCATCTGTAGCTTAACAATTAGCTCACGTAATTAGCGATATGATATGTAAACACATAAACTGTATGATTTGTTAAGTAGTTCGACTCTTAGCTGTTAATTAAACATTACATATACATATTTACATTGCGCATAATATTGTTTACCAGTCATTGCTTGCAGTAATAGACGATGAAGGTTAACCTCGTGTTGAAGTTGACGTGCAGGTAAAACATAGAATGTATTCCAGTAATAATGGCATCAGTTGTGACTCACAAGGCCAACAGGTATCGTCTAATGTCAAGCCAAATAATAATAAACTTGATGATGGGAGAGATTAACGTGCCATACAACAATAACTTCATTGGAAGCTTTAGTAAATGTTCAAATGCCAAATCTAAAAAGTTATAATCCAAGAACACTATACTAAATAGCTGTAGCTAAGTAGTTTCGTAATTACAAACACATTAGGACGGAAAATTTTAGCAATTGCAATACGTACGTAATGTTGATGTTTGTCTAATTTATATATAAATATTTCTGTGACTTGATCTAATGCACTCAGAAGATATTACGTTAGTGTTGGCACCAGGTGATGTCATTAATCAAACGTTTAATTCTAACAAAGATTTGAAAATAGAGAGTAAAAATATCTCAGGAGAAGACTTGGAGTCAATGTTGAAAGTGTTATCAGTAAGAATTGTATTACACTGAAACAGAATAACAACTTACAAAAACATGAAATATAGTAATACTAGGTATTAGAAACTAATATTTTCCTGCTTAGTGTCGTCGCTGTATCTATCTAAAACATCATCACATTATTACAAATTCGGAATGAGTCGATCTAAGAAACCCTTGACGGGAGGTTTATTGTATACTGCCATATCATATCAGAATCGATTTCATCATCATAAAGCTTTAATTCAGTTGATATGCCTTGACTTTTCAGAAATTTACTTTTTACGAGCACCCATATTTTATGATATGTTATGAGACTGTATGAACACTTTCATATATTAATTATAGTGGTTTTATTATCCACTTTCGTCCAGTTGTTGGAGGAAACTTACTACATCGTATATCTTGAGATTAACAGTTTATGTCAATAATTATCTTCAACCTATGTAACTTTCTTTAAATATTGTCGTAATCAAGGGAAAAACTACGTGTTTCCTGTAGGTATAACTCTCTCACTTAGCAGAATATTTATAAAGACGATAAAAGCGCCATCATTGACACAAACGTAAAACGCTTCTCCTGTATCATAAAGAAAACATTTTATTTAATTTCATAGGTTAATTGCAATTTCCATATCACAATCTCTAACGAATGAAGCACAGCATTATATTCTGATTTAGTACATAATTTTAGATTCATTACTCGCCTGTCACAAATAGGCACCTATTGGAAAAATAGAGATGTCTGTCGGCAACCACGACAAATAGAACAGGTTTCCGTACTAATACAATTATTTGTCTTAATTATCGAAGCTTTTACTACAACACAAAGATGAGGAGGGTCTAGATATAATATGAAGACTCGAACTCACATTCGGCTTCTGCCATTAATTCGTAAAGAGCGTATCATCTTACGTGTCCTGCACAAATTTATTTACAATCCAGCCACTTCCCGCTAGTGCGGATCTATTGGAAGCGGAGATGCGCGCGCGCAGTTTTATTTTTACTGCGCAGTTTCGGAGCGACCTGCCAAAAATGTGGCCCAGTGATCTTCTGAAATATATCGCGCCTATTATTATTATAGAATGCGAGATTGTAGTTCAATTGCTATGGAATAGGGTCGGGTTATAATGTCAGCATGGGCCACAGACTTTTACCTGGAAGGCGTAAAATAACTGTTTTAAAAGTTATTTTTGCATTAAGAAAGGACATCTCAGTTACCTACTGCTGATAAAATAGCTGTTGTACACAGTTCATCAACTCATCAATGTCTAACTGCATGAAACCTAATTTTAGACATATCTTTCATTTTACGTTGAATGAAACTTAAAATCACACAAACATCTCAATCTCACAGCAGCTGCAACAACTTCATGATTATCTCATCTTTCTTTATTTTCTCAACACACGCTTTATTTTTATTCGCGAATACTCCATATTCGCGAATAAAAATAAAGCGTGTGTAGACTTACAATTCACATTTCGAGTCTCCCACGCAGGTCTGCCGTAGGTAAATAAAGTATCGTAACATCACGCTAACATTCTGGATGGGGATGACATGCTAACACAACGAATCTAAATAAACACCTTGTCAAACTAATAAAAGAATACCTAATTTATTAAATACATAGAACTGTCTTTACGTGGAAACGAATATAATATTGCAGAAGCTGATACTGTCGTTGAAAAGATTGTCGTTGAGGTTTGACTAGATTTTAATTTTAGTGAAAATACTTTCAACATCGCATTGCATTTGACAATACTTGAAGACAAATCAGTAGTCTTATTTAAGGAGGATAAGGACAGTAAACTCTAACTCTTCTATTCTTGAAAGAAAACTCTTGAATTACACTTGCGGTATTCATGTTTTATCAATACTCTGTGATAGAAATGAGATTACTTATTATTGATATTGCTAATACAACTCACAATCACACCAATATAAATTGATTGATCTAAGAATTTAGATGTCTGTGGCAGACTAGACGACTGTAACTACACGAGTTCGATGTTCCAATTAACTACATACATAAAAACAAAATATGCAACTGCGGGACCACAACCAGGCCGCGTCGCCACTAGAGCTAATAACAGTTATTCAGGTCATCAATACTTGTAAATGATATGTTGTTGTTCACTCAGTGAGCAGTTTGGGCGGCGCGGCGTCATAGACTAAACAAGTGCTCCACATCAAAGGGCCTGCCTATTGGCACGCGCCTCACAGATGACTGACTCATGTCGATATCACGCCCTATCGTAGATGTCAACGAACGCCCACGTATGCGTTTCTTTGTTTTTGTACGTCAATCATTGACTAATGATAGTTTGGATATAGGGTTATGCTGAGAATATTCTAGATTAGATATTAATAAATAGGGGAATTTCAAGCAGTTGATCAAATTATTAGCACGATTTGACTTTTGCGACTGAATCCTTAAAATCTACAATTGTCTTTATCCTTGAGCAACTCACTTGGTTTATTTCTAAATTCTTAAAATTCCGGTCTCTAACTGAAATAAGTTCGACCAAAAATATCATTTGCAGAAGTAGTTTCTTTGCATTCTTGTGCAAGGACACGAGACATTGTACCTACCGGAATTAGCCCGGGCTGCTCGCAGTACCAGGAATGCAACAAGACTTACAGTTCAGGCATTCGGGCCATTTGACCTGTTGACTCATGTGCTAAGTATAGCGGGCTGACTGACAACACCGAGCAATTGGTAAATAGCTGGGAGTCTGCGACAGACGCGCGGGAGACGGTTGACACGAACATGAAATCGGTTACGATGACGTTTGTTGAGGTTTAAATTTGTAGTTCTAAGAATCCGTATGTAGAGACCGGCTTGTTTGCAGATGATCTTGTACTCCCGATTATTATAAAATTATTTAATGCTATGTATAGTATCCTGGATAATCCATTTCGAAAGATTTGAACCAAATTATACAAAGTGGTTTCTATATGATTTTCATCGGTTATAAAACATTGTAAAAGATACCTCGTGACTACTGATATTGAAGATGCAGAAGTACAATAATATACAAATGGAAAAAATCACCAGATAGCGTGTCATTATCATCATCTGCCTAGCCTTTTCCCAACAATGTTGGGGTCGGCTTCCAGTCTTAACCGGATGCAGCTGAGTACCAGTGTTTTACATGGAGCGACTGATAGCGTGTCATTAGAACTCTATATATAGACGATTATACAGACAGGATGAATTATTGTAGCAGATACGTAAATTATAGAATCATGATGGTGACAACGGACTGGCAAACATCAGCCACAGCTGACAATGTTGCCGGTGCACTCAGTTTTGAATTTTGACTCGAGTCTATCGCAGAAGACATCAGTAGTGCTAATATAGCTGTACGTCATAAGTTTAGCGTCCGCCGTCAGAGCGGCCAGTTCCGCGTTGGAGCAGCGCCCGCGCAGCGTTCGTATAAACACGCGGTATTCATCACCCGTGTCATAAAGTTTATTCATGAACACCATGCGCTAGTTGCGGAAATGCTGGCCTTCCCAACTACGCGGTGTTGCTTTGCTAAACTCAAACATTTGCAGTTTACACCAAGAGTTGCGAGCCGCTTCAATTTGATTACCGTCAGTACTAAAATAGATCATGTTTAAAAATTGCATCTGTTGTTCAACATTTATATCCATAAGAAAAATTATAACATCTGGCACATTCAGTATTGCCAAACCTTTTTAATCGTGAGATAAAGCCCAATGTAACTGTTACCAATAATTTCTTTAAAGGCATTAGGACACAACAAAAATACATCTGGCATTATCGAGCTTAACGTCGACTTGAAATAAATCTTCATCGTTTGTTTTTCCGATAAGCAGTGATCAGTCAATATCGATTGAAACAGAGACGAGAGGGCACCTTGCTGCAGCATGTCTGAAAATTGATCAAAATTCAAAAGACACGCAGTCATAACATAAAGACAAGACAGTGTAGATACGCCCACAGAGTAGGAACGGCAGGATAACTATGATTAAAATTATGGTCTAAGGACGAAAGTAGTGTTGTAGTGTGCCAACAAATTGGCCATGATATACAGCCTCAGAAACTAGCTATTTTCAAAGTGACTAGCTGGTTTCCTTAGTTTTACTCACGTCCTAAAAGAACTAACTCGTATACGCAACCAAAAAGTCTTTCTTAGTGGATGTCTACAACATATGGCATTAGCTTCCAAAGTTTTAAGTTTGTAGCCCCAACGCTGTAAGTTCTGTGTTGATGAATCACTCAGGACAAGTAATTGTAGATCAGAATTGAAATGTTGCTGCAGTCTGCTTATACATAAGAAGCATTTAGCACCTACAAATAAAATGCATTTTCATTTATTTTATTCCAGAATGCTTGCCAAATGCCTGCATTTTATTTTTCAAACTGTCTTCCTATAAATTTATGCGCTGTCGCTCGGTAAATAGGCACAATCAAATTCAGTATTTACATCGTTATGCACTTACGGTGGCTGTCCTATTGATCAAGTTAATTGTTTCCCGGCCCTGCCCTAATCTAGTCCTGTATCCCAGTTGCCTTTTGTTTAACATCAGGGATCTCTTATTAATCGACATGATTCTCAGAATACAACCACCAATATCCTTACTAATCCTAACTTAATAATGTAAATGGGAAAATGAGTTTGTTTATTTGTTTGTGGTTACGCTTCCACGGTAAAATTGCTGAACCGATTTGATTAGCAATACATGTAGTGCACAAAAATCTATATTTTTTAATATTCCAGAAATAAGTCAATGTTTAATGTACCTACTCTATCATAACAAACTATTCAATGAATACATTATCTAATCATCTAGACTAGATAATGTGGCTAGCGTACCGTTGTGTGCGGTTTGTGTGTATATCTGCGTATTGGTGCGCAAATCTCAGAAATAGACGATACAACTATTCGAGCGTTACACTGAAATACTACTTCAGAAGAATTAGGGTTGCCGTTGTTATTTAATGTATGTTTGATTTGATCTTTGATTATCTGCTATCATCGACGTTGCTAGAGCAAGAGAACATAATAAAGCAGAAGGATTTATTATTATTATTATTCTGTGCCACGTGTAGTCGGTGGCATAAAAAAGTATTCACAAAATGATACTGCACCTAACCTAACTACTTGGGTACTTCTATTATAACTCATTTCACTAACTAATAGTATCAAAGAAGATAATACTTTCCTAATTGTTAATTAAAGTACGCATGAAGCCAAAAATGTTTCTGTCTGACTTCATTTTTCGCAATAATATTTAACTCATCGTGAAATAACATAAACGTTGCTCCAAACTTTATTAGATCAATAGTGGCAGCCCTAAATGTATCGTTGATTGAAGGTCAGTTCGTAACGTACATACATACTACACGAGTGTCGCGGCTCCGCACAGAATTAGATGCAAGCTCTTACCACTCACCGCCATCTCTCCTCGTATCAATGAATTTTAGAACTGTTCAACTTCTTTATTTATTGCGACATGTTTTAACAGCTGGCTTTTTAGTGAAAAATGTCTATGACCACAGACATCGTGTTTTTAAATTACTGAAATTAAGATTGTAATGTGTATTTTCGAGAAATATATCTCGATGACATTATGTATAGGCTGAAATTGAATAATAAAACTGTTAGAAAGACATGATAGTCAACAATCTTTAAAGATTTTTTTTTATCGATTTAGACACTTTTCGCTTTTAGCCAGAGAATTCCATTAGCCCTAATTACTAGATAATACATACTGAGATTATTGTTCGTTATTACTTAAAAGATATTTTTTTTATTAATACTTACGATTTCTAAATGCCAACCTTATCAAAAGTGATCATCACTATCATAGTTTTATAAATAAAGGTGATAGGAATAGAAATATTCTGGCTTAGCGAGCAAGTAAACTACAGTTAGAAAAAGAGCGAGAGACATATAGAACTGTACCAAAGAACTCCGAAAGCTAAGGAAAAGCACTTAAAGCACACATGAAAGATCTGTCAACATTTCTAAATGTAGCAGCTAACGATTCATTGACAGCGATGTGAATAAGCAGGCGCCTGCACGACGGCCTCTGACCGGCAAGGTCAGGTGGAGCTATTTCTTATTTGTTTGGAAGATGTCAGAGTTATTACGTGAAAATAACATCGTTTTGCAATACTATAGACATTGATGTGGTGTGAGTCACAGTTCGAAGGTTGGGAAATGTTGAAAAGTATAAAAATTATCATGAAAATGTATTCTTTCATGGACTTGACAATGAAGAATTGAAATATGTTATGAGTTGAAATTTAATTCTAGAAACTCGTATTTTATTTAAACATAAAAGTAGTCTCGGCCAAAATGTTAGTAACTGCTTATGAGAAGGGTCGTGAGATTAATTAATTGAGATAATAATATTACTTTTTGAGTAAGCAATTATAGTACTTTCTCTATATTCTAATGAACTTTCTTCTCTTTGTCCTTTAGGAGACAGTACGCACCAGCAGCAGTGGTGGCGGCAAGGTCACCAGCTCGCAGACCAGCACCCTCGACGACTTTGACGTAGACCAGTGTTGGGACGAGCGTCTTCTGAGGAAACTCGTGAGTCACAATTTATATTACGATCCTTCCCTAAAAGTAGTCGAGACACCGCCAGTGAACAAGCTTCTGTGGGCTAAACAAATATGGTAGCTTCACTTTCCAATTGGTGAATACATTTACGATTTGTAGCTGCGACAATGGATGGAGCACCCTTTCTCCATTGATTAGATGTCCAAGCTTAACCTGATTAAGTAGCACATTATCGCGCCAATCAGGTTTGTTGAGGATCCAAGAAAGTCGTTTTTCAATATTAGGGTTGTGGTTTTGTTCATATTAAAGTCTAATTTAGTTTAGAAAGATTATTTTCAAATTGTAAAAGACCCTACCTAGGAACATACCTAGGTATATACAGGAAAACTTCACAAAACCTGATGTTTTTACAAGACTACATCAATAATAAAATTATAGAGTATCACAATAATGATACCGAAGATTCTCGCAGTTTTATTGCTGAAGACATGTCCTATTTTACGCCATGACATTAAGCGAGCTTTTCACGTAAACACCTCAGCAAATATTAAGTTGCCGATCGCCATAAGTAGTTAATTCCAGTAACGATGGTGAGTGAGTCACCGCCGGCGGCAGGTACCGGTCTCGTCTCCATTCATTCGACTTTCATTCATTAGCCGTTGTTGACTCACTGCGGCGACACCGGTTAATCGCGTTTCAATTATGGTTTCGATACATTAACGCTACAACTTCCACTCTTGCACATAATGATCAGAAGTCTTTTTGACGACGTAAGGGTTTAGTAACCACTGGGTTTAATAACAATCTGATTATAATTAATCAAATTGTAGATTAGATAAACCATTTGGCAGACATCTTGTAGGTATTAGTAACTGATGTTTAGTACCGCTGAATATACACTCCACTTTGCTCTCCACCCCATGTTTAGGTGGCTATCTACAAGTCTACCGGTATACGCCGCATAAATATCGTTAAATCATTGCGTGGAAAGTATCGGCAGCGGCTTTCACGGTGTCGCGTCGCTCGTCCACTCACGCGCATCGCCACGCGTGGCGCTTGACGCGACAAACTGCGTACTCGCCGGCCGTGCGTGTGGTGCAAGTCAGAGGCTATGTACTATGGGATTACATAGTTTGAATATAAACAGAATATTTTGTTGTCCCAACTTAGGCGAGATAAAACTCGGTTGAATTATTCAAACTTACTTAGATATATACGGAATGTTCATTCTATTTTTAGGTGAAACTAAGAGAAACCAGAATTATCAAAAAACTTGTAAATTAAAACCTCTTGTAAATTACTATTGTTAGTATTTCGCCACTGACTTCTAGAGCGATGTTTTGGTCGTAAAGCGTTTAAATAAAAAATATTTTTTACTTATCAGTTTTTTTTGGAAGTCGGTTTTATTTTTTTGTAAAAAGTTTTTTTTCGCTTTTCATTGTCTCGGTCTTGCTATCTTAACAAAATAAACACACCACTTTTTTAGGTTGTAATAAGCGTAAATAACCAAATCATCTAAGTATTTGGCATATCAGCAAGTAGAGATAAATCGTTATTTTTGATATATTTATAAAACGGCTGAACCGGTAGTGATAAAATTTACACGGGAAGCACCAGCTTTATAAAAAAAGAATCATGAAAAGAAGAATCAGCCAAATAAAAAAAGAATCATGAAAATCGATTCACCCAGTCGCAAGTTATGAGGTAACAAACATAAAAAAAAAAAACAAAAAAAATACAGTTGAATTGATAACCTCCTCCTTTTCTTGAAGTCGGTTAAAAATGTAAAACGCCAATCACTTAGCTCCAGCTCGGACAGTTGGACGTTCGCTGACGCGGCGTGGGAACAGCGGGTTCACTGGACACTGGATATTATCGTACTCGACACTCGCATGTTGTGGAATATGACCGTACGCGGGTTTATTACAGTGATGGGGTTATGTCGGTTCTTACAATATTACAACCCAACGTTTTGCGGCCTTTAACAATAATCCACACCTAGGTATGAAAACTTTCACATATAGGTATGCGATAATTATTCACAATCGCAAATAAAGATACCAGAATCAAATTAAAATCACATAAACCGGCTTCATCGCAACTCATCTACAAATGAGCAAACGTTGTCAAATGATAGGGTCGACACAATGCGGGGCAATTGAGGGCAGAAATCACTTCCGGTTTCCTGCTGCCAGTACTTCCGGCTCGGCCCGGCACTCGAACCGGTCGCCGCCCGCAATACAAACGTCACTTATTGACAACTTGACCACTCGTGCAGAAACCTAAGGCGGCGTACACACTACAGGGTTTTTATATAAATTCAGCCGTGCGTCACTGTATACTTGTAGAACTAGATTTAATAAGAACTTATATCTAGCCGTTATGAAAAACAAATCATGGAGCCAATTAAGGTTTTAAGCACCAGCATAATTATCAATTAAATAATACGTAGGTATAGCAATCTATTAACCGTAAATAAAGGAAGACTGGACAATGAACTTAGAGTCACAAAAAGTAAGCAGAAGATGAAACAAACAGGTTTAATTCCTTGAAAAAATAACGAATTGTAAAACGCCATCCAAATTCTATCCACTTGACTCACCTACTTAGTCACCTTACCTACAGCAAAGTATTCCAGTTTCCTCCTCGTCCAGTGTACCCGTCGCTTTATACCAGTCACCACAACACAAACACTATAAGCGTTGAACACACAGTTACGGTGCCGTAGTGGCGGCGGCGACAGGGCTGCGCGTGCGCACAGCAACAAATATTTGAATAACAATACTGTTAGCGTTGCGGCAGTACGTCGCGATGCCGCGGGGGCTGCAGGGGCTATGCGTGAGTTGAGTTTGTCACGGTCATGTCGTCCGAGTGGCTCGCCAGTACTTCATTGTCAGCAGATAACAATGAAGTAGTGGTGAAAACTATTACTTAAATTATTTGTTGGCGGAACGGTGAACTATTCAAAATAGTATCAATCAAGAAAGGGTTTACAACAAGAAGGTTGTTTTAAATTCTCCGCAGAATTATTCTGTTTAAATTAGTTGAAAACGTAAGCTATTAAACAGAGCTATCACTAAGTACCTACCTACCTAAATGAAATTCATACGAATGCGCATTAATAAAATTGTTTTAAACAAAAACTTCTGTTACTCTAAAATTAATAAATGTATCTTTCAAACCGCTGTTACAGTTGGACGAGTGCAACGACTACGAGCAGCGTCGACGACTGCGCGCGCGCATTCGAACACTAATGGCGGAACAAGAAGGTAAACAACTCTGACATCAGCAGCTTTCAATGTTTTTTTGCAAATTTCAAACTGCCAGACGAACTTTTTATAGAAAACAGACGCACCAATATGTTAGTTAATATTTTTATTTACAGAATTTAATCATCTGTCTTGTAATGCAACAGAGCAATAACTGATATTTACAATAAGAAGCAATGCTAGTTCAGCACACAGTTTTTTTTTAGTTCTTGTTCTAAGTGCATGTTACATGTTGGCAGCATGCGCGAGCGCCGTGACGGAGGCGCTGGCGGCGGCGGGCGAGGTGGACGGCGCGGACGGCGACAGCCGCGGTGAGTCTCTCCTCCTCCCGCTGCTGCAGGGGCTGCTGGGCGGCGGCGGCGAGCGCCTGCTGGCCGGGCTGGGCGCCGCGCCCGCCGACGTGGTGGCGGACGTGCGGCGCTCGCTGGGCCGCCTGCGCGCCGCGCTGGCCCCGCCCACCCAGCACCCGCAGGCGCGCGCGCTGCTGTCCCTGGCCGACCGCCTGGAGGACGCGCTGGACGCCGCGGACAGGTTGGACGGCTGCCGCCGCAAGCCGCGGCGCCGCAGCCGCGCAGCCCGGCACACCGTCGGGGTCACGCATGAGGAGCTAGAGGAAGCGCGCCGCCTCGTAGACCGCGACCAACTAGCACTCAGCGCTAAGGGCCATTCGTCAGGTGCCACCTCGACAGCTTCGATGGCGACTAGCACAGATGAACCGTCCACCCCAGAACGCAAGCAAAGCGTTGACGAGCCCATTAGCTACCACGATGCAGTTGCATCCCGTCAGAAAGCACAAGCACAAGCTGTCGGCTACGAAACTCCTAAAGTGAATCGGGACGACCACGTCGTCGTAGAGAAGCGAACCCCAACCACACGTAAACCCGACTTTTACCGGCACTCGGTCGCAGACGCGGGTGGCCAGCACTCTCAGCCCCACCAACAAGCGCAACTTCCTCAACAGATGCGACAACAGGTACATCAACCGCTGCCGCCCCCACCAGTGCAACAGCTGCAGCCGGTGCACGCACCACAGCTGCTGTACCAGCCCCAGCCGCTCCACCAGTCGTACCAGCCTCAGCCACGCATGGAGCGGCGCCCCTCAGACTCTAAGAGTAGCATAGCAGCCATCGCCAACAAGTTCGACTCGCATGCTCAGAAGGAGAACATACCTCGACGGGCACCCGTAGAGACCGCGCCTATACAACAACAGGAACTTAAACGCGAAGATCCAAAACGTGCACCGTTATACATGCCCCTTCCGCCCACTTATAATTTCGCGGCACCACCTACCACCACACAGGATGACTCCAAGCCCTTGAGTAGATTCGGAAATAGTAATAACAAACGGCTCCGCATGAAACGCGCTAATACTATCGACATAGGAAGGCCTTTTGCTGGGTACCGCATCGACAGCGACAATGAAGATGAAACATCCCCGCGTCCTATAGTACCTGAGTTTAGACCTCAAACAGAGAACGATAGGAAATTTGTAGCGTTCATGAAAAAGAATGAAGCGGCGGACCGTGAGGCAGTCGGCGTGGCTGGCCCTGCCAACTGGAGTAGCAGGTTTGGAAACATTAAGAACGCATTTGAGAGTCGGGAGCGGGATGACAACAGTACGAACAGTAGGTCGTCTAGCGCGTCATCTGCTCGACGCTTCTGGCGCACAGCAGATGAGACTGCGGTCAACCCAGCCGCCGCTAGACCCAGAAAATTCTTTAATGGAAATGACATAGTGAAGCCTCCGTGGGTAAACGAACGAAGGGAACCGATGCGGGTGCACATTCCGCGACAAATGCAGCATCCGCTCCCACCGCAGTCCGCGCCGGTTACTGCGCCCGCGTCCTTGCCCACGCACAGACCCGCGCCCGCCATAGCGCCAGCATCAGCACCCATCCTACCACCGGCGCCAGCACCGCCAGTTCTGACAGTACCGATCACGCCACCGTCACATCCGCCGGTTCCGCAGTCCCCCACAAAACCACTCGTTGTCAAACCATTCGTAGCGAGACCTATACCCGTTAATCAATTCTCTCACGCGCCTATGTCCGCGTTTAAACCGCCAGCCAAAATAATGTCACCAACAGCAGCGCCAGCGTACATTTGGAGTCCTCCCTCCGTATTGAACGTTACGTCTCCCACAGTTGACCATCCACCTGCGTTCCCGATAAACCCAGTGCCTATTGCTCATAGCCCGCCTGCTCCAAGCAAACCTTGGGCTACTGACACGGAAAAACCAAGGAGGGTGGTTGGTTTGGCAACCGCCAAGTTTGAGACCAATAAGCCAGATCCCGTGCCTGCCCCTTACCGGGATAGGCCATCCGCGTTTAACTCGACCGCACCACCGACTCACGCACTCCCACAAATACAAAACTACCCGGTGAAAACAATACCTAGTCAGAATGATCTGTCAGCTCCGGAACTCGTTCGGAAAGTGGATGATACGAAATTCCCACTGCAAGACTCATATTTACCAAAAGTTGATGCGCAGAAACTACAAATTGAGTTTTATGAGAAGCAAATTCGTGAAAAGAACCGCCGCGAAGCAGTCATGAATGGCCACAGTGATACCACGGAACGGAAACCACCCGCGCCGCCTGCCTATACTATCACTGACTATACGCCATCCAGTGGTATCTCGACATTTGTCCCACTACAGCGCACGCCAGACATAGAGAAAGCTCGCGCCCACAAGGTGGACTACCTGCCAGATGTTGTCACCAATGACACGGACAGGCACCGCAGCGGTGCCTCACCGCTCCAGCCGCGCGCACCATCCAGCCCGTACTCACCGCGAGCTACAAACGCGGCAGAATCGCCCCACGCGTACCAGAACGGTGACATGCCATACACAAATGGTGTAGATGAAGGCGTCACAACAGAACACGATAGCGTGGTGACTCGTGTGATGCGCGGCCCGGTGCGTGGTGCGGCTACTATCACGACAGGCGTGCGCACGCGCAACGATGAGGGACGCCGTGGCTCGGCCGCCGACAGCCTGCGTGGCGCGCTCGACAAGTTCTCGTCGCCGAAAAACGACGTTCTCACGCAGATCGAAAGGAAAAAACGCGAGTCGGCGAGGTCCCAGGTACGGGCCCCTGTAAATACCGGCCGCTCCCCCCTGCTCGCGCCCGCCCCCCCGCACGCCCCCCAGTCCCCCGGCGCGCTCGCCGCGTCCCGCGAGTCCGTGCTGTCCAGCGAGTCTGCCGGCAGCCTCGGCTCTAACCCGCTCAGCAGATCGGGCTCGTGGCATCAGATGGTCGCTAGCCCCAAGTCCGCCTCGCCACGACGTGTAGTTGCCCGCGCCAAATCCATGCACCTCCTAGCCGTGCCCAAGCTTTACGAGGGTGGGATCGCTCGTGAGGAAGTTACAGAAAAGAAACGAACAGTGGAAGCGTATTTCTCGGGGCAGCAGCAGCAGCACATGACGCGGCCGGCGGGTACGGGCTCGGCGCGGCCGCGGGCGTTGCGCCAGTCGTACGCGCCACCGCAGGCCTACTCGCTGGGCCGCAGCCGCACGATGCCCACAGTGTCGGAGCTGCAGTTCCTGGACGAGAGCAACACAGAGGACGCATTCGAGGACCTGGTGTCGGCGCTCGCGTAGCGTCGCAACATTCCACTAGTTAGGAGCGGGAGACGAGCGAGACGCGCGTGAGTCGTGTGTGTGTGGGTCTGTGCTTGTGCCCGCCCCGCATGCCCTCCCCGGCCCCCTCCGGCCCCCTGGCCCCGGCCTGCGCCCGCGCTATCACGTCGATGTACATATGTGCTCGTAACCTTCGTACCATCTTCATCCGCGCCCTGTAACCGTGTTATTTGACTAATAGCTTTTAGGTTATCGTTGTACTGTCTTGCTGATTGTTTTCAAGTGTTTCGAGTTAGTGTTAGATTTGCTCCTCGTCTATGTGCCAGCGTTTGGAACTAATTAGATTGTGTTGTTTGCAGAGGAAGAGGAAGTAACTGTGACATCGAGCGTGAGGAAGAACTCCTCAGAAACTGTTAGCACCAGCACTACCACAACTAAAACATCTAAAGGTTAGATAGCTCGTAATTTGATACCAATATAATTGAAAAAAACTAAACGAAACTAAACCAGTCCCTAAATGGATGAATATTTACAGTGATAGAGAGTATGACCAGGCCGGCGCCCAAGCCCGTGTCCCCATTCGCCAAGTTCCGGCAGCTCGAAAAACAAAACTCAACTAACAGTCCCAAGTAAGTATTCTTCACCTAGCAAACTACGCGCCACACAAGTCACACAACTACTTCAGACGACAATAAACTTGAAGAAAATACGACCAACACTTAAAACTACATACCATTAAAGTACTATATTTTATGTATAAGATCCTTTCGCTTCATACATTATGTAATGCAATATATTTTATTTATTTTTGGCAGCCATATCTGTGGATACGAATAAGGATTAGATACAAGTAAATATAAAAGTTAATGATATGCATATAACATGTATATTAGTCGCTTATACGATAATCATTTTTTTCGAGAAGCATAAGGCTAAGTACATACGAGGCCCCTGTCAATAATCGCACGTGTGTACTTGACCTGTCATAAGACCATCAAGTATCGTTCCTAAACGAAGCTCGGCCGATGGCTTGACATCTAGTTGACATGAAATCAGCACGCGTTCTTGTAAATAACCAGCGACCCCATTAATAGCACACGCGTTCCGTAGCACACGATGTGACACACGAACTAATAGTTTGCTCGTCGACGAACTAACCGGCGAGGTCGCAGCTCGTTGAACCTCGGTGACTAACATGCGTGCCCGGTTGTAGCTCGCCCAAGACCCCGCAGAGCCCGGGCTCTCCGGCGCAGCCTTACTTCAAGTTCACGGATCCCGCGCTGCAAGCCAGCGCCGTCACTATAAAAGAACGATTGCTGCAGTGGTGTCGCGACAAGACCCGGGACTACGAGGTACACTCCACACCTCCCGCCCTCCTCCGTCCGCACGCAACACCCCCACTGCGTACACTATGATGTCGTCCAAATAAACACCGGTTCCTTAGATGTATATTTAGTAGCAATAAAATTTTATTTTTGCATTTATCTAAGATTTAATGGTTTTTAATAATATAGGCTAATGTATATAATTGGATCGTATTGGGGAGGTTCTAAATGCGGTAAGATTTGGCAAATGCATATTTTATTTCTTAATGGTGATATACTGAGCTGAGGTCGATATTTTAAAATTTGCATTTGCCTGGATGTCAGGGCAGCCGGATTTAACGGACTTAACCGCGTTATCGAGATGTAGCATGTTGATAGCGATCGCTGCGCACGCGCACCTAGTATTAACACACACGTCGTTGACGTCACTACCACTCATACTCCACGCTTCTCTTATCGCTTCATTTTGGCTGCTACTTCTTGTATATATTATATACGTTGTGTTATTTTCACTAGTTATTTTTATATATTCATCTGACATTGTACGACCAAATTTTATTACTTTGGTTTCGAACTACTACAATATGATATTTTTACATACTTATGTATACATGGACTATGTATATTGTTTTTGTTTTATTATAAAACATTTGGAATAAATGTACTACAGTATAATCCGTTATATGTGACACGTATGAATTTTATAAAATGACTAATTTTAAAATGAATTTGAAAATAATTAAAAAGCATGGGTTTATTATTGTTTTAATTAAATAAAATTCATCTATGGAAGTGTGAATATCCTGGTTTTGCATGTTTTTTTTGTGTTCGTAACTTTAGATAAAAAATACAAATCAATTGGATACGAAAGGCTCATCAATTGTAAATAAAAGGGTGGAATTTGAACACTTAAGTCAATGTTTTGGTAACTATATCACTGTTCCCTGTAGAGCATATTTAGATTAGTAATTCCTAAATCACACAACTATAGCCGACTTACTTTGTAGTTTATCACAATATTTTTAAGAAAGCACAACTTGCAAACAAACTTGAAATACCCTCAGTATTTAAACCTCAACATCATTATTGAAAATATTACTTATCTGGAAAAAGAAACAATCATTATAAAACTGTTATTATTGATTTCTCCAAAAATTGACCCGATCCTTGACGACTTACACAAATGTTGTCTACGTGTTTCTCCAGAATGTGAAGCTGGAGAACTTCTCGACGAGTTGGGCGGACGGGCTGGCGTTCTGCGCGCTGGTGCATCACTTCCTGCCTGACGCCTTCGACTACTCCAAGCTCTCGCCTGAGAAACGCCGACACAACTTCACGCTCGCCTTCAAAATTGCCGAGTTAGTATTACACAGATTATTTCCTTTCCACCAGTTAAATTTAGACTAAATTTAGAAAAATCGCTTTTGGAGACGTCGACACTTTTATTATAATTGGTGATTATAGTGACATAACCGAAAACCGACTAAAGTTTCTCGCAAACTTTTCCCTCGCCGTCACTTTGTAAGACTAGGATGACAAAGGGAAAGAGAAACAATCTACTACTTTTACATGAACCTATTAAATAAAGGTCGTTGTTTTGTTTCCAGTGAGAAGGCGGGCATCTATCCCCTTCTAGACGTGGACGACATGGTGACGATGCGCAAGCCGGACTGGAAGTGCGTGTTCACGTACGTCCAGTCCATCTACCGCCGGTTCAAGGACCAGAACTGACCGTCAATTAGTTGCCCAGCCATGGAACGACAGCACCGTGTATTGCCGCTACAAACATATTGAAGCCTCGAGGGATAATTGATTAGACTCCTCCATTGTCTAAGTTGGCGATTATGTTTAGAGGGCTCCAATGGTTTAGTCATGAGATTTTCCATTTACTAAATTAGCTGGTCCATCCATTTTAGGTTTTGTATTGGCAATAGCCGGTGTTCGCGTTCGTGGGGATTCAGGCGTCAGCGCCGAGTAGTTGAGCGCTGTAGTCACAAATAGTACGTTACGAAGTGTTTTATAAGTCCAAAGAGCGTATGTTGTTGATTTGTTCGTTTGTTATAAATGTTTATATGTCAGTGTCCGCCCAACTCGTATCTCCAAGCGCTGTCTCGATACAGTCCTCCTATTTATTATAATCTCAAGATGTGATTTTTTCTACGTTAGCTTGTAAGTTTTAACTAACATTAATATCGAGCGACTTCAGTTAGGTCGTAGTGTAGTGGCGCACTGCTAAGGATCGCTTGCACTTATATACCCACATAAGAGAGTAGTATCCTTGTTATCAGTGTACATACTGTTTCACGATTATATTTAACATATTATATTATGAATTTGACATTATTAATAACAGCGGCTTGATGTATTCGCCTACTGATTTTATGAAATTTGATATTATTATATGATTATTATGTTAATTCATATTGATAATGAAATAAATATTGATTAACAAAACATTGGTGTATTATTTATAAGTTTATTTGTAATTTACATTTGGCGTTACGGGAACCACCACCAACTCCTCCTCAGAGTACAACATTTTGAGAGATATTACCTAGTTACCTATGTAAAACACAATTTTAAGGGAGCGACGCTGTGGTTGTATAATCAACAAATTAACCTTAAGAACATGTAGATCTCACTCTGAAATAGTACTGATTACTTCTCCAACTTGACTCGTGTTTTGTTATTTCCAGCTTTTTGGATAGGTACCTTATCGATCTTCACCGACAAACACCTACCAAAGAGCGTCGTTATATACTGCACACTATATAATGTAACAAGATCATAATCACCTACACGTGTGTTTTTGATCAATGTAATCATTTTGACGACACCTTCCACTATGTTTGCATCAAAAGTTGTCAAGATCTTATTAAGTAGGCAGAATTTATACATCTCAGTTACATCACACAGTGGGCACTACACGAACTAAATGCGAAAAGAAGTGTCAGTTGTTTAAAAAATACAAGATAAATGAAGCAAATTTAACAACAAAAAATATGCTTTTAAATATTTATTATTAAGTACCTAATGTTATTTTAAAATCATATAGCAAATATAAGCTCTGACGATAGTGACTCATAGTGATATGAAGAAGGCATGGCGTTCATCGTGCCCCAGACAACGCCACACAATCTTTCAAAGGTCATTTAGTAATTTCGATATTATTTCTAAAAAAATGATTATGTGATGGCACCCGTATTCCTGATAAACCGCAGAACTACCAAGCTCATTAAAACTATAAAACAAGCGCTGGTCGTCAGCGCGAAGCATATGAATGCAATTGACATATTGATGCAGTATCGTTAAAAAAATCAGCGAACTTGGCGGTCCTCTACCGTGCGTCAAGACAGGGACTGCGTTAGACCGGAGAAGTTTTGAGTAAGTATAACTTGCTGCGATTCGATATCAGGGTTTGTGAAGGAAACTTGCAATTATCTGAGAACAATTACAATAGTCATCAGCTTTGATTTTGAATGGGTCATGAGTGGGTACATAAAAAATAAACAAAATAACAAGAATGCTGCGCTCACGGCTCGGGCAGGTTGTAGGGCAGGGCGACCATGAAGGGGTCGGCGACGTTGGTGCTCCTGTCGGCGGTGGCGTTGCCGTCCTCGTCGCCCACCACCGTGGCGTCGGACGGGTGCGGCGTCAGCGTGCTCTCCTCGTCCGCCAGCGTCACGTGCACGTGCAGCGTGCTGTCGCGCCACGCCTGCCACGACAGCTGGTGCTCCTGGATCTTCAGCAGCATCCACGTAGTCAGCAGGCCGTTCAGTGCGCCTGGTGTGACCATGGAAATACCCAGCACTGATTATGATGCATCTGAGACAATGAGATATTAACAGAATAAAGCAGACCGATTATGGGGGCTTTTGACGGAACATCATGTAGACGAATAAACTATGGAACTATGGACTAAAATGTGGAAGATAGCACTGTAACTTATAACATATTTTCAACCCTTATTTTACATTGCATGAATAAAAATACTGATCATAATGCGATTGGTGATGCTACGAAAGCAGAAGCAAACATGATTTTACATGAACAATGACATTTCGAACTTCACAGGCTACATATCCTACATTTAAAGCCTACCTTCCTTTTCACAAAGAACAATAAGTATCAGTGGGGGTGGGAGTCTAATTAATAAGCGGCTCTGAGTACCTAGTCAGTAAGTACTGAACTGACCGATAACTCCGATGAGCAGCGAGGAGAAGAGGTTGGCGGCGAGCGCGGCGCCGCCGCCCCTGCGCGCGCCGGCCTGCAGCACGGCGTCGCAGGCGTGCAGCGCGCGCGCCGTGCCCAGCACGCTGGCCGTGCCCAGCGCCAGCGCGCGCCACACGTCGGCCGCCAGCGCCCGCCCGCGCCCCGACATGGCCCACTCCGCCAGCGAGCGCATCCACGACCATCTGTGCCAGCGCGAGTAATAGACCCCCCGGACTTTGTCACGCGCCAAGGTACGCTTGTTAATACTTGCTTACACAGGAATACCTCAAGTCGTGGTAAACATGTACAATAAGCTAGCCAGCGAGGTGCCAGTGGCCAGGCACACTGGGACAGTCAACTATAGATGTAGGGCCTATAGGTAGGTATATCAGTATCGCTAATAGTGAAAGCTATTTTAAACCACCTGACCTGTTGATCAAAATAATCTGATGAGAACTGAATGAGTTCCATTGAAACTCGTACCTAGTCATTGACATTCGATAAATCCTCAATATTATGCTCGTATTGCGAAAGGCCTTGCTGGAGGCCTTGAATTAATTTTACCTAAAGGTTCTTCACAAGTAAGCCCGGTTAAAGAACTGACAACCTACTACCTAGGTTGACCCAAAAATTTTGACTTTATGACGCTTGCCCTAGAATTTCAACAACAAAAGGCATTTCGAAAGGCGTGATGCAACTTTTAATAGCAACTTACTTATGACTCCTGGTGACAACATAGTGATGCCTGCACAGCTCGCAATAGGAAGTGGCAGCTTGCAGTAGCCAGCGCTCCAGGCAGGAGCGGTGCACCGCGGCGATGGTGCCCCTGCAGGAGCAGGGCCGCACCAGGCGCTCCGCAGACTCGCCGCCGAAGCAGATGCGGCAGATGTTATCCGAGCGCAGGCTCCCCGTGAAACTGGACACCTCCTTCGCGGCTTGCGAGCCCTAGCAACGTTGCAGTTCCAAACTTTACCGTACATATGTATAAGTACAATACCCACTTAAAGTTATAAGGCTCTCTTGCCCCTTTACTATTCTACAAACGGGGACACGAAAAATCTTTCTAATAACTTTTGGTCAGTGATCACATCCCAGCGGTTGAAAGCTATTATAAAACAGTTTTACCTGTTTGTTTAGCAGCAGCGCGCACACGGAGCTCAGTATGGACATGGAGCGCCCGGCAGGCTGCAGCAGAGACGACGCGGGCGAAGAAAACGTCAGCGAGTCAGCGATGCGCGCGCGCATCTGCCGCTGGTCCTCCGTTTCATTTGGATTCGCTGTTATTCATAATTTACTATCGTAATGACATTTATGTAAACTATATAAATTAAAATCAACTTTTTTGACGTTTGATTCTTGTTTGACGGCACGTTTGGCGTAATAGCTGATCAATTGGTTGCTGCGCTGCGTGTCGCAGGTTCGATTCCCGCATGGGACAACTAAAATTGTTCGGGTCTGGGTGTTTGTGCATGTGTAATATGCTTGTAAACGCACCCACAATACAGGAGAAATTCCAAGCGTAGGGCAAAGTTTAAAAAAAAAATCTATGAGCTCATGGCTTCAAAAGTCGGAAATTCGAATTAGTCAGATTTTTTTGCTTTTGGAGAGGCCAAAGCAATAGATGGCTCAATGTATACCCCACTGCTTATGTAAACCTAAACTACAGTAATTACCTGGTGAAGAGATGCCGGGGGAGTATCTACAGCTTATATCTGTTTGCTGGGCAGTGGAGCGCAACTCCTTCTCGCGCTGGGAGCTCGGTGTGCTTGGCTGTGCAACAATTACATTTTAGGCTCAGGCAAAAATTGGCCATGGAGTAAGTAAACGCGTGTAAGGCCTCTTACCGGTAAATGCAAAGAGGAGCAGCTAGAAGCAGACATGCTCATGGTGACCTTGCTGTCAGAGCGCTCGTAGCCCCAGAACATCAACAGGGTCTCGCCCTCGCCAACATTACACTCCTGGATAAACACATACTTAGGATGGCACAACAAAACCACAGTATAGAAATTCGCGCCGGACCTAGACGACTGCGGCCGGAGTCGTGGCTGTCTAGTGCGCGATACACCTAAGTGCTTTTGAAACAGAGGAATAAGACTTTAAGGAACTTTCAACGATATCGCATCGTCGTATTGTGGGGTATTTTTAAATGCCAACGTTTATACCCGGCTGGTACCTACCTACGTGCGGCGGGTATTAAATGTTTTACGGAACAAATTAATGCACCCATACAGCAAGCAGCAAGCTTAAAGCAAAATTTCAAAATTTAACTTTATGCTTTCTGCTCTTTTGTGCCATCGTGAAGAGTGCTAACCTACGTACCCTACTTATACAACAACTTGACCTAAGGAACATTCTAAAAGTACGAAAATTAAATTACCCGTAATAGATTTGAGTAACTGCAAGTCCTATGGTATTGAAAATTGATTCTTTGTAAAGCTTGTTGGATCTTTGGCGTGTATGCGATTGGAGCAAGCACAGCCTGCCTCAGGTTTTGAATAACATCACTTGAAAACAGCTCCGTATCATTGCAATCCACTAAACAATTGAATGTTACGAATTTACGCATCTTTCAGCTTCATCGCGAATGCATTTCTTCATACTTTTAATTTTGTATAAAATCGAAATACAAAAGATTACATAATTTCATCCATTTTATTAACTTTAACAGGTGATGTCAATTATGGCAGACCTCATGGATTTTGACAAAATTATAAAATTTTATTTTTTAGTTTTCACTCAGATTTGTGTCTTGCATGATGATGAGTCCTTTTAAATTAATTTTCTTTTAACTTTGAACGCACCTATTTCCTGCTGATACATTCTACTTTGTGACGTAATAAACATTAATTATTAGTTAATCTACCATCTATAGCATAAAAGAGAGAAGAATCATATCGTTTTCTTACGAGTTAGAGCAAAAAAAATATAGAACTGAATAAAATATTTTTTTGACATGGAACACTACACCGAGATAAAACTGTGAATGTAGTTGTCAAATTGACGTAAATGTAGCCATTTGAACGAAGATCCCCGTGTTTTTTCATTTCTCCCCACGTGAAACTAAGTTGTTGTGAAATACTTTGTAATAACAAGTCTAAATCATGGCAGTCCGCGTCCAATTCGAAAACAACAATGAGGTAGGGGTGTTTAGTAAATTGACAAATTCTTATTGCCTCGTCGCAATCGGTGGATCGGAGAATTTCTACAGCGTGTTCGAGGCGGAATTGTCAGAGACCATACCCGTGGTTCACATAAGTGTAGCGGGCTGTCGGATTATCGGCCGTATGACGGTGGGTAACAAAAATGGACTTCTGGTTCCGTCGTCGACAACAGACACAGAATTGCAACACATCAGAAACAGTCTGCCGGACGCTGTCAAAGTGCAGCGCGTGGAGGAGCGGCTCAGTGCGCTCGGCAACGTAATCGCCTGCAACGACTATGTGGCTCTCGTGCACCCAGACCTAGACCGAGACACAGAAGAGATACTGGCGGACACACTGGACGTGGAGGTATTCCGACAAACTGTCGCGGGAAACGTATTGGTCGGATCTTACGCTGCGCTCAGTAATCGCGGCGGTCTCGTGCACCCTAAAACCACTATCCAGGACCAGGATGAGCTGTCGTCTCTCCTACAAGTGCCTCTAGTGGCGGGCACAGTGAACCGAGGCAGTGACGTCATTGGCGCGGGGATGGTGGTCAATGACTGGTGTGCCTTCTGCGGTGTGGACACAACGTCAACAGAAATCTCAGTTATAGAAAGTGTGTTCAAGCTGAACGACGCCAAGCCCACAGCAATCACTTCAACCATGCGAGCATCGCTCATTGACAGCATGTCATAATGTCTAATGTTGTGTGGAGCAGACTGTTTGTGATATTATTTGTGTGATCAGATACTCACACAGTGCACAGAAAATTAAAAAAAAACCTACTCTGTTGAGCAGATTTCATCCAAACCAATGAGTCTTGAATATTGTTTTATGTTTTATTTGTAAACATAAGGAAATAAATTGTGAATATTATTAAATGTTTTATTAAAACAATCTGATTGGAAAAACCTATTGAAAGACTAGTTACTAAAACTTTTCTCTAAACAGATTATTTTTTGTTCTCTTTATTATCTGCATGTTGAATCTACCAGCAATAGTTAATTTCAACACCATGCTACAATTATGGTGCAAAAACTAGTTTGGGGGGTTCCAAGTGGCTAGTGTGGTGTTCAAAGACATGATTAGTTAAGGGTGATGATTCAGCAACTCAAACACAGGTCCACTTATAATACATTTTATTTATAAACATTTGTTAGATACAATCCATCCTATCTACAGTTGCCACATGTGTTTCTCTGGAAGTTCAATCATTGCCAACTAACTAAATTAAATAACTATTATGCGAAGCAATTTCCTAAAGTTAAACATAAGTTTACATAATTTCCTGCACAGACTGACCAATTGAATGTACTGCACTTGGTACAACGGATATGAATGCTGTTCTTGATTTCCCTCATTTTGATTAATAGATGCACTAACATCATATAAGTTGATGTTGTTTTTGTAAGTGTTGTGTGTTGAAGGGATTGATTATTTTGCCCAGTATGCATTCACCAGCCACTCCTGTACAGCACATCCTATAAGTCCTGAATGCTCAGAAAGTAAATATAAATAAACTACACTCAGCTATGAGTCATTTCACCCAATGCAGTAGCACATCAACAACTTGTCTATAATGTTGTGCAATATTAAAGTTTGCAATGCTATTCTGTATTTTTATGTTTTCTTAATATAAGATGAAAGATAAGTCAAATTATGATAAAAGCCAGTGTAAAATATTCACAAATGAATTAAT
The DNA here is from genome assembly GCA_963891755.1 of Pyrrhia umbra. Classification (NCBI taxonomy): domain Eukaryota; kingdom Metazoa; phylum Arthropoda; class Insecta; order Lepidoptera; family Noctuidae; genus Pyrrhia; species Pyrrhia umbra. The sequence continues at coordinate 14,272,584 of OY982930.1, read as the reverse complement.
TTAATCTATGAAATAAATTTTAAAAAGTTTAAGAAAATAATGCAACTTTCTTGCAAATATCTTACACAAGCTGTAACAATCATCATCTAATTTTGTTTATTTATTTCATACCTGCATCATTTCATAGAATTTACTATTTTTTTCTGAAAATCCAGATAAATTCTTAAATAATATTGTGCAAACTAAATATTGTTTGGCAATATGATGTGATTGCACAACATGTTTGTTACTGGCAAGTTGTAATACTTGTGGAACACAATGACTCATACTGAGTGGGCTCCTAACAGTTCTTGTTAAATGGCTTTGGAATTCAAATTTAATAACAAATAATTTAAATTAATTAAACAATTATTACTATTATGAAACTACATTCAGATAAATGCGTTTTTTATTATCAATTTTACTATGTTTTTTAATATTTTCCATGTAACATAATTTCCTTTACAAGCAATAAAAATTTTCATCGAAAACAAAAATGTTTATTTTATACAGAAGCTCAAATTATTTCTGATAATTACAACAGGTAGTGCTCTTGCACCATTATTAACAAACTTAAAATTATTATAACTTCTGAATGTGATGGTCAAACATACATTAGATCAGGTTTTACAATCAACTTTATGTGGTCGCGTAAAATAAAGCGCCTCGTCCTAAGCCAGTATAATTATATTAAGAGCGTGAGATATGGCAATGCAACCAAGATTCACACAAACAATAAACTCTAATCAACAGAACCGCATCGAGCCCTCTTCCGTCCAAACATAATAAATATCATCTAAAGCTAAATTTATGCGATAACGATATAAAATGGCAACACTTTGCTCAGTCATAGTCACAAATGGCCACTATTAGGCACCAGTACTCCCCTCACTACAATACAAGAAATTACACAAATGGACTTTAGCCTCCAAAATGGTTTAATTTGTAAAACGAGCTTGACAATTCGAAAATTTGATTTTCAAGACAATTATTACAACAACAATATTATTTACAGGAAGGACACGAGTGGACAAGTCAATTGTATAAAATAAATGCATAAGTAAGTACGTGCTAAGTGGCGGTAGTTCACAGCTCTATACAAATAACTTTGCTATTTAATTTAATGATTTCTCCACTGTGGTGCTCACACCGGTACTATAAATTGCATATATCTAATACTGCAATCAAGAATGCACGTACAGAAGAGCCCGTTTTTATATTACAAGTCAAGTGATTTACCGCTTAAAGACAAAATGCTGAGTAAGAATGACATAGGTACAACAATAAAGAATTGGACGACAAAATTACAGTCCTATAGAATAATTTCAGAAAGTGTACATTCCATAGTAGTAGAAATGACTAACATTGAATCTGCTACCAATACATATTTACTTCACAATATGGCTACATGGATTTGGTTTATTAAGGACACGAACATGACGAATGCCTCAAGAAAAGGTATAAAATTTATTCGGCTTGAGAAAAAGCTTAAATAGAAGTGGCCAACAATATCGCAGGAATAATAATGTTGGACCTTATTTTAAATGCGGTAAAGTTGACATTTCCTTACTATAACCACAAGTGCTTGTCAAGTTTGTGCCGCTCAGCTGTCTGACACAATTTTAATATTTTGCATATTGAGCTACATGAAGTACAGCGAAAGCTTAAAATATCACTCAACATCATGGCACACGATTTTCCACTGTATGTTAAATGCACGTAGCAAATTGTCACTCAAGTGCAAATTGCGCATCTACACCACGTGCATCCGCCCCATTATGACATATGCTTCCGTTGTGTTCGCACACTCAAAGCCATACCGTCTCCATAGGATGCAGACCCTCCAAAACCGTTTCTTACGAAAAATCACAGGGGCCCCCTTCTACGTACGAAACGAGAACCTCCATCTCGATCTCAAACTGCCCACCATCCAACAGTTCATGAAACGTGCCGCCAAGCATTACTTTGATGCTGCCGAAAAGCATCCTAACCCTCTGGTCGTATCGGCCGCCGGATACGCACCCTCCCAGATCAGTAAAATTCGCCGCCCGAGGCATACTCTTGCCATACCCGATGACGCTATAACCCTCTTCCAAGAGAGCAGTAGGTCCACTAGCACTCTACACAAACACAGACCGCGTTCGTATCGACCTCGCCGCCGAGGTCCGTCGCGACGACCTTGTCCATGCCCTCCCGACCCTAGCTCGACGAGCCAGCCCGCGAGCTGAGCTAATAGCTTTAAAATTCCCGATTATAATAATCAAAATATATTCTGATCCAGCCTGTCCCTTGCTGTCCTCCCCCAGCGACGCCCTAAGCCGAGGCCCGTACCCCACTAGGGGGTGCCCTTAGCGTGTAGTCGCTTAGTTTTGTAAGTTAAGCCCTGGCTGGAGGCCCTAAATTTATTTAAGGCACTTCACAGGCAAGCCCGGTTAAGCAGTCGACAACCTTCTAGGTTGACCTGCGAGATGCCATACACAAAAAAAAAAAAAAAAAAGCACACGATTTTCAAAACATCACATCTAGGCTGATATCCCGTCACGCCGACGCTCGGAGCGTAGTCGTTCGACGCTTTTTTGTCGATTATATCTTTGACCCGACAGTGGTCAGCGTTGAGTAGAAAGCTTTATAGTAATTCACATATAACGTCAGCGTGAGAACAAAATCAGCCTTACAAATACAACACAAATCAGTTTTATAAATTTCTCATACTCTGCACTATTCCCAGCTACTAGTATTATGGTGCTACATTTGTATTCCATATTTTAACCACGTCGGGAAGGCGAACTGCGCATGCGCATGCATTGACCCCACCCCACCACAATCATCATTTGACGATTTAAACGCGTTAAAAAGTTTTTTCTCAGAAGAAAAATCCCGTATTGAAAAAGTTTTTGGATACCATAAGCTTCTAAGAAATCTAGTGTGTTTTATATAAAAGGACGAAGGTGCCGCCTATACAAACTCTAACTTGTGTAGATTTGTACACTAAAGGTAAACGGTACAAGTATCCGTCGACAAGTATCAGCCGAGTGGAAAAATAGACTCTCCCTAAAGATAAAGTTCTTACTTAGATAACGTAGTGTGCCAGGCTCTACAGACGGACTAGACTAGTAGTTAGAAGTGACGAGATGGGAGAATAGAGGGTGCCACGCAACAGTTAGGAAGGTGACCACGAGGAATGAAGATGTGGCGAACAAGAGAACGGTATTTATGTCGATACCATCTAAGCGTAATTGTCATGAGAGATAGGAACTCGCCCAGCACACTACGTCGCAGTCCAACGCTACGGCCTTTGACTTAGGGACGACTATACTAACATAGAATTCTACTATGAAATATTTGTGTGCCTGTGAACTCCCTACACGCACGCTAAGTTACATGTAAGTACTAGACATCAGCTAAGGTAAAAAAATATGTATTTTATTTGAAGAATAAATGATAAAAATAATACAAAATTATTTGTGCAGAACATCTCTCGATATTATGCTACATTTTGACACAACTGCTGAAATAGGATAATGTTTTTAGCTTAAAATGTTGGTCGATTAAATGATACCTCTGTCCCGGAGTCAAAGGCATTAAATAGGAAGCCGTTACATACCTACATCACTGCTCAGGATATGTAGTGTTTGTTAATAATAGAGAAAATTGATCGAATTCAAGACATTCAGTAAAATAGTATAAACATGTACACTGGCATAGCGTTTACATAATTTCGTAATTAGTTTAGTCGCGTTTTGCAGTGTTCACAATATATTCCATAGTAATCCTATAGTATGTATTCTATTCCTGCCAGTGTACAAACAACATTTATGTCAAAAACAGACTTAAAATTAATACTGATTTAATTCAAAATGAGCTTTATGCGCGTGAGTCATATTAGTGAGTGAACTCTGTACAATAGACAATAGTAAAGGGCACAGCCAAACTTTTTTAGTAATAAAAGATCAATTAATTAGTAATTTTTTTGGGGATGTCAGTTCTTGTGATGACAAACTAGGTATCACTTGTGGGAAAATACATATAGGTAGTTGCTGTATATGTTTTGCTAAAACCATAACATACTTAAGGATTCATATTTTGTTACAAATTCAAAGTAAAACTACCGCGGACAAGTAGTAGGGTTGGGCCTATCCCCTATCCCTGTAAGATACGATCATATTTACCCCTCCCTACCCTACCAAAATTGACCCTATTCAAGATTGAAGAAAAAGTTCGCGTAGTTATTTTACTTTATAATTCAGACCCTTTTGCGGTCGTGTAATTTTGTATCTATATTTTCCCATTAGTGATACTCCGAGCCTAGTGACCGGGCACGTCCGAGGGCCTGCTCGCTGAGGCTTTAAATTCTGAACACAGCATAGGTTAGCTTTAGGCGTAACAGAGTAGTCATTTTAGATATCTGCACAAAGGACAATCTGAACCTAGCATGGCCGGAGTATACATGTCCGGTCGCTAGTGCCGTACGCTAGTGAGTGATAACCCTGGTCTCGTGTCCGGGCGTGTCCGAGCCCGGCGCAGTCGCGTGTCCGGTGTGTCCGGGGTGTCCGGGCTAGAAGTGGTGCGAGTTGGCGGAGGCCGTCATGATGGCCTCGGGCCGCACGCGCTCGTAGAACAAAATGTACGCCGAGCACCGCAGCACCTCCTGCAGGGATACTTCGTGGACCAGCGTGTCTGAGGTGTACCACCATCTGTGGGAAGGTAGACTAACTGCATAAGTTATGCTTTAGTTATATCTTTCTGTTATTTCTGAGTTATAATTAGGCTATAAAAATTAATATTTCGAAAATGAAAAGCGATAAAAAATACAATTTTACGGAGAAATTTTAACATATTTTTTTTAAATAAATCGAATCGACCAACTAGTCTCGGCTGGAAGGACCTCGAAGTCGCCGCACAAGATCGTAAAAAATGGAAATCTCTTCTTAGAGCCCTATGCCCCTCATGAGGGACCACAGGATCACATGATCATTATCATCAAATCGAATCGAAATAATTCACAGTTGCAATTATATCAGTTACTTGAATTTGCCTAGGTATAGATGAGGCTGCGATTGCGATAAAAAAAAGTAATAGTTTGTTATTTAGTGTGTGTTGTAAAGTTTAAGTAAAGTAGACGTGGTGTGGTACCTCTTGGCCTCGAAGCCGTTCCCGCGGCGGTAGGTGGCGAAGTGCCCGGAGCGCGGCCCGCCCACGTGCACCACGACGGCGCGCAGCCGGAACTGCGCCGCCCCCGCCTCCCCCGCGCCCGCCGCCCCCGCCCCCGCCTCCGCCGCCGCCAGCGCCGACAGCCCGCTGCGCACGCGGCCCGCGCCCAGCAGCCCCGGCACGTCCACCTGCACAGCGTACTCAGCTGCCTCACCTCCTCCCTACTATACGGGGGTCGGCTTCCAGTCTAACCGGATATAACTACCTATTTGACCTGCACAACCTAACAGTTGGAAACAGGTAACACGATACCCCTTAGTAAAATTGAGACTTACTAGGGTTTTGACTACTGTTACCAACTGTCAAAGATTCACGAATGACAGCCGGTAGAACAAGGCGCAAACAAGTTTTAGTAGTAGTAGTAGATGATTATGGCATATATAATACTTCTTTAACAATTGTTTGTATCACAACGAGCTGATCATCATCAACCTATACTCCACTGCAAAGTACCTGCCTCCTTTAAGTTTTATTTTTATTAATTTAAACAAAATAAACAAATATAGTGACACACCTTGGGCTGCTGCACGGCGGAGTAGGGCGCCATGCAGAGGGTCTCGGGGAAGGCCACGAACTCCCCGCGCTTGCTGAGCGCGCCGCCCTGCCACTCCACGCGCCCCACGTGCAGGCACAGGCACGCCGGCAGCTGCACACACAGTCACTACTCACATAGCCTGCCGCCAGCTATCTACTCACTGTACAATGACTTATCAATCAATTTGAATAGCAAAGGTAACTTAACAGCAGCCACATTGGCAGCAAAAAGAAAAGAAATTAACAAAATTACAAATGTTTTGTTTGATATTCATAACAACTCCAGTAGCAATTTCATAATGAGACGAAAATATTTGCTTTTAGCAAGTCAACCGTGTTTACGGTTCAAAAACCCCTGATAAGTATAAAAATGTGTCGTACCAGCGCGAACTACACATTGACATGATGCTCATGGCGTGGTAGAATATTATCCACTGAGCGAGACCAGCGTACCTTCCCGAAGCTGACGGTGCGGATGTGCTTGGTGTAGGCGGGCGGCTGCGCGGGCTCGGCGGGCTCGGGGCAGCACTTGCCGCAGCGCACGCCCTTCACCAGCTCCGGGGCCGTGAACGCGCGCAGCAGACCTGGGATCCGGTCGCTTTATTATCTACCCGTATATATTTTGCTCCTTGTATCAAATAACGTGGTACAAAACGCACTATTATAGTGATCTTATACTTTTCGATAACGACGACCCTAAGAGAAAAAATCTTTTGTCATTTGAACACGCTGAACATTCGAGAAATCTCTTTGGCTATATCTCATATAAGCAATACATACAACAAATACAAAATACAACCTATTAAGTAAGTACTCAGTACAGGTCAGAGTCCCGGGGCACTCACCGGAGAGGCTGAAGGAGCCGGTCAGCCCGACGCTCGCGTTCGTCATCGACAGGGAGATGCTGTCGAACTTGTCGTACCGGATCGGGCTCTGAGGGAGGACCAAAATTTTATTTTTTCAGCCTTTAAAATCAGTTTTTATGAGAACGAAAGATCTTCTTATGTGTTTTCGTGGTACCTTGTGAGAGCAGACAGTGCACTGCAGGCGGGAGGCGAGGGTGCCGCGGAAGGGCGGCGCGGGCGGCGGCCGGGCGGCGGCCGGCGTGATCCAGCGCCGCCCCACCGAGCTCAGGTGGCACAGCGACCGCGACACGCCCTTCGTCAGCCGGGGCGGCTCCATCTGAGGCTCTGCGGATTGTACATGTTACGGATATACCTATCTAGCAGTAGCCAGTGGTGGATTGGAAAGGATAGTTCAAAGATAAATAAATAACAGAGTGATGTTTGAAGATATCTGTGGAAGAAGTTTCGTAACTGAAAATGATATAAACAGAAAATGTCACTAAGTATATCAGTATAATAAATAACTAGTGGAGTTGCATGGTAAGGCTGCTGAAACCTGTTGTATTTTAGAAATTGTCTCAGCATGAATGGTATGGTGAGCAGGTATGATACCTGGTTCCACAAGATCCGGTTCGTCAGTGGGCGCGGCAGACGCTGGCCTCAGGGAGAGCGCGGAGGGCGTGGGCGGGGTGGAGTCCGCGCGCAGGGGGTGCGGCGCGGTGGGCGGGGACGCGGGCGACGCCAGCGCGGACCAGGCGCGGCTCCCGCCCAGCCCCAGCGCGTCCGACAGGCAGCCCGGCTGGGAGGAACACACAACTTGTGTTGTTATGACTGCTTAATTAAAGAATTGTGTAGGTAAAGGATACAGGAACATAGAATGACTAAACAAATTAGATAGGTGGTAAAAGATGCATTTTCATTAGTAGGTATAATTGCTATGCATAGGGAAGTTTTCACTAGCATCATCTGTGATTTATTTATTACGTACATCATTTGACTCAGGAGTTTCCTCCATAAGTAAGAAGGAAATCACTGTTTGCTACAGTTGTAGTAATTCTACTATTGACTAATGAAAGAGTGAAATGGGCCGTATAGTATTGACTAATCTGTACCTTCTTAGACATGGTGGTGGTTTCCTCCTCGATGCAGGACAGCAGCACGTGCAGCAGCTCGTGCGCGTCCTGCTGGTCGGCGGGCACCACCCAGCCGGCCGCCCGCAGCGCCTGCAGCACGCCCAGCGGACACACCGGCGTGCCGCGCGCTGACTCGTGCGTGCCGTTTACAACTGCGCAAAATATCCAGTTGGCCTACTGCGGCTAACAACTAATTTCATAATAGTTACAAAATAAATATTATTTGTCATTAAATTTAACAAAGCAAATTTGCGGTTATGCCTGTGTCATCAACATGTAATGCAGAGAAGTGAAGAAGTAATCACATGGCTAGTATAGCCCTAGAGGAAAATTAAAAAAACACTAGGAGATAGCTTCTGTAGAAGATGCAATGTTTAGAAACCAGATGTAATATGAGATGACGACTGATACAGCAGGATAGGTTTACCCAGGCTAGTTCTGCAGCTCCATGACTAAGCAGATGTTTTGTGTGACTGATAAATATTATTTTGATAACCTAGAAATTACCTAAATATTCTAGACATTGTAATAAGGATGAGGATACTGCTAATATAATTATTATTATAATTCATCATATAAAATCTACATTCATACATGACCTGTAAACCTTATTTTTAGTTTGTGCAGTACAAAGAATTCAAAAGTCAAAATTTTTATTTCAAATAGGCCTTTGCAGGCTCTTATGAAAAGTCACACTAGTTGCACGGTTCCAAAGAGTAGGTCCTATGGAGAAGAACCGGCAAGAAACTCCATGGATACTCTTTTCAAAAAAGTAATGATGTTCACAATAACTCGGTTACATAATATAAGCTAAGAAAATTATATAATACAAGGTATGCTACTCAGTTATACAAACCAAAACTGAAGAAAACAAAAAAAAAAGACAAAGAAGTGCAAGATGAAAATGTACTCAAATGTCATATTATAGGGCTGTTCAATAGTCGCCAGGGAAGCCACACATGCAGAAACAGGTTAGCGCCATACATCCCTATCGTCAACATAGTCTTGGATTTTATAGTAAGCTTTTTATAATAATATATTTAATGTATTATATATATTATATATATATTCTTTTTATATAATTAAAGTATTTTTGACAATGTTTTTAAATTTTTTATTCGTAAGATCAGTTACACATTTAGGTAGCTTGTTATAGAATCGGACACAATTTCCTAAAAACAATTTATTTGATTTAGGTTATCTAAATTTTGGGACTACTATTTTATGCTTATTCCTGGTATTTATGCTATGAATGTCACTATTAACTCTAAACTGTTCCAAACTTTTACGAACAAACATTATATTTTCTAGTATGTAAAGAGACGGCAACGTGAGTTTATTAATTTCTTTAAATAATTCTCTGAGTGAATTGCGTGGACCCATATCATTAATGAGATATGGATATAAGAATGGGATATAAATTAAGGAAGACAGTAAAATAATAAAGATTAGCCTTTTGTCAACAAACAGATCATATTAAAATCAAAGTAATATTGTATGTTGATGATGACCCACCAACCATTCTGTCAATAGGCAACACATTTTAAGTAATTATATAAGTAGAATATTATCATAAAAAAATAATCTTAAGTTGAGTTCAGGTCATGGAATCGTTCTTTTGCGTTGCGTCTTATATGATAAATCTACGCCGAATTAAAATTTTAGTGGGCATCTATGGAGAGTAAACAATTACCTTCAATAACTGTATACAATGTAGTAATCATGCTGTTGTGACCATCCGCCTTAGCATACTTTTTGAGCCAGTCAATGAAAGTGGGGCAGGCAGCGAGCGCCTGTAATAGTGTGTTTAGAAAACAGGTCCTGCCCAGGTTCTGGAGGCCGGCGATCTGACCCCGCCTCTTGCGCACCTTCGGCGCCCCGCCGGGACCCCACAGCACGAAGGCCCCGACTACTACAGCAGCCGTCAGCCCCGCAGCCACCAAAATCCTGTCTCCACTTTCCATTGTCCCAGAATTTATGAATGAACCTCACACTACACTTCACATAGTAACCGTTTTTTTGTGTGCGAACATCATAGCAATTAATTACCGGACCAACACGCTGTTATTGCGTTTTTCCAAAAAAGATCCATGAAAAAGAAAACCTGCGTTTGACGTCTGGATTTGACATTTTGGTTTTTTAATGGGCAGTGCTCATTTGTGCTCATTACGCACAACACAAATTCAAAATACAGTCTGATTTCACATTTAAAAAGAAATTAAAAAAATAGAGTTTTCAAATAAATAAAAGGATGCTAAATTGCTAATAATGCAAAGGCCCTGTCTGTTCCATTGTTAGCGTTTTATTTAAAGTTTTTTAATAAGTGTTTTGATATGTAATTGTGAGTATGCGTATAAATTTACGGATCTTTCACTGTCAAATGATGTTTGCTTTTTGACAAACAACCTCAAAAAGTCATAATAATAAACAGGAACAGGCAATGATGTTGTTGTAATTATTATTTAAATCAAAAAAGATTGTACCAATTATGTATCTATTTTATAGCCATGGTTACAAATAAAGTTTAATTCGGTGACTGTTATGTGAAAGTTGTAGGTGCTGTGTGTTGAATTGATCATGTGACAGCTATATTTAATTTAATTTTAAATTGTTTTGAATATAAAATTCACTAATAATGATCCCGTCGAATACAATATGCGTGTCCCAGGAGGGGCCAGCAAATGCTTTGGCTTTGAATAAGGACTGTTCCCAAGTAGTCATAGCCGGCCGCAATGGTAAATTATATATAAAAAATATGATTAATTTGTTAAACTACTAATTATATATTGTAACGTATTAATTATTGTTTGTTCCAGTATTTAAAGTGTTTTCCATTGGCGAAAATGAATTTTCAGAAGTGTGTAACTTAAGGGTGGGGAAAAATTTAAATCTAAATTTTTCATCTATTGATGTTGCCTGGAGCACAATTGAAGGTATGCTCTTATTCAACTATTTTTGTAAGTTCAAATGAAGAGACACTTTTTCCTATATGGTGTGCTACTAAATGAATGCTATGATTCAGACAAAACTCTAATATCAGTCTTTCGAGGTGGTACTCTATCCAACATTTACATTGACAACACATATCTATTTATAGCTTATCTCTTAATGTAAGGGAAACCATTTATTAATAGCAGTCGTTATCAAAGGTTGAGGTACCAACAGATGAGCTTTTGTTTCCTCTACAGCCTTTAAGTACCTGTAATTTGTAGAAAATGTTATCATTTCAGTAAAATAATCATTTAAATCTATGACAAAAAAATAATATTATTAATATAAAATTAAAAACTGAAATAGATCATCAAAAACTCCTTATCACCGCCACGTCTTGGGATCGTACCCAAGAGATGTACAAATTAATTTTTATTTTGGTTATTTAAATTGTGCATATCAATCTCAATAATAATCTCCAATTTTTCCTTGTAGAAAATACTTTAGCCACAGCAGCCACTAATGGTGCAGTGGTGGTGTGGAACCTAGGCCGGTCCGGTCGCTCCAAGCAAGAGCATGTGTTCTCTGACCACAAGAGAACTGTCAACAAGGTACAGATAGAAATAACATGGGCACAAGCCGGTTTGTAAATAAAACCAGTTTATGCTAATGATAGAATTTAGCACAATGACCTGATAAATGACCGGCGATAGATTAGGTACAGTTCAACTCACTTATTTGCATATTTTAAATTAATGGTTCAAATAAAACAGGGGTTAGTATTATACTCAGTCTAGATATAATAAGGTTATAAAGGATCTACTAATGAAGGAAGGAACATGATAAGGCATAAATATGTTTATTTACAAGTTATCCTTACTAATATTATAAATGCGAAAGTAACTCTGTCTGTCTGTTACGCTTTCACGCCTAAACCAGTGAGCCGATTTTGATGAAATTTGGTACAGAGATAGAATAGACCCTGAGGAACAACATAGGCTACTTTTTACCCGGGTGCGCTAAGTAGTTCCCTCGGGATGCGGGTGAAACCGCGAGAAACAGCTAGTATAACATAAGTATGCATAAGTAAACTAGAACAAATTTGCTGAAGTTCTGTTATAATGTATGGTATATTGCAACAGGTGAGCTTCCACCTGACTGAGCCAGCACTCCTCATATCCGGCTCTCAGGATGGTATGATGAAGTGCTTTGATCTGCGCATGAAAGAAGTGGCCAGAACATTTATAAGGTAAAAAGCTTTTTTTACATGATACTAACCCTTTGTTATTTGTTCAATATATTACGTATTTTATCAGTTCAATTAGCGCGATTAGGCTGTTCAATTAGACAGTTCTATTAGCCTGTTGACTCATCATCAGCCTATATATCGTCCCACTGCTGGGCACAGGCCTCTTCTCATACAGAGAAGGAATGAGCATTGATCACCACGCTTGCTCAAAGCGGATTGGCGATTTCATACTTTTTAAGTCCAGGTTTCCTCACGATGTTTTCCTTCACCGTTAGTCAGTGACGTCTAAGATATACTTAGAAAGTACATATGACTTTAGAAAAGTCACATTGGTACTTGCCAGGTTCTGAACCCGCAAACTCGTACACGAAAAGCAGGTGCCTTAACCACTAGGCCACCACGACTTAGCCTGTTGACTCAGCAATTGGCTAACAAAGGGCAATAATAAATGTAATAAAACATTTATTCTGCAAATTTTTGGGTGCAGATTCGTAAATGAGTATTAAGTAACAAACTTTTTACATTAAAATTCTGTTTATTATATTTATAAGTGTAGTCTATAAAACCCCACCAGCAACACGGAGTCGATCCGCGACGTGCAGTTCAGTCCGCACCAGGCGAACACGTTCGCGGCGGTGTCCGAGAACGGCAACGTGCAGCTGTGGGACGTGCGGCGGCACGAGCGCTGCCTGCTGCAGTTCACGGCGCACTCGGGGCCCGTGTTCGCCTGCGACTGGCACCCCGAGATGCCCTGGCTCGCTACTGCCTCGAGAGATAAGACTATCAAGGTAACAGAGTACCTTTTTTTACAAAAAGTTTTTTCAATTTGCCACCCATATCAAGATTAGGTATACTACATAATTCCTTATTTTTGGTCGATTAGAAATCATATTGATGTTCATTCCAAGGTGTGCTACTACAACTCCCTCGAAGCCAATCATCAATATTGAAAAAGCTGTAAAACCTCACCTATTTTCACATATTTTATATATAAAAAAACATAATTTCCATAAACAATACACCTTTAATTACTATCAACGGAATTTAAATAAGTAATGCTTAAATATTAGACAACGACGTGAAACAAAAGGTTACGTTATTGTTCGAGTTATCGTCGTGTCGTAGATAACCAACTGGGTCGACAGATAGCTCGCGCCTATTGGTCACTCGTTCATAATATTGCTTCTAAAGTAACACCTAGGGTTACTGTCCGTCTGGTCTTAATACATTACAATGAAGTCAAGAACTTACTATATCTTATCAGTATACTTTAAAATGGCCGTTTGGCACAGGAAAACATTAATCTATTCTATAGTTAAATAATACATAAAATAATATTGTATCTGACTAATGTCTATTTGTTATAGATACTGAAGAAAAACTAATAAAAAATATTTTTTTTTAAGTTTTATATGCATCACGCAAAAACTACTGAATGAATTTGGATGAAATTTAGCACACATATAGTTTATAACTTAACACATAGAATTGACTGAATGATTTTTTATCCCGGTATATAAGACCGCGTGGACGAAGTCACGGGCACAAATACCTATATTTAAATAACTGAAGACGTAAATTATGCAATAAGATACGATAAAAAGTATTACGTACACAGTAAAATGGAAAATCTCCAGTTTAATGAGTAATTGAGATATCTTGTAGCTGCTTGATTTATTGCTCTCACGTGTAACTTACATACATAACACACACAGATGATTTAAACAAAAGTTAAGCGTGTAAGTTGATTTACATAATAAGAAAGTAATGTTCCTCATGATTGTTCAGTAACGACCCTAAACTAATGTGAAACAGTTTATTAATTAACTAATTATTGTGTCTGGCTGTTATCGCGAGACTATTAGTGCTTGTATAGCGTCTGAGGCCACCGTTGATAAGATATTTGTAATACTGATTCTCGCGGTATTACAAATATATATTAGACATCCTAAGGAAACTGCAAGCACCCGGATAATGTTGGTCAATTGTTAACAATATTGTAGGCGTCGGTATCAGAGTTGGCGTCGGTATCAGAGTCGGCGTCGGTATCAGAGTTGGCGTCGGTATCAGAGTCGGCGTCGGTATCAGAGTCGGCGTCGGTATCAGTATAAACGTCGGAATCATAGTTGGCGTCGGTATCATAGTCGGCGTCGGTATCATAGTTGGCGTCGGTATCATAGTCGGCGTCGGTATCATTGTTGGCGTCGGTATCATAGTCGGCGTCGGTATCATAGCTGGCGTCGGTATCAGAGTCGGCGTCGGTATCAGTATAGAGGTCGTTATCATAGTCGGCGTCGGTATCAGTATAGACGTCGGAATCAGAGTCGGCGTCGGTATCATAGTCGGCGTCGGTATCATAGTTGGCGTCGGTATCAGTATAGACGTCGGAATCAGAGTCGGCGTCGGTATCATAGTCGGCGTCGGTATCAGAGTCGGCGTCGGTATCAGTATAGACGTCGGAAGGCGTCGGTATCATAGTCGGCGTCGGTATCATAGTTGGCGTCGGTATCATAGTTGGCGTCGGTATCAGAGTCGGCGTCGGTACCAGTATCATCATCATCATCGTCGTCATCATCATCATCGTCGTCATCATCATCATCATCATCGTCGTCGTCATCATCGACATCTTCATCATCGTCATCATCATCGTCGTCATCATCATCATCGTCGTCGTCATCATCGACATCTTCATCATCGTCATCGTCATCATCATCGTCGTCGTCATCACTATCATGATCATCATCATCATCATCGTCGTCATCATTGTCATCGTCGTCGTCATCATCATCATTATCATCACCATCGTCGTCATCATCATCATTATCATCATCGTCGTCATCATCATCATCATCATTGTCATCATAATCGTCATCATCATCATCATCGTCGTCATCATCATCATCATCATCGTCGTCATCGTCATCATTGTAATTATAATCGTCATCATCATCATCATCATCGTCATCATTATCATTACCATCGTCGTCATCATCGTCGTCATCATCATCATCATCATCGTCGTCATCATCATCATCATCGTCGTCATCATCGTCATCATCATCGTCGTAATCATCGTCATCATCATAGTCGTCATCATTGTCATCATAATCGTCATCATCATCATAGTCGTCATCATCATCATCATCATCGTCGTCATCATCATCGACATCTTCATCATCATCGTCATCATCATCGTCGTCATCATCATTATCATCATCGTCGTCATCATCATCATCGTCGTAATCATCGTAATATCGATAGGTATCATAGTCGGCGTTGGTATCGTAGTCGGCGTCGGTATCATAGTTGGCGTCGGTATCATAGTTGGCGTCGGTATCAGTGTAGGCGTAGGTATCATAGTTGGCGTCGCTATCAGCATAGGCGTCGATATCATAGTTGGCGTCGGTATCAGTGTAGGCGTCGGTATCATAGTTGGCGTCGGTATCAGTGTAGGCGTCGATATCACAGTCGGCGTCGGTATTAGTGTAGGCGTCGGTATCATAGTTGGCGTCGCTATCAGCATAGGCGTCGGTATCATAGTTGGCGTCGGTATCAGTGTAGGCGTCGGTATCATAGTTGGCGTCGGTATCATAGTTGGCGTCGGTATCAGTGTAGGCGTCGATATCATAGTCGGCGTCGGTATCATAGTTGGCGTCGGTATCAGTGTAGGCGTCGGTATCATAGTTGGCGTCGGTATCAGTGTAGGCGTCGGTATCATAGTTGGCGTCGTTATCATAGTTGGCGTCGGTATCAGAGTTGGCGTCGGTATCAGTGTAGGCGTCGGTATCATAGTTGGCGTCGGTATCAGTGTAGGCGTCGGTATCATAGTTGGCGTCGGTATCAGTGTAGGCGTCGGTATCATAGTTGGCGTCGGTATCAGTGTAGGCGTCGGTATCATAGTTGGCGTCGCTATCAGCTCAGGCGTCGATATCATAGTTGGCGTCGGTATCAGTGTAGGCGTCGGTATCATAGTTGGCGTCGGTATCATAGTTGGCGTCGGTATCAGTGTAGGCGTCGGTATCATAGTTGGCGTCGGTATCATAGTTGGCGTCGGTATCAGTGTAGGCGTCGGTATCATAGTTGGCGTCAGTATCATAGTTGGCGTCGGTACCAGTGTGGATGTCACAAAGTAAAATGCATGGTGTCATTAGTCTAATAAATTCGTGTTCCAGGTGTGGGACATCTTCGGGAAGCCTAATTTGGAGCACACTATCTACACCATAGCGTCCGTCGGGCATGTGAAATGGAGACCGCAGAAAAAGTAAGTTTAACTTAAACGCTTCGTAAAACCTAATTAGGTCGTGTATATATACATTTGTTACAGGAAGTATATTCTCCGTCATAAGAAAAAAACCGGGCAAGTGCGCACCTTTGGAAAGAATATTTATACGCAATTACCTTGTTTTTTTTAGATACATGCTATAAACGCGCTGGGGTGTTTGTGTTGTGGGGGTAGGAGATGGTGTGGAGGTGAATGTGTGTTTGGGAGTGGTGGTTGTGAATAAGTCTGAAAGGGTTGTACCTGCACAATATTTATGGTGAAGATGGTTATCTACTTTGGTTTCCAGCTTTACTAGCTTGTGCTAGTACTTACTTAGTAGTAAGCTTTAGTAACTGTTCTACACTTTGAAATTTGTAACTTCCACTTCTCCCCACTTTTTCCATTACTTTTCATAATTTTTGGCATGGAAGCTTAGGCTTCCATAACGCAACAATTGTAGGTATACATGTATTCAATGTTTTTTTTTTAAATTTCGATTTACTAATCAGTCAGGACTTTTTTCCAATTTATATTATCGTACCGACGTTTGAGTGTTGTTATTATATAGGTTCCAAGTTGCGTCGTGCGCCCTCGTGCTGGACTGCGCGGTGCACGTGTGGGACGTGCGGCGCCCGCACGTGCCGCTGGCCACGTTTGCCGAGCATCGGGACGTCACCACCGCCATCGCCTGGCTGGCTGAGCCGCACACCTTCCTGTCCACCAGCAGGGTGAGTTCTGAGTAGTCGGCGCGTTTGTGGATACGATAAATATTGAGGTTTGCCCTATGACATGGTCATGAATCTCGTGTCGCCCAGGACTGCAGCCTGTACCGGCACCGGTTCAGCGAGGCGGCGCACCCGGTGCTGTGGGCCAACCCGCAGGGCGTGTGCGTGTCGGCGCGCGGGGAGATCGCGCACGCCGCGCCCGAGCGGCCGCTGCCCGCGCTGCCGGCGCAGCCCGCGCAGCCCGAGCGGCACGTGCCGGGCCTGGGGTGAGTGCGGGGAGGCGCCGGGGGCCGCGGGGCCCGCAGGTACTGACTGGCCGCGTGTGCAGGCGCAAGCAGCCCACGGCGGGCTCGCTGTCGGCGGGCGCGCAGGCGGCGCTGGAGCGCGCCTTCCCGGGCGGCGCGGGCTCCACGCTGTGCCGCTACGCCGCGCCGGCGCGGGCGGGCGCGCTGCTGCAGTGCGCGGCCGGCTACCGCATGCGGGGCGCGCCGCCGCACGACCTGGCGCAGCACAACGCCGAGGTGGCGCGGGCCAGCAACCGACACATGGTCAGTGTCTAATTTTCTTCTTTCCGTCGTCTAACCTCTTCCCGGCTCCGATGTGGTCGGCCTTCAGGCTAACGAGATAAGACTGAATAACTTACATGCAGCGCGTGTGCTAACTGACCTCTACTTCTACTGTAGACGTCTCTCTTAGACAATTAACAACTGTTAAAGTATCTAAGACAAGTATCGTAAGACAGCTCCCCGGGGCAGGTGTGGCACGTGTGGCAGGTGGTGCGCTGCGTGTGCGCGGCGCGGGCGGCGGGGCGCAGCACCCCGGCGCCGGCGCCGGCCTGCGACCTGCCGCGCCCCGAGCCGCCGCCGCCGCCGCCCTACACACACACCTACCACAAGTGAGACACGTACTCTTTCTTCTATTTTCATTTGTTTTACTTTTTACCCGACTGTGACAGAAGGAGGGTTATCTATTACAGCAATCATCCTCGATTGTATACTGCTTGTCTTTCTTCTATTACGTAGAGATAATAATGTGCTTTAAGATGCTGCTTTGTATGAAAAAGTCCACCTGTAAGAAGTTTAGAATTGTGCAGATATAACAATATTGTTGTTGACCAGTAACGCAGTAGAAGAGGAACCTTTGGAGGAGGTGGAGGAGTGGGCGGAGACGCAGTTCCACAACAGCGGGGTGCTGGGCAAGCCCACGCTGAGCATCTACATCCCGCCCGCCAAGCAAGCCAAGCACGTCCGCGCTGACGGTGAGTACGCCTGGAGCTGAGGAGCAGCACGGTACCGATAACATCATGTGGCCCTCACGGCACGGGACACATGTGACACGTCGAAACACACAGACTATAAACACCTTCGAGAAGCAGCAAACGAAAGATACGGTATACAATATACAAGATTACTGGTAACTTGGCGTGTATCCAGCAGGTGCTATTAGAAGGGCTCAAAAGCAAGTAATTTACCCACCCACATGTATGGCCGAAATTGGAGTGAGAATCAAGATAGCGGGGCCCTCCCCGTGTCATATATTATGGTTATAAGTATACGACTAAAATCGAACAGGCTCGACCTGGCATTGATATTATTATATGTTCGAAAGACAAACTTTTGAGCTAAAAAGACCGACACTTGCTTAACAACTGAATGCCCACTCGGATCTGTATGACTCTTTCTTCAAAAGATCATTTCAGACTCGAGCCTACATTGTACATCCATGATGCAATTACATTATGTCTGGACCTTAAAAGAGACTGTGAGAATTGAGTTTCAGTGTTCCTTCTCAAGGTAATCAGATAGGAAACACCGGCCCAAAAAAAATGCGTGTAAAATATTATTTTGTAACCTATTTGCAAAATAAATGTCATTTATCAAATCGTCGAATCTTCGTCTTCGGTCATCAATGACGGAATGTGCATCGCTCGCTACGTGCGCAGAGCCGGCGGGCTGGGTGTCGGCGGCGTCGGCGCACTACGTGGACACGGAGGCGGCGGACTGGGCGCTGCCCGAGGAGGCCTTCCCGCTCCGCACCGCGCCGCCGCCGCCCGCGCCGCCCGCGCCGCGCCCGCACGACCGGGAACACAACGGTACCACTATACTACATATTTTACGCGACGTTTTACTTCAGCGCACATTATATGTTCCGTTTTAAATCATGATAGTCAATGTACTTCGATAAAGTCTGACTTTTTTAGGGTTCCGTAGTCCGACAAGGAACCCTTATAGTTTCGCCATGTCTGTCTGTCCGCGGCATAGCTCAGAGGTTCTTGGTAATAGAAAGCTGAATTTTGGCATATTATGTATTTTGATCACGCCGAAAAAGTGGTAAAATAAAATTTTTAAATATCGAAATATCTAGCTTTTAAGTAAGTGTAAGTTCAAATTTTTGTTCGATACGAGCGTCGAGCATCCCCCCTTCTAACTTTTGAATGGCTGTACCTACAAATGTGAAAAAAATCACAGACGTAGCACATGTAATGAACTTACAAGGAAAACTATCACGGCTAAGTAGACTTAACCGGTTACAAAGTTATAGTCGACTAACTAACTTCTACTACGGAACCCTACTGCGCATGGCCCGACACGCACTTGGCCGGTTTTTAAACTATTGCATAGCTTTTATCGCGGGCCTTGAGCGTGGAGACCGAATCCAGAAATTCCGTAACGAAAATAACCTAACACGCTGTGCCGGTTTGAGTGGGGGGCACTCCGACCGGCACAGCGGTGATACTTTTTAGTTTTGACATCGATCGATGAATAGCAGGGGGGTTAGACAAGTGGCAAAACGCTAACGCTAACGCGTTTTCTATAGAATAGAAAACAAAATGTATGGGAATGACATATAGCTAGTCGTAAACGAATGTCATTCCCATACATTTAGCGTTAGCGTTTTGCCACTTGTCTAACCCCCCTGAACTTTTAATGACTTATCATTATATTATCACTTGTCTCTTTAGTTCAGCAACTCGCCTCTAGGTGGCATTGGTTGTATCGGCGTTATTTATTTTTATTTAATTATAATTGCATAAGTTGATAAAAAATGCTATGCAATAGCTTTACTGCGGCAGTCCCCGAGTGCCACGCGTCTTTTTTTTTTTAGAACGTCAGTGACGTTTCTTATGCATAGACTTTGACCTTGTAAAAATTAGAAAAAAATAATTGTGTGATAGCGGCGCACCGCGGCAGCGGGGGCAGTGGGGGCTCCGGCGGGCTGTCCCCGGGCGGCAGCTCGTCCCCCGGCGGCGGCTCCAGCGGCTCCAGCGGCTCCGCCTGCACCGCGCCGCCCGCGCTCGAGCACCTGCAGCACCACGCGCACGTGAGTGTGCCGCCGACCGCCCTACACTACCACTATATTCTTTGTCGTCATATTTCCGTCTTTGCGTGCCTGCGCATATCCTATAAATACAATTATTCTAAATATTTTTAATACAGTAATACAGGATAATAAAGTAATTTTACTCTTCAATCTGTAGTAGATTATCAAATGAATCTAATTTTCTTATGATACTATATCTGTGACTAATTCCAGAATATTTTACGGCTCCTGTATTGCAATAGATGGAGGAGAGCTCGGGCGGCGAGGCGGGCGGGGAGGGCGAGGGCGGGGCGGGCGCGCGGGCGGGCGGGCTGGCCGTGCGGGCGGGCGGGCTGGCCGTGCGGGGCGGCTGGGCGCGCAGCCCGCAGCTGGACGTGGCGCCGCTGCTGGCGGCGGCACTGCGCCTGCACGCCGAGCTGGGCGACGTGCAGACCGCCGCCGTCGTCATGCTGGTGCTGCAGGACTACAGGTGCGGCCGCCCGGCTGAGCCCGCTGCCGCGCCGCCGCGTCCTACATGCTATCCGATATCATTGCAGGAGCGACCTGTTCCCGTACATCGAGGAGAGTTTACAGGAGCACTGGCTGCTGGGCTACATCGAGTTGTTGCAGAGACATAAACTATGGAATGTGGCTACCGAGGTGAATTATTCACGAGTGTCGTGGTGCTATACTGTGAATAGTTCATCTCGTTGCACATCTGACGGCCGGCGGCGCAGGTGGTGCGGGCGGCGTGGCTGAGCAGCGTGTGGCAGGTGTCGCAGCAGTCCACGAGCGTGGCGGTGTGCTGCGGGCGCTGCGGGCGCCGCACGCGGCCGCACGCGGCGTGCGAGGCGTGCCCGGCGCGCAGCGTGCCCGACACCTGCGCCGTGTGCCGCCGCCTGGTGCGCGGCCTGTACGCCTGGTGCCAGGGCTGCTCCCACGGCGGGCACCTGCACCACATGCGGCGCTGGCTGGACTCGCACCAGCTGTGCCCGGCCGGCTGCGGCCACCAGTGCCAGCTCGCCTGACCCGCTGCCTGCTCGCCTGGTGCCAGGGCTGCTCCCACGGCGGGCACCTGCACCACATGCGGCGCTGGCTGGACTCGCACCAGCTGTGCCCGGCCGGCTGCGGCCACCAGTGCCAGCTCGCCTGACCCGCTGCCTGCTCGCCTGGTGCCAGGGCTGCTCCCACGGCGGGCACCTGCACCACATGCGGCGCTGGCTGGACTCGCACCAGCTGTGCCCGGCCGGCTGCGGCCACCAGTGCCAGCTCGCCTGACCCGCTGCCTGCTCGCCTGGTGCCAGGGCTGCTCCCACGGCGGGCACCTGCACCACATGCGGCGCTGGCTGGACTCGCACCAGCTGTGCCCGGCCGGCTGCGGCCACCAGTGCCAGCTCGCCTGACCCGCTGCCTGCTCGCCTGGTGCCAGGGCTGCTCCCACGGCGGGCACCTGCACCACATGCGGCGCTGGCTGGACTCGCACCAGCTGTGCCCGGCCGGCTGCGGCCACCAGTGCCAGCTCGCCTGACCCGCTGCCTGCTCGCCTGGTGCCAGGGCTGCTCCCACGGCGGGCACCTGCACCACATGCGGCGCTGGCTGGACTCGCACCAGCTGTGCCCGGCCGGCTGCGGCCACCAGTGCCAGCTCGCCTGACCCGCTGCCTGCTCGCCTGGTGCCAGGGCTGCTCCCACGGCGGGCACCTGCACCACATGCGGCGCTGGCTGGACTCGCACCAGCTGTGCCCGGCCGGCTGCGGCCACCAGTGCCAGCTCGCCTGACCCGCTGCCTGCTCGCCTGGTGCCAGGGCTGCTCCCACGGCGGGCACCTGCACCACATGCGGCGCTGGCTGGACTCGCACCAGCTGTGCCCGGCCGGCTGCGGCCACCAGTGCCAGCTCGCCTGACCCGCTGCCTGCTCGCCTGGTGCCAGGGCTGCTCGCACGAGCTATACTTACTTTCCACTAAAATTATGTGGGTACAGGTTTTTCCATGTAATGACGTATATATTTTAATCAGCTTAGTGGAGATTTTCAGAACCATCATAACATAGGATACATAACCTAGTCGGCATCTAGTCTTTATATCATGAAGACTTAGTCACAGCTGCAGCAATTATTTTTATGCAATATTTTACTTTTAGAACACAAAGAAATTGGAGTGATTTACAGAGCACTTACTGCAACGGTCCTTTAACTTGCAACAAATAATTAGTAACACTCAATATCATCCATATCTGTGATTCCATCTCTGTTTGTAACATGTTTGGCATAACTTTCCTTTTGAACAAGGAATTTATTGATCACTCGTTTCCTGTTTGTAATGATTCAGGTTTTTCTGCTAAGCCAACTGTTCAGAAAACATTAGAAGCTAAGTAATGGAACTGTGAATTTTATTTTGTATATTATTTTATGATAAAATCACAAACCGTTATATTATGTAATGTAAATATTTAAGAATTAATGTGTATTTATAGACTGATTTAAGGGTACGTTTTATAACAGATATTTTTTTATAAAATAAAAATGCACAAACTTAATACAATGTTTTATTATAATCATTATAAATATTTACAGAAATATTCGTATTAATTGAGTTACTAGGTAATAGCTGGTTAGGCAAGATAGCCTATAAAATCGCGAGAGCGAGTGTCCCCATTACGTGTGATTTCTTACATGGAGTTCTTTATTAATAATCAAAATCAGACGGGCTACAGGCGCAGACGCACTAAAAAAGGTTTTAATTGGCACAAGCAGGTCTTTGAGATTGAGCGAGGAGTATAACACGCCTATAATTATCTATAAGTGGTAATAGCACAACGAATAGTCTTAATAATAGATGGCACCGCTACATTATGGCTTGGTCAGTCCTTGTTCGGAATGTAACGAAATCTAAGAACCTAATACTTTGAAATTACACGAAAATTATATTTTACAAAATGGAGATGAAGTTTTAGGGTCAATTTATACTAGCACAGAGTCGAAGCGCATCGAAGCGTCTATCCAAAACTGAACCTAACAAATTCAACCTTAACTCCGCAGCGTAACGCACACATTACTTCTGTGATTTTAAAAATTCGCGCGTCTGCGTGTGAACAACGCTGATTGGCGCGCGCGCATTCTCGCGTATCCATGCGCCCACTAGCGAACCTACTCCGCTCCCTTTCTTCCGCTTTCTTTTTTGCTTTCTTCGTTTTCTTCTTCTTCAACTTCCGATATAAGTAATATCATAGCACGATCAATGTCAACCATTTTACACAAGTTTTAGCTATGAAAGTCAAACTGGCAAGTGATTCAATAGCACTGCTGTTGAAGCCCATTACTACACGTAAAAGAGTGCACGCGTATTCTGGCGAATGCGCGCGCATTCGTGCGGCTTCGCTTTAGTTGTAAATAATTTGACGCTTCGATGCGCTTCGACTTTGCGTTAGAATAAATTGACCCTAATTGCATTTTATTTCTTTATTTAACTTAACCTTAGCTTAGACCAGTAACAGTTACATAATTAATTAGGTACTATACTACTCTTAGCTCAGATTTAATTAAAAAGTGCACACCAAGATCTAGTTCACGTCACATTTAACTCCCAGCGAACATTTGTTAGAAGGACGTAGCCGGCGCTTCGTAGGACCCACGTCGTCTGAGGGGGGCTGAGCATTGATTTATAAATATCGCAACTTGTTAACAGACAGCCTCAGTTGAGTAGTAGATACAGTACAGTCGGTATGTTACTTGGCAAGGTTTAGTTGTTGTGGGAGTAAAATTGCGCACCATACACTTATTTTTTTAAACATTAACTATTTAGAAAAAAGTCAAAGACAGGAGAATAACTATTAACGATTCTTGCCAAGTTACGTGCCGGTGACTATAAATATCTGAACAGTACGGAAACTACATACAAACGCTCGAAACGGTGCACTCAAACAGACTCACACCTCACCAAGACACTTAAGGCGAACGCTAGTGACATCAGCGCCGTGTCGAGGCGAGTTATCATTTGTCGTATGGATGTGGTTTTGTAGTTTCCTTTTGAGATATTTATGCTGTGACGTAGGCGTTTTGTTCGTAAAGACTTCTCCATTATTCTCCATACGGTTGGCTACGTCCACAGTGAGCAGCACAAGTACTAGCACACGGCACAGCACGGCAGCCGCTTCTTGACCACCTCCTCCTCGTCGTCGGCGGCCAGCCCCTTCTTCAGGCGCGACATCTGCCGGATGAGCGTCAGGAACGCCTGCAGTTACGAACACTCCTGCTTTATATTTAGGTATCAAACACTAACGATTTTATACAACCATGTAACACACAAATTTACAAAAACAAAGCGAATAAAAAAATCTTGTATTGCTTCTTACTAATTTTAATTTAAAGTCAGATGCAGTAGGTTGACTTTAGAACGGTAAAAACTATTTGTAAAAGTTCTACCTTCTAGTCCAAATGCGTATAACAAAAGAATTTCTACAGATATAGTCTACAAGGTCCATGCTTCAGTGTGTTATGTATTGAAATAGATTACCTGACTTGTTACTTAGTGCTCGATTAGTCGTTATTTTGAATACTTACCTATCTAGCCATGTCAAGTCCGGATTTTATTATTTGGGTCAAGAAGTATGCAGAGGTCGTGCTAACGTGCATTCAGTCCTGAACATAGCGGACTGACAATTATCAATCCAGATACACAGTAGTTACATATTTCAGTGGTCATAACAAATAATACACATAATTTTGCAAATCTGTATATTTCCTGCTTTATATCAATCATTTTGTTCCTGTGACTTCGATATACATACATACACGTAGGTACATAATCCATACATTTGTGAACTAATATTACTAGCCTATAGAAAATTACAAGTACATTTAGGAATATAAGTTTGAAAACACTGCCATCTGTCGACAGCAACTGCGAAACACGATAATTATCAAAAGTTTAAGCCTACTTTTCGCCAGTTCCAATCGACACGTGACGTATTTTAGAGGGAGAGCCGCTATAGATATCCTTCTTGAAGGATTGCTATCATTGCGATTGGACTTAACTTAGTTCGTCTTGGCAGTTGGGACCATCTAGAGATATACACAAGTGGCCCCGTAACAGTATATTATGCTAAACATGTTAGTGCTACGCGTGCCTAGCACTGAGTGGACACAATATCGTAATGGCATAACAGTGCGACGTCAGCTCGCTCGCCGACTGCTCGTACAGTTCGCTTACTCACTATATAGAACAAGCCGTTAGCGCACATACAACGCAACATAAACTTACGAGAACTGACACCAGCTCCGTCCACCTAGTGGACCTGATCAGGACCCTACTCCTGCCTCCCTCGGCAACCGCCACGCCGCCGTTTCGTGTGATTGTGTGTCAAGTTCTTCATAGCGAACGTAAGTTTAAAGTGAGATATACAGCCCAGTGGCGGATCAACGGCCAAATATATAAAAAGTAAATCATGAAGATTTAAAAAATATCAGACTTTATTGCATACAAAACTTAGCATTACATTTATATATCTAGCTTTAACTTTTTGACTGACACTGCACACCAGGCTTGTGAGAATAAGTAATACAAATTACCTTTCACCTGTGACACTGGAAACGCTACGCTACAGCACTGTAATACATATTTCGTACGAGACATGTCCTGGTAGCGCAGTCACAGTCAGACAGTCAAGCCAAGTGACATACAAGACATGACAACTATCGGCTACTCCGTGAAGCGATCCTATACATTCCGGTGCAGACATCACATACTAAATGTTCACTGAAATAGTATTTGAAAACGGACCTAATACATAGGAAAACTACGTTTTTCTGCTGAGTCTTTGAGTATTCAAAAAATAAACTGTAATTCCTTAGTAACAACTTTCCAATAAAATTGTATCTAAAATATAAGTTACAAAAAACTTTTGTGGCCAACAGAGATTCTTTTGGAGAGATTTGACCGAATAACTTGTCAGACATCACTAAATATGTGACTAGCTCTTATATGTATCGCATAGTCTGAAATATTTCTCGATATAAATACTATTTCTGCAAACACGTATAAATAGTACCCCCTTCAACACATTACACAATACATTTAGCACTTATACATAGAAAATAAATACAAAACTTATGCTACCGACCATGCGTGAACCAGTGTGTGAACTGGTGCCACCTTGCTCATATTGTGAGTGGCATGTAAATCGAGTTCGCACTCTTTTTAAAAAATCGTTTGTGACATAATGTGCACGACCCTAAAACAACTGGTCCAATACTAGTCAAGATTTTAAATATACTGTCTTGATTAGGCCTCTGTCTCACGAGCGCATGTAGGCATTACGTTACTAACACGCTACGTGACACAGCATCGAGCTCTACTGACATTGTTCTCCACTGTAGACCTCACAATATGAACAACGGGCACTACGTTATTGTCAGTGTGCCTACACAGTGGCCGTCGGCTCGCCGCGCCACTCGTGCGACCGACGCGACGCACTAAGCTTTGATACAACAATAATTACTTCATTAAAAAAACTTATGGAATTCTGTTTGTAATGAGTCGGGTCAAATGTGTAGGATATACAAAAATAATGACCTACTAATTATTATTAGAATATGAACAGAATTAAAAACATGCCAAATATGAGTAATGTCTACAAATATAGATTAGCTTTTAAAAGCTATCGATTATAGATTGAGCAAACATATCAAACAGTTCATTTATTTTATTATTTTGCTTTTCGACTGTATCATAACAAACAGTATTCAATAAATGCAAGCACCAAAGTGGGCGAAATATATTAAAATTTACAATAGCCTGCTTACACCTAGTATACGTGCTGGCGACGCGAGACGCGCGACCCTCGACCTTAACGTCACCGGCACACGGCTCCAAGTACAATAGACGAATTTACAAGATGTGTTGTATGAGTGTGGAGTTGTGCACGCGATACCCGTCGTATGTTAGTAAACATTATTTAAATAAATATAGTTTTAGACTAAGTTCAAACAGTTTGCATTGCATTATAAATTAATTGTATTGTATTTTCCGATACATAGTACGAGTATCGCGCACACAGCTGTGTACCCGCGGCACCCGCGCTGCAGTAGGTTAAGACAATATCACTGAACAAGACAAGCCAAGCGGACACCGCCGGACACTGCGGCCGGACACCGCCGGACACTAGCGACACGAGTGGCCCTCAGCAGGCACAGCGCGGCGAGCCCGCGCCGCTAATATCGATATCATGTGAGATCGCGTCGTGCTCGTCATGTCCAGTCTGTCCGTGACGCGTGTCGTGTCGTCGGCGGCGAGTGCTCGCCTACAATATGGCGCACTTGATTTTCCTCCGCTTTTTCCCCTTGACGTCGCCGTTGGTGGCGCGGCTGTCGTCCGACTTGCGCGACCGGATCTCGCGCATCAGGTCAAAGAACACCTGCGG